>CAHIKZ030004782.1:2195000-2523751 GCA_903632075.3 Acanthosepion pharaonis
TAGCAAAATGAATAGTTCAAAAAACAAATTACAATTTGGAGATACCAAAATCAAACAAGAACAAAAATTTAAATATCTAGGAAGTGTTTTAGCAGAGGACAGAAAGTGTGACACTGAAATCCAAAAGCAAATTGTGATAGCGAAAGATGCATTCCAAAAGCTAAGCAAAGTATTAAGAAACAGGAAAATTTCATTAGAAACAAAGAAATGAGTACTAATATCATTCCTCCTATATAGCAATGCATGCTGGATAATCTCCACAAAGATAAAGAAGAGACAACAGAAATGTGGTTCTACAGAAGGATGCTGAGAATATCATGGACTGAACATGTGAGCAAAGTTTTAGAGGAAATAGAAACAAAAAGGACGCTTATACTTAACATCAGAAAGATCCAGTTTGTAGGGCACATAATATGGAAGGAGGGTTTTGAAATTTTGATACAGGATATATTTGAAGGCAAGAGGGATAGAGGAAAACGATGCATAACCTATTTAGCAAGCATAAGTAAATGAATGGTGGAAGAAAGTTTGGGAGAGATAACAAAATTTGTTTAGAGCTTTAAAGAACAGGAAATTGTGGAGAGCCATAATTGTCCTGCAGGGGTACAACACCTAGAAGAAGATATATTTATTTTTCAGGTTACTTTATAAATGTTGTTCCACTCAAAAAATACTGACAATCATGAGTTCAATCCTTCTGTACAGAAATCTACATTTGTTCAATGGAAAAGCAAATTGGCATTGAAGGAAAATCTGACAAGTTCTGAAAATTCCTGAGAAAGATACTAAATATGACAAGTAAAGGAACAAGAATTCTGCAGATTAAATAAAAGGTTTCAGTTAACATTCCTGGAATGTTAACCAAATGCAACTGAAATGTTGTATGAAAACAACAGGAAGAAAGCGTTCACAGTGAATCAGTCTTTGTAACTTTGTCTCAGGATTTCATATAGAGATAAATTATTGTCAGTTCTGCAATAGATTCTTTAAATTCTTTTGTTTTTGTAAATTTGTGATCAAATTATAACTCTTGAGTGTAACATTCTAATATAGAATTTGCTGCACGCATTCATTCTCCCACATAGAAGAATTACTGTAATTTTATTGTCCTCCAGTCATTACCATTTTATTTATTATTTACACTATTTATATTCAGACTATTATCCTCATCTTTGTTGTTTTTATCACAACATTTTGGCCGTTGTGCCCTCCGGCCTTCTTCAGGTGTATATTGATTTGAGTAATCTACAGGGAATTTCAATCTGAACTCTTTATTTAATCTATGTGGGTAGACTGTTCTTATTCCACTGCCCATGCCTAGGGATATCGTCTAGTTTTTATTTTAGCCTCATCCTTCTTCTTCAATTTGGAAACAATTTTTTTTAATTGCTTATTTTTTTTTATCCTTCTTTTTCTTTTCCACACAAATATTTGCTGATTCCAACTGATGACTTTTTTTGTCGAAGGGAATCTACTTTATTATAAAAAGTGTTATATATATATATATATATATATATATGTGTGTGTGTGAACACATTACATTCCACATATATATATATAAGTTAAGATTGAATGCAGATCAAATATGAGAAAACAGACAATAAGACAGGAACTCTGGTATTTTCAATTTTGTTTGGGTCAGTTCTCATTGGTCAGTCATGTATCATGTGCATTAAAACCATAGATAATTCTATATGTATGTGAAGATTCTTGTATGTCTAAATGGGCATCGAATGGTAATGTGTATTGATAATTGTACATGTGTAGTGGGAGTTCTAATGTCTTCACCTTTGTACAGTCAGCCAACACAGCAGGGTGGTATTTAGCATGAATCTTCAATGCCTAACCAAACATGTAGTCCTGTAATTTACTGGTTGTTTAATGTGTTCAAAGGTGAGCAGTCTTTTGTAAACAAAGTACTCATTAATAAAAAAAAAAAATAAAAATGCTATATTCAAAAGATTTATCATTCAGGCTTCAAGTTTGATCATACAATCCATCTGAAGTTATTAGGCAAATCACATAAACCTCAATAACTCGCTTTGAAAATTTTTGTAAAATTTTAAATGATTAATTTAGACATCAAAACATAGCCTGAATTAAATTTTTAGGTAGTTTCAACATTTTTTTATTAAAGTTATTGGATTTATTATAAAAACTGCAGCCTGAAATTATCATGTAAATTCAGAATATCACTTTTTACTTCAATATCAAGGTTATAAAATCAACAATTATCAACATCTACAAAAGAACAAATAACAAACATATATGATATGTCTTTGAAGCATTTAAATCTTAAAATAGTGAATCTTCTTCTCAATAACAGCCAGCAATCTATTATTCATTGATTTTGTTAAATTGTTTGCTTCAGCAGGTTCAATTTCCAACATGGTGGTTTTAATTGCTTTCCATGCTGTCATATTGTTTACCAATATTTTCATTCAGATCAGGACTTGATGGTGGCCATTCTATTATCTTATCTCCTGTAAACCTTTTTATGCTCAAAAAATTAATGGGTAACCTCAGATACATTAGATTGAGCTTTGTTGTGCATAAATACATATTTCACTTGCTGAAAACAGAAAATAACAAACTTATTGAGTGAGGCAATCTCCATATTGGATATATCAAATGAGCTTTGCAGAGATCATCAAATAATAAAGGACTGTTGAAAATATAACCAAGTTGACATAATGCTTTGCCAAAAAGACCTTGCACTTAATGTGAAGAATGGGCAGAGACATCGTCATGAATGAATGCAACAGACTAGGTGGAATCTTATTGCCAACTGAGAAATCCCATGGGTCAGTGTCTGTTCATGCTTGTGCTGTAAGGTCCCTACTGATTACACAGTCGTATCAAAACTGCACAGATATTCAAAAATGGATTGATACTTTTTAAACAGATCTTGTGTGTGTGTGTCTCTCTCGCGCTCTCTCTCTCTCTCTCTCTCTCTCTGTATATATATATATATATATATACACACACACACAGAGTAATGATATATGGCTCAACAATGTAGTAATTACTAGGTTATTAATCTAAAGTTTTAGCCTTAAACAAAATAAATGGGAAGGGCTGGTTTCTTCCTTCTCCCATTTCTATAATCCCTTAGTGGCCGATATATAGCTATCACTAAATGAATAGTGACATGTACTGTGAAGATGATAGTTGCCATTCAATGTTGATTCCAATATCCACATTTTCAATATCTATAAATCATCTATCACCATTATGCAACACTCTGCTCTCATAAAATAAAGCAAATGGAGTACATATTGTATGCTGTGCTTTTTAGCTAAGCTAGAGAAATGACTTTCTTTATTATTACACCTATACAGGTATGTATAATATAGATAATTATTGTAAATTTATATACCTGAATATAAATATTTAATACATCTCTGTGTGTATATATATATATAAAATCAATACAACTATACTCCACCATGAAAATAAAAAAAAAATTCAAATTCTGGCAGCCCTTTACATAAAAAATACAGCCAAAAATTTATAAAATCAATTATGATTATGGCAACAAAGTTCTAAAATATTTATAACAGCAAAGTTTTAAAATATCTAAATTGTAATTGTTGATATTACAATTAAAAAACAATATTTTAAAACACATAATTACAATTTTTAATAAGAATTTATATAAATTAATTTACCTCCCTTACACAGCAGTAATTTAAAAAAAAATTTTACAGCATTCATGCTCACACATATTCATAACATTAATTCTTTGTCTTAGCAAATTCATCCCTGAAGATGATCTTGGATGATATTGAAAGTAGTTGGGGAAAATAAAAATCATATTGATAATTACAGCTTTTTTCTTGATCAATTTTGTACAGACACTAAGAAATTGATTTGTGAACTTTAGAGGATTTAAATAAATAGACATAATATATCTAGATTATTCAACAAACATATATATATATATATATATATATATATATATATATATAAAAAGCAGTTGAAACATTTGCCATCTGACCCCAAGTAAAACCTCTTCACAGTAGTCTTCAAACATTGTTTTCTAATCATAATTCCTTGTAGACACTTTTCTCATTGTGTTTGATAGATATATTTATTGATTTATAAAATAATAAGACTGGGTTCTGACCTTGAAATTTTTTATTTTGAATGGGGTTGTTTTTTGTGAGAACATGTAAATATTTTGCCTCCTTCTGAAAGAGATTAAATTTTTTGTTGAAAGTAAAGAAGATGCCTTTGCCATTTTTGAAAACAGTCCAGTTTGTCTGTATTTGATATTATTTATAAATCTGAAAACATTGTATAAAATATGGTAAACACATTGACAGCATCTATAATAAACCAGGTTATTCTTGTGAGCCATTGTGACTACTTCTTTATGTACTGTCTCCCTTCAGGGCGTAGGTGATCATGGCTCTCCACAATTTCTTTTCTTCATAGCTCTTAATAAATTTTGTCTTTTTGTTATTTCTCCTCGACCTTGTTTCACCATCTATTTACTCAAACTCACTATGTTATGTGTTGTTTTCCTTTGTCGCTCTTGCCTTCAACCTGTACTGTATTAGATTTTTCCAAGCTCTCTTTCTTCATGATGTGCTCTAGAAATTTCAACTGTCTCATCTTCTTGTTAAATATAAGTTTTTTTTTCAGTTTCCATTTTGTTTAAAACTTTTTCTTTGCTCATATATTCAGTCCATGGTATCCTCAGCATCATTCTGTAGAACTACATTTCTGTTGCTTCTAATGATCCTAAATGAGAGATTAGGCTAAGTATTATAAAAACAGGGTGCTTGCTAGACAACATAGATTAATTATAATCTCATCTTTTAAGCCTTTGAGAAAGATAGGAATCTATTGCTCTGGATGAACAGTCCTACTTGAGAGTTGTCATGTCACTTGCATGCTCAAATAGATACTCACAAGACATATTGAAGGTAAAAGAATCAAAACTGCAAGTAACTGAATAAACCTGTATACAAGGGCTTACAACCATAACACACTGAAACACCAGTTTTCATATGATAACTGAAGTTAAGCAATATCGAACCTAATCGGTTACCAAGATAGGTGGCTGCTTAGGAATGCTAGATGCTGTAAGCTTGGATATGTAGTTGGTGTAATGGATAACAGCTCAGAATTGTTTCACTTATATGCAAATACCCTTGGGAAAGGAATGAATTAATCTCTTCTTTCCCTTAAATATGGGTTAATTAATAGGACATGTATCAGTAAGTCACTATTATTTTAAAAAAAAAAATTGCAATCTCAAAATATTTTCTGGCTTTAAACAACCTGCAAGAGGTTGTTAAGTGATGAAAAACAATCACTCAAGCTGGAATAAATGGATGGCAGAACAGGAAGTGAAATGGATAGTAAGTGAATAAACATTGCTTAGAAGTATGTTGGGGAGAGCCATGATTACCCATATCACAACACATAAAAGAATAAATCATTTTGTTTAATTTTACAAAAAAAAGTTTGAAATGGTGCATTGCCTAATTTTTGAACTGACTATTTTTACAAGCCAAAAAATTATCTTATTGTGAACTGGAGACATGGATAGCTTGAAACTGCCAAAGGTTATTTAAGCTTGTCCATTGGTTAGTGTAGACTATACAGGTTGCACATGTATTCTCTACTTTGATTTGCATCAGCATAGTCTTGTTAATCAATAGCCATGCCTTGTATGTAGTCTGATGAGGTTTCCTTTGGAATTGCAACATTTAGAATTGATGATGGTGGAGATGGGATAGGTATAGATATATTTTTTTTTTTTTTTTTTTTCAAGTTTGTGATCCAAACAGTATTGATGAATAAGTAGCATTCTTTATTGTTTGTGAACTTTCTTCTATGTTTTTTGGAAGTTGAGCTCTGGATATTCAAAGAAGCATCCTGGGAAATGCAAGGTGATATGTGGTTCCCATGAAAGGTATTGTTTATTAAATGCAGCAATGTTTGACTATGACAGGATTTCTGATAGTGAACAAAACACTTGTGGTTGCTTTTATCTCTTTATCACCTCAGCATCTTTTTTAGTGGAGGTAACAAAAGAGACAGTGGTTTTGTTGTTTATTCAGTGCAAAAGTAAATCGTATTCAGGGTTTGTACAATGTACTAGCAAAAACATAAGGTAATTTGAAAAGTTGAGTTACCAGTGTTTCTCATTTCTCGTATAGTTAATTTATGTATGTATTTATATATGTAAGTGTAATTAATATATGTCTGTAAGTATCTACATATGTAAGTACATGGGCATGTGGTTGAGTGGTTAGAATGTTCACTTTCTGACTATAGGACCTGGGTTTGAATCTCACCAAGGTTGATTTGTCAAGAAGGAGTCTTCCTCATGTTATTGGTCTGGATTGGAAAGTGCCTGAAAAAAAAAAAAACATACTATGGGTTGACCCAAGCTTTGTGAGTGAAATTGGGTAGACAGAACCCTTGGGGGCCATCAAGGGTTTGAGCGTGCTGGCCTTGTTCAGATTGTTGACCATGCAAGATAACATGCTCTCAGAAATGGTAACAAACATATGCTCAGCATATTTGCAGTATAAACCACAGGTGGGCTCTGTGATTGGTGAACAAACACAAATGCACCTGAGCAAGTGTCTGCAATAGGGATTGGCTAGCCACCCTAGTAAATGGGTATCCTTGAATACGAGTGGCCAGCTATTATTATTATGTAGGCATAGTTAGTTTATTCATGTATGTATGTATGTATATATGTAAGTATAGTTATGTATTCATGTACATATGTAAGAATATCTAATTTATGTATGTATGTGTGTAGATATAGATATGTGCATACACAGATGAGATGCTATCCAAAAGTTTAGGGGAATTTAAACAGATTGATCAATCAAATTAGCCACTGTTTTCTTTGATTTGCCAATCATTTCATGCATCTTGAAATCACTCCCTCAAATAAAGAACCTCCTCTTTTTGTTTTATTTTCTTACACCGAAGAAGCTATTTTGTGCCTTTAAATTCACTCTTGTATGTGTAAATGAAAAAAAAAAAACTGTTAATAATTAACTTCTTTGAAATCGTTTAATTATGGTAAAATTATTGAAATTTCAGAATTACAACAAATCCCGCATCCATTCTTTTCGAGGAGCTCGAGATGTTGATATCACGTTGGATGGTAAACTCATCTTCAGGGGAGAAATTGCTCGAGCTTGTGGTGGCATTGAAGGAGGTACTGAGGCTTTTGGTGATGTGAGTAGATTAGTTCAATCCTGTATGAAAGAAACTGTCCTCTTTTTCTTTAAATATATTTTTTCATTCTTTCTTCTAATTAGCAGATTATGCATTATTTTACATGACTTTGGCTTCCATCTTCTTGCATATTGTTAACATAAGTGCATATATGTTGTTTAAAGTTTTTGGAGGAAGTAATAACATTATCCCAGGAATTTTTCAGACGAGTATCATATCTTTTTTATTTTGACAATTACAATTCAGCTAATATATCCTGCATCTTTCTTTGTGTTATCCAAAATTCTGAGATGAAGCACTATTGTTTTTTTTTTTTTTTTGTTAAATAATGTTCACCCTATAAGAGGCTCAAGAGCCACTCAAGATAGAGGGTTGTTATGTGAGTATGAGAGGAGGATGCAAAAAGAGGGTAAGATTGTAGTGATCAGGAAAACATTCTCTTGAGAGTCTGTTTTACAGTGTAGTGGTTCTTTAGAAGAAGCTGTCCAAATTCAAATTCCTTCTTACTAATAGAATGCGAGGAGAATGGGAATGATACAGTCCTGTGTACTGAGCATGACAGGTCTTAGCTTTTATTCTATGAATTATTTAGACTAGTATCTTCATTTATTTATTTTATAATCATTATATTTTAGTTGGTGCACTCTCCAGCCCTCATAGTATTATTAGAAGTTCTGAGGTAGAATTGTCATTATTCCATGAATTAAACATATTCTATTTCCAGCTTTGTTGTTTTGCCTACATTTCAGCTAGTACTCCCTGGGCTCTATGACATTTACTCAGAAATTAAGAAAGGAAGATATTATTGCTCCCATTCTCCAAGTGGAAAAAAATATTAGTCAGGTTGAGTATTCTATATCAGAAATTATAAAATCCAAAAGTTTTTCAGGTGCTGACATGACTTGGGACAAATGGAAAATTTTAGAAGATTCCACGGTGATGTACAACTGTTGTGACCTCACCTGCCTCATTTTATAGATGTTATATACAAATTAAATAGCCTGTATTCCAAAATCTGAGAAAATCTGAAAGCCAAAGCACTTCTGGTCCTGAGGATTTGGGATAAAGGTTTCTCAAGCTGTATTAGTATTTAAAGGTTAATTTTAACACCACTAAAAAAAAAAAATGCTCATTTTAGAGATCATTTTTTGCTTTCAATTACCATCTCATTGCAACTTCTTAGATACAGATTTTCCACTGACATGAAGTGGAATGATTATATTGAATCAATTGCTAAAACTGCTTCTAGGAAAGTTGGTTCACTCTGTTGTCCAAGACAATTTTTCTCACCAAAATCAATCTTGTGCATTTATACATTTACCATTCATCCATGCATGAAATATTGCTATCACATCTGGTCTGATGCTTCTGCGATGTGTCTAGGGATTCTTGGCAAAATCCATTGAAGAATTGGCAATGTTATTAGTCCTGTTCTGACATCATGGCTTCAGTTACTTTCCCTTCACAGGTTCATAGCTTCCTTCTTTGCACTTCTTACTTGTAGAACTCTCTTCCAGCTCCCCTGCTTTCCTGTCAACTATGACCTTCAAAATATTTAAATGAAATATCAATTGTTATCTGCTGTCTCCTCGAGACCTGTCCTTTTATTGTCGTCACTGTTTCTTTCACTCTCAGTAATTCCTTGCATCTTAGTGCTTTGCTTGGGATGAAAGGATTCAAAACAATACTGACCTTATATCTAGACTCATACACTGACATCTGGCATCAGTGGGGAAATAATTAACTTACTTCTCAATAAAACTGGTCACTTCTGGGTTTCAAGAGTATTATCTAAACATTTGTAATGCTTTCATTTATAAGTTTGGAAAGTGCCATTAACATTTGAACATTTAAATCTCTTCTTTGTATCATTGCTGTTGTTAACACAATGAGTTGGCTTCTTCCATTTTTGATTCTCTAAAGAGGTTTCTTTTGTTCTCACAGATTACATCTGATGAGGGTTGAAGAATAGATTGGTTGAAATGTTGTGTCAATAACAATAACTGTGCAAAAAATAGATTCGAGTACATCAATAATGTTGAATATCTGAAAGGCTGTTGCCATTATTTCATGAGATTTTTCCATCTAGTATCCCTATTGTTGCTGTTTTTATCACAGTATTTCAGCAGACATACTCTCTAACTTTCTTAGGTGTGTGTTAGATCCCATAATTGTAAAGTGTTTTGAGCAGAATCATTTGGTTAAATTTCTTTTAACTTTTTGCCAATATTCCTACCAATTTCATAGATATCAGCAACAATGATGTATTTGACATTTGTGTTCTTTTCTTTTTTTTAAATTGTTGAATAAATCTTTGTTGGTTGGATGAATTGTAAAGTGTTTGAGCAGATCATTTGGTTAAATTTTTTTAACTTTTTGTAAATTTCATAGATTTTGATTTGACAGTTTTTTTTCTTTTTTTTAAATTGTTGAATAAATCTTTTGTTTTGGATCCCATAATTTAAAGTGTTTTGAGCAGAATCATTTTAATTTTTTTGCCAATATTCCTACCAATTTCATAGATATCAGCAACAATGATGTATTTGACATTTGTGTTTTTTTCTTTTTTAAATTGTTGAATAAATCTTTGTTGGTTGGATCCCATAATTGTAAAGTGTTTTGAGCAGAATCATTTGGTTAAATTTCTTTAACTTTTTGCCAATATTCCTACCAATTTCATAGATATCAGCAACAATGATGTATTTGACATTTGTGTTCTTTTTTTTTTTTAAATTGTTTAAATCTTTTGTTGTTGATTCAAGAATTGTAAAGTGTTTTGAGCAGAATCATTTGTTAAATTTCCTTTTAACTTTTGCCAATATTCCTACCAATTTCATAGATATCAGCAACAATGTGTATTTGATTTGTGTTCTTTTTTTTTTTTTTTAAATTGTTGAATAAATCTTTGTTTTGGATTAATTTTGTTTTTAGAATCTTTTTGTTAAATTTCTTTAACTTTTTTGCCAATATTTACCAATTTTAGATATCAGCAACAATGATGTATTTGACATTTGTGTTCTTTTCTTTTTTTTAAATTGTTGAATAAATCTTTGTTGGTTGGATCCAAGAATTGTAAAGTGTTTTGAGCAGAATCATTTGGTTAAATTTCTTTTAACTTTTTGCCAATATTCCTACCAATTTCATAGATATCAGCAACAATGATGTATTTGACATTTGTGTTCTTTTCTTTTTTTTAAATTGTTGAATAAATCTTTGTTGGTTGGATCCCATAATTGTAAAGTGTTTTGAGCAGAATCATTTGGTTAAATTTCTTTTAACTTTTTGCCAATATTCCTACCAATTTCATAGATATCAGCAACAATGATGTATTTGACATTTGTGTTCTTTTCTTTTTTTTAAATTGTTGAATAAATCTTTGTTGGTTGGATCCAAGAATTGTAAAGTGTTTTGAGCAGAATCATTTGGTTAAATTTCTTTTAACTTTTGCCAATATTCCTACCAATTTCATAGATATCAGCAAACAATGATGTAAATTTGACATTTGTAACTTTTTTTTTTTTTTTTTTAAATTGTTGAATAAATCTTTTGTTGGTTGGATCCAAGAAGTGTTTTGAGCAGAATCAGTTAAATTTCTTTTAACTTTTTGCCAATATTCCTACCAATTTTGAGCAAGAATCATTTTGTTCTTTTCTTTTTTTAAATTTGTTGAATAAATTTGTTTTGGAAATAATTGTAAAGTGTTTTGAGCCAATATTCCTTTTTGCCAATACTACCAATTTCATAGATATCAGCAACAATGATGTATTTGACATTTGTGTTCTTTTCTTTTTTTTAAATTGTTGAATAAATCTTTGTTGGTTGGATCCCATAATTGTAAAGTGTTTTGAGCAGAATCATTTGGTTAAATTTCTTTTAACTTTTTGCCAATATTCCTACCAATTTCATAGATATCAGCAACAATGATGTATTTGACATTTGTGTTCTTTTCTTTTTTTTAAATTGTTGAATAAATCTTTGTTGGTTGGATCCCATAATTGTAAAGTGTTTTGAGCAGAATCATTTGGTTAAATTTCTTTTAACTTTTTGCCAATATTCCCATAATTTCATAGATATCAGCAACAATGATGTATTTGACATTTGTGTTCTTTTTTTTTTTTTTAAATTGTTGAATAAATCTTGTTGGTTGGATCCCATAATTGGTGTTTTGAGCAGATTTTAGTTAAATTTCTTTTTAACTTTTGAATTTCATAGATATCAGCAAAATGATGTATTTGACATTTGTGTTCTTTTCTTTTTTAATTGTTGAATAAATCTTTGTTTTGGATCCCATAATTGTAAAGTGTTTTGAGCAGAATCTTTTTAATTTCTTTTAACTTTTTTGCCAATATTCCTACCAATTTCATAGATATCAGCAGGTGTTGAACAATGATGTATTTGACATTTGTGTTCTTTTTTTTTTTAAATTGATTGAATAAATCTTTTTTAAATTGTTTTTGTTGGTTGGATCCCATAATTGTAAAGTGTTTTGAGCAGAATCATTTGGTTAAATTTCTTTTAACTTTTTGCCAATATTCCTACCAATTTCATAGATATCAGCAACAATGATGTATTTGACATTTGTGTTCTTTTCTTTTTTTTAAATTGTTGAATAAATCTTTGTTGGTTGATCCCATAATTGTAAAGTGTTTTTGAGCAGAATCATTTGGTTAAATTTTTTAACTTTTGCCAATATTCCTACCAATTTCATAGATATCAGCAACAATGATGTATTTGACATTTGTGTTCTTTTCTTTTTTTTAAATTGTTGAATAAATCTTTGTTGGTTGGATCCCATAATTGTAAAGTGTTTTGAGCAGAATCATTTGGTTAAATTTCTTTTAACTTTTTGCCAATATTCCTACCAATTTCATAGATATCAGCAAACAATGATGTATTTGACATTTGTGTTCTTTTCTTTTTTTTAAATTGTTGAATAAATAAATCTTTTTTTAAATTGTTGGAATAAATTTGTTGGTTGGATCCATAATTGTAAAGTGTTTTGAGCAGAATCATTTGGTTAAATTTCTTTTAACTTTTTTTGCCAATAACCAATTTCATAGATATCAGCAACAATGATGTATTTGACATTTGTGTTCTTTTTTTTTTTAAATTGTTGAATAAATCTTTGTTGGTTGGATCCAAGAATTGTAAAGTGTTTTGAGCAGAATAGATAAATTTCTTTTAACTTTTTGCCAATATTCTACCAATTTCATAGATATGATGTATTTGACATTTGTGTTCTTTTTCTTTTTTAAATTGTTGAATAAATCTTTTGTTGGTTGGATCCCATAATTGTAAAGTGTTTTGAGCAGAATCATTTGGTTAAATTTTTGCCAATATTCCTACCAATTTCATAGATATTTTAACTTTTTTTAAATTGTTTTTGGATCCTTAATTGTAAAGTGTTTGAGCAGAATATTCCTACCAATTTCATAGATATCAGCAACAATGATGTATTTGACATTTGTGTTCTTTTTTTTTTTTTTAAATTGTTGAATAAATCCAATAATTGTTGGTTGGATCATTTGGTTAAATTTCTTTTAACTTTTGTAATATTCCTGTTTTAGAGCAGAATTTCATTTGTTCTTTTTTCTTTTTTAAATTGTTGAATAAATCTTTTTTATCCCTTTTTGAGCAGAATATTCCTACCAATTTCCTACCAATTTCATAGATATCAGCAACAATGATGTATTTGACATTTGTGTTCTTTTCTTTTTTTTAAATTGTTGAATAAATCTTTGTTGGTTGGATCCAAGAATTAAATGGAGTTGCAAAGGTTAATGAAAGGAAAGATTAAAAATGATTTTGAAATTAAGAACTTAAGCCCCTTAAATGTTATTGGATGTAACATCACCTGATGAGCACTGAAGAGCCAATCTTTTCTATTTCTTTTCTTATGTTATTTTTTTTTATTCCCCTAAAATTCCAATTCAAATAATCGGTTATTGTCATTATTCCATAATTTACCATGTTTCATAGCACATATGAGCACCCACACCACCATTTTGGCAGGGGATTTTAAGAAAAAAATATCACTTATTGAATATTTGTTGTAGAGTCGTTTCACAGTGGAGGCTTGTATTTCACTAAGTCAGTCCTAAAAAGGTTCGATGTACAAAATGTTAGGGTCTTGATATAATTAGTAATGACACAGAGAAATCTAGTGGTGGTCGCTGATACTCTTAGCGTCCGACATCGACTGGCTGACCAACTCATTCAGCTACTGACTTAGCGACTGCTACTACTACTACTTATTATAGGTGGGAGAGTCTATTAATTATAGAATAGGTGTGTTCCAGTATAACAATATTATTATTTCATCCTTGTTCCTTATTTGGTGAAGTTGAAAATTAATTTCTTTATGTGCATTTATTACAAATTTATCATTTAATATCTTGCAGGTGGGAGTGGATGTTAAATGCCAGCAAATATAATGTTATCTTGTACTTGTAATTTTAGGCACTATTTCATTTGCTGACCTTCTCGAGATGCATTCTACATTCAGTAATATCTGAATGGCAACCAAAGTAGTGTAACTGATATCAACATGGCAAATGGAATCAGTGATCTGAATTTAAATTTCAGGCTTGTCTGTTGCATTCACTTTCACACCAATGCCATTAGGAAAGGCAAAAGGCAATATATATCTTGTCACACTCCCAACTTAAATTGGGTTAAATAGTTGTGTAGCCTGAGGTCTCTAACCTTGAACAACAAGTGGTATAAGAGAAGGAAAACTGAATTTCAAGGCAACAAGAAACCATTGTTTTTTCAAGAAGTCTTGGCAATTCACAGTTAATAAAGAAATACCTGTAGAGAGATATGATTGCCTACATTCTGATTGGACATGACATTTAAAAAATGCTTGAACATAATCTTTGCTCTATATATTTATATTTTTTTTTTTTTACTTTTTATTATTTTGAGAAAACCTATCACCATTCCAATTTGAATAATTAACAGATTGGGGGTAAAAAGATATCCAGAAAATTTTAAAATGAAATAAAAAAAAATTTGAAGTTCTTTTGAAAGAGTTGAGATCTTTTATGCTAATTTCTTGAAGTTTAAAATGTTGGATGAATCTTTGTCACTCAGATCTGTGAATTGTTCTAATTGGTAAAAGTCAGTAAAAAATATTGCTGATAAAATATGGGAAACGGATCAAAGTTCCTTAATGTGGCATGCAGCATTTTCAGATTAGGATGAATTGTTCCAATTGGAGTGCTGGCAAAAGTTAGCAAAAAGTAGTAAACAACATAAGCTCTTTCAAAATGAAAAAAAAAAACTTCCAGTTAGAAGAAGCCATTGGCTGATTGGAAAAGGTGAAGTCAAGTGAAATTGATTAGAATGTAGTTGATTCTAATTCTGGTTGGGAATTGAATCAAGTGTAGAGATAATCAGATGAGAATCTCTCAAGGGAAAAGAAGAATAAAGTTGTTTAAAGTGAAAACAGTTTAACATTTTGCTCAAAATAATTTACCAGTTGAATTGGAGAGTAATTTTTGATTGTCTAACTTAGAGATCAAGGATAGAAGAGCAATAATAATAACTGCCAATAAAAAAAAAAAACATTGTCAGTAAAATACATTAATTTACAAATAATGTGACAGAGAAAGGTATATAGATAGTGAAATGATATTCAATGTGGAAAGATATTCTAGAAAAAAAAAGGAAATTTTTTCTATGAGGAGTTCCCTGAAAACTTCTTGTTCACCAAAAACTAGGCCCAAGTACCACTCAAGTTAGAGAGTTACTGAAATGAAGTTGTATGTTAATAAAGAGAGGAAGTAAGAATTGCATATTATGAATATATGTATATATAGGATAGATAATGGTTGACCATCAACTTGAAGAGGTTAAATTGTAGTGATTGGAAAAAATCTCCATTCTGGTGCTTGTTCCATAACAGATCTGGGGAAAAAGCTGTCTGTGGAACTTCATCCTTACCAATGGAATAATAATAATAAACGGCCAGTAACAGAAACACCATTGTCAGTAAAATACATTCATTTACAAATAATGTGAGAACTCTTTCATGACATTAATCCATATAATATCCTACAATTTTTTAAAGAAATCAAACTGTATTCCAAAGTATAACATCAACAAAACTACAAAATTAAACACACATATCACTGCCTCTAGTAATCATGTCCATACAAACATACGTATGCCCAAAAGCTGAGTACTGCCATGTATTTAACTGTGAAAGCAGAATAGCATATATGTTTATTACTTCAAAGCCCACAATAAAATTAACTTTTGCCATTAAATGACCAATAAGGAGTTGGTATATTGTTAAACAAATCAGATAAATCCTAATGGTGAAGGTCTAAATGAACGAATGTAGCTTACCTGAACATTTGCCATAAAAATAGCGATAGAGTAGCAAGAGGTTAACAACATTTCATCTTTGGGAAATGGGTTGTAGGGTGGAAAATAATTGGATATTCACGATGTAGGATTTGATAATTAAAGACTTTAGCCAGCAGTGTTTGATTGCTGTTTCAGTCTTTCTTCTGAGATGCTTTTACCAAGTCAGAGTTTCTGTTTTACTCATTTTTTTCATATTACAATTACCACCCAGCCAGAAAGATTTTTTTACTAAATTAGTTCCGAAGGGAGATAAATATGATAATCATGTTGTAGTCTATATCATCATGATGCAATTTCTGTTTATGGGTTTGTTACCACATTACAGCAAAAGCAGCACTTCATAGCAAGATTTTTGTTAGGGCAATACTATTAAAGCTTGGAAATATATAAAGCAATTTCCACTGTGCAACTTAATAATAGCATGAGGTCAGCATTCACACTCAGCCTGATAATCGATATAATAATTTGATTTCTCAAGGGAGATAACTTCAGTTACATTAAATGTTGGTTATAGAATATTTCTCCTCCTCTTTTATTTTTTAGCAAGGTAATTTTCTGCATAATGCTTTACTGGTTTCTATTCAAACTCACCCCAAGTGATGTAATGTTTCAGTAATGAAGTATATTAAATACGATTTAAACAGTAATTTGCCTAATTTTAACAAATAATAATAATACAAAGTTGCTTAACATTGAGCTTAAGGGCCACTTTTTTCAGTGTTTAGGGAGTAAATGTAATGAATTCTTCTGTTGAATTTTAATGCTGAATTATTACATTGAAAATATAAAACTGAAAATGGTTAATTATCATTTACCAAATATCTATTTGGGTTTTCTGTTGTCAGACGATCCTGTTTAGTGTGGAAGAGGAAATCCTGGAAGCCGTCTCTCGGAATGATGAAGCCTATGAAGGTGATGCCCTTGAGGACATTAGCTGGGAAGAGAATCTGGATATTCATCGGCCAAACACTGCTACAATTGCTGACGATCATGATGATGGGGTAAGAAAAAAAAATGTGTGTTTGCAGAATATGCAAGTTGGCACCTGTATCAGATTGATGCAAAAGTCTCAAGCAAAAATGATCAAGAAAATTTAAAAGTTTCTTTGAAGTTTACTCCACTCTATATTGCTTGTATGTAATTCTTACAGATATTATATTTTAAACATATTGCCTGATACAAATATTATCAAAGTAGGGATTTGGTCTTCTCAGTGTATGTATGTGTGCATATACACGTGGCTACTCAAAAGTTCTCCACTTTAATTCCTGCAGGACAATAGCTTTGTGGATTAAAGCATTGCTTGGTGATTTCGGTGACATAGTAATTGTGTGTTCAATCTCTGGGCCAGGCAGTAATAAATGAGTAGAACTAAAATAAATGAGAACAGTTTATCCCTGTAGATTAAATAAAGGATTCAGTTTGATTGACATACATCTGATGAAAGCCAGATGGCACAATGGCCGAAAGATGAGAACAATAGTCTGCATGTAAATAATGTAAATAAGTGAATTTTTTGTTTGGAAATATGTATAATTGATTTGTGTTAATCCTTTCAGGATCGACCTTTCACCCGAGCATGTGGCATTATTAATGAAGTAGAAGAGCAGCAGCATCAGTTATCTGCCCTTGACCTTATGAACTCTGTGGACAAAGAAGTGTCACTTCTGAAAGGAAAACGTAATTACAATCCTAATTAACCATTTCATATTATTAATGCTTTTTCTTTCTGTGTTAGCTTCTGGTTAGTTTTTGTTCATCTTGTACTTTTATTCACATGTCATTTATTCATGTTATTAAGAGTCTATAATCCAAAAAGTAAGCTATATAGATTGAAAAAAAAAAAAAATAGCTTCCCATGAGACTTGAACTTTCAACTTCAATCTTGAGACCCATGTGACATGGATGTTGTCGATACTGATTTAGTCATAAATAAATGTTTTCCTGGGAAAGTGAAATCAATTCTACAGTTAGATGGCCACTACTTATATTATCTGTTTATTTATGTCATGTTTTTTTAACTTCCTAATGCTGAGAATAACATGGACTCAGTATGTAAACAATGATGAAGTTTTACAGAAATTTGAAACAAAAGGACACTTATGCTTAACATCAAAAAGAGAAAATTTCTAAGGCACATAATGAAGAAAGAGGGACTAGAAAATTTGATACTCACAGGACAGATTGAAGGCAAGTGAGACAGAGGAAAACAATGCATAACCTACCTGTAAACTTGAGTATATGTATGGCAGAGAAAGTTTTAGGAGTGATAACAAAAGACAAACTCTATTAGGAGCTACAAAGGACAAGAAATTATGAAGAGCCATGATTTCAATGTCCTGATGGAATACACAGCCCATAGAAGAAGAATCTGCTAGTCATAATAGACTTGAAGTTTCTGGAATTTATCAAATGAACTATTTCCATTATTGATTTTGACAAGCTTTTCTCTAATTATTGATAACACTTTAGTACAGCATTTATATTATTATGTTGTATAAAAAGGATGATAAGTCATGGAAAAACAATTCAATACGTTGTATGACTGTAATATTAAGGAATGGGAATTAAAGTAGTATCCATTGACAAGAGTTGAACTTACAGTCTATATATATATATACACACACACACATTTTTATATATGTAGGTGTATCAAAATTCTAGTGTTTCTTTGTGAGATTTGGATGATAATGTATATTCATAAGTGTTTGTGTCTAGTAGGCATTTTTTATGTTTAATGATTGTCTGCATATTGATTTGGGGATGTTTTAACATAAAAACCATTCGTGGTAGATAAACATGTTAAATTCTTTAAGAAGGGATTTAATAAAATTTGGTGATGTAATATACTGTTTTTAATTTGTGCTTATAGTTGGTTAAATATTTTTTAGGATCCTCTCGAAGTATTTTAAACATAAAGATTTATGTGCTTTATTTAATTAGGGTGACATTTGTAAAATCAAAGTTATGACCAGTTTTGTTTCTGTGTATTATGGCCTAATTTTGATTTTTACAAATGCCAACTATAAACATATGTCAAAAACACTGTATTATATCACCAACTTTTATTAAATACATTCTTAAAGAATCTAGCATCTGTTTATCTATTATAAATGGCATTTATGTAAAAACATCTCCAAATCAATATGCAGACAGCCACCAAACATAGATAATACTTACTAGACACACATGCACTTGCAAATATACATTATCATTCGAATCCCACATAGACAAAGTAGAATTATGTTATACTTACATACATAAAGGAATATTTATTCTGAGAATCTGTGAATTTTTTTGAACTTTGAAAGGACACATCATCTCTCCTTGAGTTCAGAATACTATAAATTATACTAACACTGTTTGACAAGTTATATGCATGTGAAACCAATGGAAATCAAACATGAAAATAAAAATATTAGAACTTTTTCTCCCTATCTCTTTCTCTGATAAATCTTTAATAATAATAAAGCATGTTACATTGATAAATGTTTCCTATTTGTTCTTTATCCTATCATTCTGTCAGATTCCAATTCATATATATATATATATATATATATATATATATATATATGATAAAAAATATAGTTTTAGGGTTTACTATATTTATGGGTAAAAGTGCTCAATATCAGAGACAGAGCATTTAAATGTAAGAGTGTACACTGCGATCAATGCAGATGTTGCACTCACAGAAAATTTAACAAAAATCCCTCAGTATAGTTGCAGGTGGGCTCTGGTTGTTCAACTGGCAGTTATGTGTCTCAGTTAGTGCCTGCAACAGGGATTAGATAGCTGCCCTAAAAGACAGGCAAACTTAGATACAACTGGCCAGCCATTATATATTTAGCACTGACTAGGTAAATATCGCTTTTTATATTATCAGCATTAACTCTTTGAACTAGTTTTGTATAGTTCACCTTTCGTTTGATAATTAGGAATGTGTATATATGTCTAATGAAGGAATGCATGCAAAAGATTTGTTTGAATTTGTTTATGGTACATTTCAAAATACTTTTTCCCTGACATTTTATTTCTGGGATCTTAAAAGCTTATTATTCTATCAGTGAATGAGACAGAACGTGTGTCGTTTTATGTTTATATTTTGTTTTGTGTTGTGCAACTTTCAGGAAATCTTTGGTTAATGTGGCAAAATGTCTACTCAGAAAATAGCATGCTAATTGAAACCATGTTAATTGAACTTTTAAAAAAAGGGGTAATTAATCCTGTACTTCAAATTTTAATAAAATTGAAAGTGACTTTTCGGATAAATATTTAATGCTGAGTAGTAAAAAATAAAAATAAAAATGTTGCAAAATTATAAGTTTTTGAAAGGATAGGCTCTTTTTGTTTTTTATTAAAAAACATTTTCTGGGGATATTGTCACAAAGAATGTCAAACCAAGCAACAGCATGTTTTGTGTATCCTATGTTGGAAAAGAAAGAAAGAGCACATGTGACTTGTTTATATATGAGATCGTCATGCAAATTTTTGGTCACACATCAACCAATCACTGGCTTCCTAACCTAGATATAAACAGGTCTTGCATGTAGCCACTGAATTGGCTCTATGATTCATTACATGGCGTGAAGGAAGATTTCTTGAGATGTTCATTTGTTGTATTGAATTTTATCCTCTCAAAATTCTGTTACAGGTACTTTACTCACTTTCTTTACTCTTGTGGTATTGATGTAGAGCTACTTCCATATTATGATAAATTTGACTGCAACTTTCCATCTATTGGGTCAGCTTCAGTCAGAATTCCTTCTGAGTGAATTTGTTTCTTTTATATACCATGTCCTTTCAGAATGTGGACAGTCATGGCTCTCTGTAAGATTCTGTTTTTTGTTTCTCCTTTCATACTTTACCAGCCATATTTATCTTTATTCTGCCATCCATTCATGCAAAATCTTACTCGCTGTTTTTCCTGATTCTCTTGCCTTGGATATTTCCTATGAGTATTAAATTCTCCTGGCCATCTTTCCTTATTATGTGTTTCATATTTCTTTCAAAGAAGTATAAACTTTTTTTAAAAAGTACAATGTGAATCTCTCTCTCTCTCTCTCTCTATATATATATATATATATATATATATATATATATATATAAAATATTGCTGACACATCAAGTCTGGTGCTTCTACTATGTATTTAGAGATTCTTGATAAAATCCAAAGAAGAATCTACAATCCCGACCTGGAATCTCAGCTTCGGTCACTTTTCCACCACTGTAATGTGGCTTCCCTGTACCTTACCTATGAACTTTACTCTTTGATAGCTCCACTTTATGAATTTAAGTTCAGTACTTGACTGGCAGCTAGGTCTCCTCATTTCATGGTTGCTAGATTAACCATAATTTTATACTCGCAGTTTCTTGTCTTGTACTTCTTGCTTGTTTCTTCTCTTCTAACTTCTTGCTTGCCTGTCAACTATGATCTTCAAAAATTTAAATGCAACATCAATCATCATCTTCTGTCTTCTTAATTCATGTTCTTTTATTGTTCTCTCTTCTTTATAATGTTTTTCTTTTTCTCATATTCTCACACTCAATAACCCCTTTGCACCTGAGTGGCCTTATTGCCTTGCTTGGGGTGAAATGATTAAAAAAAACTCTCTATCCGTGATATCGAGCATTCATTTTTTGTAATTATACCAAATTTTAAGCAATATATTTCTGTATATGGTTTACCCATTTTTCTCTGAATGTTGGGAGAAACATTTGAAAATATCTCTAAAGCAGTGGATGCTGAGTTTAGATTATCTGATGGGATTGACAGTCATCAATACTTTAGCTAAAAACAGAAACGTTTCTTCAACTAGTTCATAATCTTCTTTATGCAGATTACTGTGCACTTATTGTGCTAAGCTTAAGTCATACTGGATTACTTTATTGAGTCTGCAAAATCTTTTGGACTCACAATCAGCATAAAAAAGATGGAACTACTTAATCAACCACAATGTAATAATCCACCTGTTACAAATCCCATATCATATGTTGATGAGTCCACTTTTTAAATAATGAACTCATTTACTTATCTAGACTTGATTATCAACTCTGATACAAAAAATGGATAAGAAATAAGAATATCCTCTACAGTATTTGGCAATTTATACCATAGACTTTAGAATAAGTCTAATATGTCATTAACTGTTAAAATTGATATACGTAAATCAGTTGTCTTGACAACACTTTTGTATGGACTTTATATTGTATGCCTATCCAGTAATTAAATTCTTTCCACATGCATTGTTTACACTGAATCTGTGGTTTGAAATAGAAAACAAGGTAAAAAATTAGTGAGATTCTGTTAAAATGTGGCATAACAGGAATTGAAGTCTTTCTAATTAAAATAAACTTGGGTGGTCTGGTCATATAATTAGGATGACTGAGTTCTAAAACAGATATTTTTCGGTCAGATGCCAAATTCATCACATTCTGTAGGTTATTCTCTTCTGTGATACAAAGTTAAGTTGAAAAACAACATGGAATTATGTGGTATTGATATAAAATCTTGGGGCAAGTTAACAAAATCCAACCCTAAATGGAAGACATTATCCTTCACACAGCTTCAAACTTTTGAGAATGCAATTTTATAATATTTTAAGCCAAAAATTAAAGGAAAGACATAACAAAAACACAATTGGCAAAGACTTTTGGGCTTCAGAGCAATAAGTAAAGCAGGACTTGTACAGCATTGCAAAGTTCATAGGAGTAAATAATGAGCCACTTTATAGTGAAAAAAATTCTCATCGCATATGTATACAAAAACATCATAGTGTCAAATCAGCTAAATTTAACTTTCATCAGTTGAAAGTTCAGCAGATCTTATAAATTTGATGTACAGTGTATGGAAGACATTTTGCATTGTACAGATCCTACACTATGATCCTATTCAAAAGAGTCAACACATTATTCCTTTTCAATATTCACTTCCAAAAAGATTTATGTTTTGTCATTTGGTCAAAGTTTGGAAAGTGGATACAGCTGAGTACTTTTCATCACGTCTTTATAGATTGCAGGGAATATTTTCTTGGTCATGGCAATATTGTAGTCACTTAATCTTCATTATATATCCAATCATATGAAACCATTTTGATTGTAATATTGTATTTTTTTTGTCTGTATTTCTTTTTAGATTTGAAATTAAATTTTATGCAAACTTGGGGTGATCTGCATTATTTGGGCCTGACAGGTTTGGAGGTGTTTGGTATTGATGGTCAAAGTATTCCCCTGCATGTAAACATGATCACTGCTGACCCCCAGGATCTCCATTCTCTATCTGGTCATGAGAGAGATGATCGCACACTGGACAAGTAAGTAAAATCTTTTCTTTTGTCATTTAGTGTTATATAAACCCACTGTTCTCTTCCTGATATGTCTTTTTCTATCCATCCATCTCTCTGTCTTTCTCTCTCTCTCGATATATACATATATATATATATATATATATATATGCAGAAATATGGTTTTAAAGTGTTCTATATTTATGGGATAAAGTGTTTAATATCAGAGATAGAGTGTATGTAAATATAAAAGTGAGCATTGAATCAACACTTGGAGGCGACAAGCTGTTTCATGCTAGATGCAATCATCAGGCCACAAGTGTTGGATTTTTCTTGACTATTTATATATATAGATCAGTGGTGCATTGTGGGTAATCCATTCTGGCAGTTATTTTGGCAGGAGTGGCTTGTTTATTTATTTATTTGGGTTAATTTATTTTACTTGTTTTAATTTTAATTTTTTATTTTATATATTTATTTATTCTTTTCAGTTTTCGATGATTTATTAACATAGTAAAAAATTTGGGGTGGATTTGTTTAGGTTGCTTATTTAATAGTTTGTTTTGGTCTAAGAAGATAAAGCTATTTATTCATCCAATTTAGTAGTCTATTCTGCTATTTTGGCTGGGGACAGTTTTAAATTTGAACAAGGGAATGACGCCTATCCAAAATTGAGGAATATTAAAATGCATCATTTTCCTTCACAGATTATAACAATGATTTAAAATCAATCATCATTTTCTTGTAAAAAAAAAGGTGTGACATGCAGCAAGTGCAGGTAATTTGGCTAGTGTATATATATATATATATATATATATATATATATATATATATATATATATATATATATATATACATGCAGCATGCCATTTCCAAATTTCTGGTGGAGTAAATTGCATCACAGTGGCCCTTTCCACAACTACTCTATTGTGCAGTGGACAAAATAAAAAACAAATGGTGCACATGTGCAAAATTAAAAATGTAAAAATGCGATAATTTACCCATCACACCCTATTACCCGACTGCTCTCAAAGGACAGTTTGAGGTTACTTACCACACCAGAAAATAATCTGTAATCATTGGCGGGAACACTTCTATGAACTACTGAATTGATCATGTATTTGTTGACAACAGCTTTGTTGACCAGCTCGATCAACTTCGAATCAAGGATAAGCTGGACAGCCATCCAACTGTTCCTCATGAACGGTTGGATGGCTGTTTCCAGGGCTGTTACACAAATGAAGAATGAAAAAGCACAGGTCTGGATGGAATTAGCGCTGAACTCCTTAAATGTGGTGGCCCTGGACTGAATGAGTTGTTACACTAGGTGTTCCTATCCATTTGGGCTGTGGGTGCATCTCAGGATTGAAGGGATGTGATTCTCATCCCTTTGTTCAATAAAGGTTCTTGGAACCTCTGTGACTGAGGAATTGTTTTACTGTCCATTGTTGGAAAGTTTTTTGCAAGAGTTCTTTTGAATCACCTGGATATACACCTAACCCCATCCATTCTTCCAGAATCTCAATGTGGCTTTCAGTCTGGGCGTGGCACAGTTGATATGATCTTTTCGGCTTGCCAACTTTAGGAAAAGTGTATTGAGCAGGGTCTTGATCTCTATCAGTGTTTCATCAACCTTGCGAAGGCATTTGACATGGTTAACTGTGAGATGCTTTAGAAGGTTCAGGAGAGGGTGGCCCTTGTTCAATCTCTTCACAGTGATAAGAATGCCTGGGTTAACTTGCAGACCCTGTGTCAGTTGTGAATGGGCTTAAGCAGGGCTGTGTTCTTGCACCACAGCTCTTTGCAATCTTTTTTGCAGTTGTTTTCAAGACAGCTTTAAGAACCAGTGTCAATGGCATTTACATTAGCTATTGATCAACTGGCAAACTGTTGAATCTTCATTGCTTCAGAGCTGGTTCATTGGTACTGAAGGCTCTGGTTCAAGATCTACTATATGTGGATGACTATGACTTGGTTACACACACACAGGGTAAGATGCAGGAACTCATGGACTGCTTCTCTGGAGCCTGTACAGCCTCAGTGTGAGCAATACTGTGGTTATATATCAGCCTGCACCAGGCAAGAACTTGGTGAATCCTGATATATTTGTGTATGGGAAGTGCCTCAAAGTTGTTGATCATTTTGTGTACCTTGGTAGCGTACTATCTCAGGATAATTATTTGGACAGAGAGATCTGTCCCAGGATGGAAAAAGTAACCACATCTTTTGGTTTGCTTTAGAAGAGGGTTTGGAGCCAACGTGATATTAAAACCTCTACCAAGTTGGGTGTATACCAAGCTTATATTCTCCCTTCCCTTTTGTATACCTGTGAGACCTGGGTTGTGTACATTTCAAAGCCTTTGAAAGATCTTTGAAGGATCTTGATGATAAAATGGCTGTCATTTATACCTGACATTGCAGTGCTTGAGGGATGCCAGATTCTTAGTATTGAGAGCATGCTCTTCACATCTCACCTTCACTGGTCTGGTCACCTTGTCCACAGGGATGATCACCACATTCCCAAGCAGCTGTTTTTTTTTTTTTTGAGAAATCTCTATTGGTAAGTGTCATCAGTGCAAGCCAAGGTTAAGATTTAAGGACTGTTTCAAAAAGTCTTTGAAGGATACTACCATTCCTGTAGAAAATTAGGAAGAAATGGCTGCAAACAGATCTGGCTGGAGGGCCACCATCTATCAGTCTATCAGAGAGTTTGAATCATATTGAATCAATCAAACTTCAGCAAATAAAACATGCTGCCAGAAAGGGTAAGTCTGGTTACCTTAACACTCAAATACAGAGTAAGGAATGTCACATCTGTGACTCATATGGGCGAATGTGTCTCTCTCTGTTGGTTTCATGTTATATGCAATCGTCAGCCTGACGATTGCATATAGCATGAAACAGACTGTCGCCTCTAAATGTTGACTTCTATGTTCACTTTTATATTTACACACGCCTATCTCTGATATTGAGCACTTTATTCCATAAATATAGCAAACCATAAGACTATATTTTTATATATATATATATATATATATATATATATATATAAAGAAATAATCATACATAGAATCAATGTAAAATATATGCTGCCTAATATTATATACATACATATATATAAATGGTGAAAATAGATGTCTTAAAATAGAATCATTGGCAGACTATCCCTAACTAGAGGTGGTCGCTCAGCTTCTAAGGAATGTCTTCCACTTCAAAGAATATCATGCAGTGTCTTTGTAGTTTCAAACTTTTCAATCAGATGAGTAATTGTTGATAGAGCAAAAGGATCCCATTATAAATTGTTCTTTGTTTTATAAGCTCTCATCATTGCTACTGCATTCTCATAAATCAAGTGGGAGACATTCCATAGAAGCTGAGTGCACACCTCAAGTTATGGATAGTTTTTCAATAATTCGATCAAACAACAAAATGGAGGAACAATTGAAAATTTGTTGTAATTTCATAAACCCCATTTCATACTCATTTATTTAAAAATGTCATTTTCACAATTACTTACTTTGCATTATAATGATTTTAAAACTTGTGTCCATTTATTTTCACCGTGTGTGTGAATATATATATATATATATATATATATATATATATATTTATTGTCCAGGTTTCAATTCTCAGTAGTGGATGCACACTGCTGATGAGTCCCAAATATAGGACGAAACGACCGTCCAGTGCTTTCTGCATTCTGTTGAGGCTTCTTCTAGACTCGATGAATTACTTAATTATCTCAAATCCGCCTTAATTTCTATCATTTTTATATATATATATATATGTATATGTATATATATTTGGAGGTGGAAAATATCCTTTTTGCTAGCAGAGTACATCTAAATTATTAAACATATTGAATTATTTTCTCCTCCTATAAACATTTTATGGTTATTTTGTTGATGCCTGTTTTTTTTTTATTATTTACATATGAATTGTGAATTACATCTACTGGCCTGTGCATTTGATAAACTTTGCAATGAAAATGTACTCTCTGTCTCTTCAATCATGGTTATTCACGATGTATCATTTGTAATAGTAGGAAATAATTTCAAATAAAAATTTATTGATTTCTTCAAAATTAAATTGCATTATCAATATGTTTATACTCTACTAGCATTTTTTCAAAAGGTAATTTTAGTAAAAAATAATTTAACAATTTTGCAGTATAAACCACAGATAGGTTCCTTGGGTGTGGAGCAAACACAAATATATATATATATATATATATATATATATATATAAACAAATTTGATAGTTCTTACATGTCCTAAAACCAACTTGGAGGTCACAAAAATTATTTTTTCGTAACAAATATTAAATTAGATTTAATAAATTAGATTTAATACAGAAGCAGAAAAAATGAGGTCACACTAAGGTTAAATTGTAATTATATCATCACATCAAAAGTTCTTAGTTGAGGCATTATCAAAGTTGATCTTTCATCTTATTTTTGTTGCCTTTTTCTAAGATTTTATGCAACACTTTACCCATTGAACAAAGAAATCCATAACTTATGCATCTGTCAGTCAGGTTGAGATATACTAGCACATTTCTCACTCTCCATTAGTGTTCTCTGTTTATTATTTGAACTTTGTCCCAGAAAAAGAAGATGTATGATCTCTTCTCCCCTCTGTATTACATCCGACATACCCAGTCTTTTCTACTCCTTCTATATGGTTCATGTTGCTGGGGGTGAGTTTCTTTTTTTTTTTTCTTTACAGAAAAGTTCACCCTTTACAGGGCCCGGGGCCACTCAAGGTAGAAGGTTATGTTAGGAGGCCATTTGTGTGTATAGAAGTGGAAGACAATGGTTAACTCGAGTCTTGAACAGGGTTAAGATTGTAGTGATCAGGGAAACATCCTCTTGGGAGTTGGTTCCACAAGGCAGTAGTTTACGGGAAGAAGCTGTTCAAGCAGAACTTACTTCTCACCAATTGAATATGGAGGGAATGTGGGTGGTTTGCTACAATGTAAATGGCATGGTGTGTTCTTGCCATGAAGGTTTGACTTGGCAGGACCAGGGAATGAGAATAATTTGTCACGCACAAGGGCTCGGCAATGCTTTTGGACTCTAACAAGGCTGAAGAGTGAGGTCTGACATAAATATGACAACAGTACTGAAACAGTCATTACATTAGCCACATTTTCTTTTCCTTTTTGTCATCATTTTCTGAAGGCAAAAGATTTTCTTGTTTTCTTTACATATCGTCACTCTGAAGAGGGCTATAGAATGGAACAGCTGAAATTCTGTGATAGCAACAAAAGCAACATAAAAAAAAATTAATGTTTTATAAGAATAAGTGTTGTTGCCGACACTGGTTTGAAATTAGATTGCTAGTGAGTAACACGGGTAATTCCATTATTAAGTAGATAACATGACCATAGAGGAAGTGAATAAATATGAAGTAGCATGATCACTGTTCCCTCTTCTTATCTACCCACTGTTGCTATATGTTCACTCTCTCTACTCTACTACTATACAGATTATGATTCTCTTCTGATCATTATTTGGCAATTACTACTTGAACAAGTATTACTAATGCAGATATTATTGGAAGCCATTACTAGTAGTACTGGCATCAACAAAATCTCGAATATAACGGGCATTTTTGGAAGTGATAACGAGCTTTCGCTTGACATAGCAAAAGTGCCAAGTGAAGCTGTCCAACATTACAAAAGTTAAATAGGCTGAAAATCTCAAAGCTCTTATGTAAGTTATATTATGTATAAAACAGCTCTTAGAATTAGGTGTCATGAGAAACTTTGTTTGAATTGTTAGGTAAACTTGATATATTTGGGAAGGATATTAGAATACTCCAGAATTCATGCTGGGAGAAAACCACTTATATACAGATAGAAAATGAATTCAGTAAATATAGAAAAAAAAAATGTCTTCTCACTAAACTTATTCAACCATTACAGTGAGACGATTCTGAGAGAATTAGAATTCCTACCAAGTGGCAACAATTTTGACAACATTGTATATGTAGATGACACAGTGTTGATAGCAGACACAAAAATGCAGGAACTCCTACAGAAGATAGTGAAGGAAAGCAAAATGAGAGGACTAAACATCAGTTGCAAGATAGAATGTATATTTGTCAATTAGAGAAGAATACAAGTCCAAAAATTTAAATATCTAGGCAGTGTTCTTAACAGAGGACAGAAAATATGGCATCAAAATCTCAAGGCACATTGGGATAGCAAAAGTTGCCTTCCAAAAGTTAAGTAAAGTATTAAGAAACAGGGAAATCTCTTGAGAAATTATATGGTAATGAATGCTGGATAATCTTCTTAAAGATAAAGAGGAAACTATGGTAACAGAAATGTGGTTCTACAGAAGGATCCTGAGAATACCACTGACTGAACATGTGAGCGAGGATAAAATTTCTAGGGTGCGCAATAAGGAAAGAGGGCTTCAAAAATTTAACACTCTCAGAATGGATTGAAAGTAAGTGAGATAGACGAAAGCAGTGCATAATTTACCTAATGTGCTTGTGTAAAATGTCTGGCAGAACAAGGATTAGGAAAGATAGCTAAAAGACAAAATTTACTAAGAGCTACAAAGGGTAGGAAATTGTGGAGAGCCATGATTTCCCACACCCAGTGCTGTTCGATAAGTGACTCACCTTATCCTTTGAATTTAGCTCAACTTCTGTTTCATCGGAGAAGAGAACTTTCTTCCAGTCTTCTACGGTGAATTTTTTGTAATAGTGAGCCCATTCAAGTCTCTTGGCTTTGCTTATTAGCAGCTTAAACCTTCGTGTACAAGATTTGTAGCCTTGTTCTAACAAGATTTGTAACCTTGTTGTGACAGACTGTTGAAGAAGCAAGACTAACACCTTGCTCTTCGCTTAGACTGGCTGCAATTTCTTGGCTAGTTATAGTCCTATTCTTCACAATTTTTCTCTTGATTACCTTACCAGTTCTATTATCGATCTTTTGTCCCCTTTTTTCCTTCCTTGGAGCAGGAGTGGCATCATTATGTGCCCTAAACACTCGAGAGGCAGTTGATTGCAAGGTTATAGCAATTTCTGCAATTTCTCTCGTAGACTTGTCTGCTTTTGAGAGGGCAATATAGATACCTTAAGTGCTTCTGATGCGTGTTTGTACCCTTTCATCTTGTTAGTGACTTGAGTGGCTATTTCAAGCTGTTTTTATACTGTATGAAGCTTTCTGTAATATTCTGCAATAATAATTTGAGCGTATTGTAAAATAGTTTTCAATATTTTGTCAAAAGCTCCTTAAATTTACCAGTTTAATCATTAGAATGTGATATCTGAGTCACTTTTTTTGCACAAAGTTTTTTCCTGAATCTCATTTATATCCAAATTTATAATTATCAATAGAATACCTTAGGGTGAATAAACTTTTTTCCCAGGTGGTCGGGAAGGGGTCTTTATATTAGTAAGATTAAAAATTATTTTAACCCTCAAAACAATAGACAAAAAATATTTTTAGTAAAAAAAATCAGGTGAGTCACTTTTATTGAACAGCACTGTATGAGAAAACTAAGTTCCTCCCCATTACTAAATGGCTGGATTCCATGAAGTAAAATTTAAGTAGGAGAGATATTCAGATATATCCATTAAGAAGTTAGCAGAAGTTTAGCTTAGTCTGGAACAAGGCCACAAAATTATGAGCAGTTGAGAGATATGTTTATTAAACATCATTTTAAGACATTTGACAACTATACTACATGAGCCACAATCATCATGTCACATGACTGGGTGTGGCCATAGGGTTAGTGTGCAACTGAGAACATAACCGGTCTCCCTTCAGTTATCTCAGTAGGTATTCATACAAAGCATGTCTGGGGCAAAATAAACCTGGCAGAGTCAACCCCTCTCCCAGTCTACAGTACCAACATCCAAAGATGTAGATATTGTCTATTCTTAGCTTAGTTTGGTAAAAGGCCACAGCTCTGAGGTACTAAGTAGGAAATGAACTTCTAAAAATGGCTTCAGGTTTAATCAAGTTCATAGCCAAATGATTATGAACTCTACTACATTTACTAATTTGTCTGTGATACAAGCTTACTTCAATTTAGGTGCCCATTTAATAAATTTAGCATAGTCTGGCATAAGGTCACTTATACTATGGTAGGTAACAGTTGAAACTCTTTGAACACATAACGAGGAAGATGGACTTGGAAAACTTAACTCTCACAGTGTATATCAAAGGCAAGAGAGATAGGGGAATATAGTAAACCACTTAGCTAATTAGCTTGTGTGAATGAATGGCAGAATGGGTGGACAGAAGCCTTAGCAAGGGATAGGAAGTTGTGGAGAGTCATGATCAATTATGTCCTAAAGAGATGCAGCAAAGAGAAGAAGGTGCCCATTTAATAGACTTAATCATAAGGTTGCAGTAGTAGGGCACATAATGATTACTAAACCAATAACACTAACAAACTGACCTGTGAATTGACCTTAATATCTGCCTTGGGTGGCCTACAAGAAACTAAGCTTCCAAGAGCATTGCTCTCAAAATCATTGTGATACACAAGTTTCTTCACCAGGGTATGGTGATGATCCAAGAAGTTAATAACCATCCTGTTTCAGTAAGTTCATGAATTGATGCCTTTTTGATTCATGTTGGAATAAAAAAAAAATTCCATAGAAATTTTCTTAAATATAAGTTTTTTTGTTGAATTTTTGTGGTTTTTAAACTTCAAAAAATTTTTTTTTTTTTTTTACTGCAGATTAATTGATGGCACAAATGTGACAATATCTGATGAACACATGTGGTTGGTGCCATTTACGTCTGGTCAACAGCATTTGGTAAACATTGAATTTCCACAGCCTATCACAATATCGGGTATTCGCATTTGGAATTACAACAAGAATGTCGACGATACTTACAGAGGAGTAAGTCTTCTTTGTTATTTTAATCATTAGAAAGTGGGCAGCAGCCTTGGGGATTCACAGTTGTCATGTTTCCAATCAGCCATTATAAATATTCTACACTGAAATATAACTCCTGATAGAAAATTTACCCATTCACATAAAAGTATATAATTGTTTAGTGCAGATCAAAATCTTGTAGCATAAATATTCGGTCAGGAGGAAAATGCATAAGATGCTGAATAAATTAACTTTTAAAGTGGCTGGTGTAAAACTGTTCAAGGGAAGAATTTGGTGTTTAATGTGGATTTGGGAGAAACTGCAGGAAACCTTAATTGCTAATTTCTTTCATAAGAATGCAAGGTACACCATTTACTAAGTTGATGTGTTGAGGTAAATGAAACTGAAAAAGGATTTATGAATTAAACTCTGAATGGAAAGAGATATAGGAATGTTTCCTGCTATCCAGGTAAATGTTCAAAGTGAGTCTAATCAGAAAAATATATTGATTGAAACAACAATTGGGAGGACGTTCATCCTAATGTTTCATGACATAATGACCTCCATAAGGTCCTTCAAATAATACATTATCTTTTTTTAAAATACCATCTCCTACCATAGCCATTGGCAATGATGACTATCCACAGATTTATTTTCTTTATTTTCTGTGAAATGCCAGGAAATCATTGGAAAGATGGTGGAGTGGTTTCTTGTTTACTTTTCCATGGTTTGAATTCAGACTTTTAAACTGTTTTCCATCCAAGTCTAGAAACCCCAGCCTCCCCTCCTGTTTAGCTGGGTTGGGAAGAATAAATGGCTTCATGTCTTTCTCAAGGGTATTATTGTGAAAGTGAACACAACAGACTAGCCTGGAATTTGACTGCTCAGAGGAACAAAAAGCACATTGCCCAAAATATAATGATCCCCCCAACAAAGATGAGGATAACTGTACGAAACATAAACACAGTACTTAATCTTGAAACTTCAGATAGAGATTCCGGTTTTGTTGCATGTAGGTTAAATAAGGAAACCTACCATGTTTTTACTTTTGGATTTCCAAGACTGAAAAATGATATATATTTAGGTTTTAAGCCTTGATTCTATTTATTTTGCAACATTGACAACACAGACAAACAATGAAAAGAAAGATGCCAAAAATGAAATCATTACAAGATGGCTCTGCCAGTAAATGTTTGCTAAAAGAAAGAAAAAAGAAAAAGGGATGTTAAATAGGCAGCATTCAGCTGCTCTGTGCTTGTCACTAAGTTGTCTTTACGTAAATCAGTCAAGTTGACCTATGTCCATCTCTTAACTCTCTTTGTGCATTTGTCCCTCAAGCTCACCATGCAGGTGCTGTCACATACTTTGCCGATTCCTGCAGAGAAATAAACAAAAGATAATTTGATTACAAATGCTTGTTCTGTGAAAATTATTTATTGATTGCTAACACCCAGTTACTTCCTCTCCATAGAAAGTCTCTTTACTCGATTCTGGGAGCAATATTCATCTGACAACCCTTTCAGCCGCAAGCGTATTTAGGCTGACAAGGGTCTGATCATAAATAGGAAGACTGAACACAAACTAGCCTCAAGTGTTGATTGACGAGGTGTGCATGTGTGAAGTAACCAGAACTAATTGACTTCCCTATGGCTTCAAAGGAGATGTGCAATGTATTGACAGCAAAGCAACCTGGCAAACACAGTTGGACAGATTGATAGATGTAAAATTGTGCCCTTGACAAAATTCTCTTGTGAGCACAAGTTAAATAGGGCACTACCTAAAAAAAAACATAAGCCCACTATTTTAAATTAAAATTATAGTGAATAATTTAAATAATTTGGAATTAATAAAGTGGAGGTAGTGTGGTTCCTCAAGAGATATGAAATCACTCCTAAAAAGCATTACTTTTTCTTAACTTGTGTTCCATTGACTGTGGTTCTGAATTACAAGGAATAACTTAAGCAATGTTGAGCGTGGTGAGTACCTAGATAGTAACTACTTAGGAATACTAGGTTCTGTAAGCTTGGATGTGTGGGTGGTGTAATGGATAATGGCTCAGAATAGTTAATCAGAGAGCCGAGTTCCAATTACAGTTATATTCACTTATGCGCAAAGGTAAGGTAAGAATCCACCTTTCCTCCTGTTATGGGTTAGTAAGACTTGTATCATTAAATCATTTTTCTCTCCAAAAATTCTTACTGGCATTATGTAACCTGAAAAGGATTGATAAGCCATATAGAAAACAAATCAATAAAAAAAAAAATGAATTACAAGTAGTAACACTTTCACTGCTGCATTGTTATAGCATTTTTGAATGGCTCTACTATCCTTTCATTTTTTGGGGAAAAAAATTGCCTTTTACTGGAAACAAATAGCTATAAAGACACTGATGGTGATTTCTCATGGATGCTGCAATTGTGATTTTGATATGATACTCCACTGTACTTCCAGAGTTTCATGACATTCCCAATATACAATATTAATCACAACATTTTAGTTTTCGGCCAATCGCAACATTTCAGTTTTCGGCCAATCGCAACATTTCAGTTTTCGGCCAATCGCAACATTTCAGTTTTCGGCCAATCGCAACATTTCAGTTTTCGGCCAATCACAACATACCCAGGTCTGACAATCACCATATTCCTCTCTGCTTGTGACTTTTTCCTCTCCAAATATCAAATCTCACTTCAAAGGAACAAGATTCAAAACATTGAGGAAATCCAAGAGAATATGATGAAGTAGTTGCTTACTATCCCAAAAGAAGGAATTTTAGGAATGCTTCCATCAATGGAAACAATGCTGGGTAAAGTGTGTGGCTCCAGAAGGGGACTACTTCAAAGGAGAATAAATGCAGAATGGGTATGTGTTGTAGTTTATTTTTTATAACGCCTGTCCCAATACTTTTTGATCAGACCTTATATACATGTTGACAGCAATGTAACGTTCATAAAGATGTATAAGTATGACTACAGTAGCAGAAGAGTGTAAATTTATTTAAAAACAATTCAATATGTCATTGATCATGGTCAACAATATATTGTCAAAAAACATCTCAGGTGGTGTTAAGATTAAAGCATCATTTCAACTTGCTTACAAAGCAATGAATTTATTCAATAAACAAAGTCTTTGTATAGAAATTGTGTTTACATCGCAGACAGATTCATGGATTCATCTTTTGAAGAAATTTTCAATGAAGAATTTTGTTGATTGGATCTGTGAACTATTCTTGTTGGCTGATTAGCAAAAGTTGATGGACATGTTAAAAGATTTTCTTTAAAACTAATGAAATGATTCATTAACCTGATGAAATTTGTAATGTCAAATGAATATTTATTGTTTTGTTCAGTGGGAATATGAATGTTAAAAAAAAAAAAAATGACCATTACTTCATGTAATATACACCTGAAGAAGACCAGAGACCCCAGTGGTTGAAACATAATCATAACATTAAAAAGTAAGGATTCTTGTCTATTCATTGAATAATTCTTCATCACTCAAAAACTGCAGTTAATTTGAACTCATTCTACTTCTGTATTACTTGTTCATTCTTTTTTCAAACCATCAAATTGTTTTTTATATTATATATATATATATATATATATATATACACACAGTGTAACCCGGATATAAGAGAGATTTTCTCTGGTCCCAAATTAGAGCCTGTGTTAATGTATATAGAATAGACCAAACCGGATATAAGAGACTTTTTCTGGTCCCGACAACCTTTTTTATATCCGGGTTATTGTATATATATATATATATATATATATATATATATATATATATATATATATATATATATATATATTATTGATTCTGATCTGGTATCTCAGCTTTAGTCACTTTCCCACCATCATAAGGTTGCCCCTCTCTGCCTTTTTATAAACATTTTCATTGTTCGAATGAACTCTTCACTATGATACCGAGACTTTTTGAATTTAAGTGCAGTACAAGACTGGCATCAAGATCTCATCAATTTAAAGTTGAGCTGGCTAGATGTAACCATAAATTCTATGCTAACTTTAATCTGCAAAAGTTTAAGTGCAATGTCAATTGCTATCTACTGTCCTCCTTATTACTCTTTTCTCTTCCCACTCATTAGTAATGTTTCTGTTCCTAATTCCTCCATAACCTGTAACCCCCTGCTTATATATGACCCCGTGTCAGGCACAGGGTCATATATAAGCAGTATTATATGAGCTAGGTGGTATATATTAAGTGTGTGTAAAACTTCCCACACACCTTCATTTTTTAAAAGAATATTGAATATATAGTAGAAATGTTTTTTGTAATAAAAACTGTGGGGAAAATTGTGAAAATGGCTTACCTCGGAAACGCGTGCGAATCTGTGCAGTATGCAAACTCTGGTCCTCCCAACGGCAAAAGGAACCAAAATGGCAGTGGCCATATTTTAATCCGGGCGGTCTCGGTTAGTTAACGCGAAATCTCGTTGTCTCGTCATTCGCATGCAAATCGTGGTCGGTCCTCAGCTGTATAAAGCAGGCTGTTTTGCTGTTTCAGATCAGAGAGCTTTTCGCTCGTGAGAAGGTTGGACGGCGATAACGGGTTTTCTTTTTTGTTCCTACCTGCTATCATCAGTTGAGTTGTTGCGTTACCTCCCACAAGGACAAACATTGCATTCTTAGAAGATTTTTAAATTTGTTGATTTTTTTTGATTTTTTTTTTTTTTTTTTTCTAAAACTAAAAATTAAATGACAGTTGTGTGACCTGTAAATTTTTATAACCTGAATGTGGGGAAAATTGTGAAAATGGCTTACCTCAGCTAACAATGTAACCCAGTGGACTGGATGATCATTCACAGAGACTTGGATATTGGCACACAACTGCAGCATATGGAGGAAGCTGGTCATGTGCTCAGCTGTGCAGCATTTCTACAATCATACCCACTCAAAGCACTGATGAACATGAATAAAACTCACGCTCTCACTCAAAAACATTTTAATAAAAGTCAGTTTTGAGATTTCTTATTTAAATTTTGTTTGAGCATCTTTTGGCTATCTATATTTTGTAATGAAAAAAACAAAAGAGGCTGTTAGGGATGAAGGCAAACAATACTGACAGACTAGGTTTTTTTTTTTACTGATTGATTGATTAATTTGCTTTCTACAACTTATCAACTGTTTTGCAGGTTATTTAAAGCCAGAAAATATTTTTCAGATTATTTTTTTTTTTTTGCGATAATGATTTAGTAATATAAATTTTAATAATTAACCTATAGCTGGTGGTAATGACATAGATTCATACCCCATTCCCAAGGGAACTTGCATGTAAGTGAATATAATGAACCCAACTGGAATTTGAAACTCCGCTTTCTGATTAACATTTCCAAACCATTATCTATTACACCACCTACACACCCAAGCTTACAGCACCTGGTATTTTTAAGTAGTCACTCATCTAGGTACTGACCAGGCTCAACTTTGCTAACTCTGGTGATCATTTAGGAAGCAGTGTTTAACAGAATAGGGCTATTAAATGCCTTACAAATGGTTACATTAGAGTAATGCATTTGAAATCTGAAAGAAAGTTGTCTCTATTTGGAATTAATGCAAGCATTATTAACATATTAGAATTTTTATATATATAATATATAAACTGTGAATAAGCGCATGTTTAATATCAATTTTTTTTTTTTTTTTAAAAAAAAGCTCACATAACAACCATATTGAATGTCTACAGTAATGTTTTGATATTAGTGCAATTCAAATGTTTTTTTTTCATGTATGCACATCAATAAGCCTACAAACAAATGGCGAAAAAGTATTTTAGAATATAATTTTCTTCCTTGTCAATGCACTTATTTCAGTTGGCAACATTAATCATATATATTGAGGATTATCCAGTGAATTATCCTATTTTAATTTGCTATTTTGGTATCAACTTGTCCTGGCTTCTTTTTCATGTATATTTCAGTGACTGATTCTTTCAACTGTTTTTATATATTTGAATAAATAAAATTAATTAACACATGAACCTATAGCGGAGTTATAACTAAGTAAATAATTATAAACCCCATTACATTTATATATACAAAAATACTTGTGTAAATGAGAAACAGCAAGACAAGATGTTGGAGCTTTGAGAGACAGTAATACAGAGTAAAATTATGAGTTTGGAGTCAAATGAAGATCAAATATGAATCATAATATGACAGAAGGATAAGATAAAGTATAAGCCAATACAGTCTTTCTCGTCTGTTTTTTTTTTTTTTTTTTTATAGATGTTTGTAATGAGTGTCCAGATAATTAGAAAATACAAGACATGTTTGGGGTTTTCCTACCTTGAATTTTTGTTGAGTATTAAGAGATAAATGTTAATATTATTGCCTGAAAAAGGAGATGAAATTTTCATTGATGTACATGTTAACAACCTGTCCGTGTGAAACACTTGTCCAATGGAATGTCATGGGTTTGTGTGTGTAGAGGAGAAAAGTGGGGTTGATTCTCATTGGTTTAGAATGAGTGAATTAATGATAATTATAATTGTTTAATTATTATTATTTTTGACACTATAATTAATTTTTATTTATTTTTGACAGTCATGACACTGACAGTATAATTAATTTTTATTTATGTATTTCTTTATGGACATGACAAACCAAAATATATTTCTTAATTTCTTATTCTTATTATTCAGATGCTTATGTTTGGTATTGCTTAACCTTGATAACCAGTTTGGTATGGGGTAATAGTTAAAAAGGCTAATTAGACTGACCATCACTCCTGTGGAAGGAGTTTGATACTTATTGGCTGCACCATAAAAAAATTTAACATTAAATAACCCAACAAGTGTTGATATTACATAAAATCTAACCTAACCTAACCCCCTAGGATGATTAGCAATGCATTCTGCAGAGATTTTTTTTTAAATGTTATATGCATCTGAACCGTAATATTCCGATTTCCTTTTTTGCCAAATTTGTTAAGATCTTTCTGAAAGAGAAGCACAGTTAAAGCCAGAAGCAGAAATTTATAAACTGTGTGCTTACTGAATGGGAAAGAATTGGGGTTTGGAATCAGCAATATGATTGCAAGAAAAGCAAATAGGAGAGAGTCTTATGGAAAAGTTGGTAATGGCGAAAACATGTTTGATGTGAAGTTGTACAGTAATAAAAGACTTTTTTTAATTTATTTTTATTTTATTTTTTTTTTATTTGTGGTGAAATCAAAGAATTCCTCAACTCTTGGAGCTCAATAAATTTTTGAGATTTGTCTCTCTTCCTCTGCTGCTTTTTCTGTTCCCTTTCATAATGGATTGTCCAGGCTTAAAGAAATGAATTTCATGCTTCCTGGCCAACATCTTTTTGGGGTGTTGTGCCTGACTGACGCCAAGGTAGCATACATTTATTCACTGCCTTTTCATAAATTCTAACATAGAAAGGCAAGAACTGTTTATTTATTTATATATTATTATTTTTTAATCCTTCCAATGGATGATTCACTAAGAAGCTATTGCAAAAGCCTTTTTTTTTCTTTTTTTTTTACTTTCTTTTCCAGAGATTTGGGTAGATAATATCTTGTAATGATTTTGCAGGATTCAAGTTAGGTGTCTGTTGCTAAGAAAGAAGCAGTTCTTCAGCTTGTATCTTAGAGACTTGCCATTGCTTACTTTTTATTCTTTCATTATGCCACTATATACACACACACACACACACACACACACACACACACACACGCACTGTTCTTTCCTTTATCAATATATATATATATATATATATATATATATATATATATATTGAAGTTATTTATTCTTTCTTGCTCAATGTTTCTTCTTAAGCTTTTAGATGGTTGTGTATCTACATAAATAATCAGGGAATCAATCAGTATTTTCAACTGTTCATCTGCCTTTGTTGTTCTCATTCTTGACTTTGCTATATTTATATTATTTCATTCTAGTTTTTGTTTGCCTTTCTTTTATGCTGTCCTACTTATGCTATTCTTTTAATTTATACTTACTTTTGCGAATTTTTTTAAACCTTGTTTTCCATGTTTCTTTTTTGTTACCTTGATCCAAAGTTTTAAAAAAAAATTGGTTACTGTTTTTTTAATTATTGCATTATTTTCTGTATCTTTTTTTAACTACAATTTCTGTTTTTATTTTGTTTCAGTGTTTTTGTTTTTCATCAACTTTTTCAATTTTTTTTTGTTGTATTATTTTACCTTGTTCATTTTGTCATATTTTTCTACCATATTCCTTTCTCATATTTTCTTTTTCACATTTCTCTTATCTCCTTTGTACCTCAATCTTATCTTATTTTCTGCATTCCTGACACCAATTTATTCAACTACAACAAGTTATGCAGATCTTTTCCAAAAGACATGAAACAATCTACAAATCTAATGATTTTTTTTTTAATTATTGTATTTTTTAAAATAAAATTTGAGATAAAATAAGTTTGCAAAACATTTTCCAAAATTTAAAGAAAAATGAAAATAGATTATTATCAAAGGCAAAGATGAAATGTTGATATCATTTTATAAATTTGAAACACATTTGTTTATATTGTTAGAATGTATTCTTCATTGATGCCTTAAAACAGTCAAGTGAGACCACATTAATAAACACTGAGTATTCATTCTATCAATCTGTTTTGATGCCAACAATAATATGTAGTTCATAAGTTACATTTGAGCCAGTTATTAATATCACTGTTTAATAAAATAAAAAAACAAACAAAACAGGGATAATGAATTTCTTTTTATCCAAAAAAAATGTGTACCCAAAAAATAATGTTTATAGTGGCACTATAATAATTTTTTTTTTTAGGGATTAAAATTCTTGCAAAAAATATATACTATAAATACTGACATATATGTATGTGATTTTTAATGATCAGTTTGAGGATACCCATTTGCTAGTAAATCCCTATTGCAGACTCTCGCTCAGGCATATTTTTGTATATATATATATTTATGTCTGTATTTCTGGGATGAGAGTTATCATTTTACAATTTACATTTGGACTATTGTCCTCATCTTTTTGTTGTTTTTTTTACTTCATCTGGTATATATCAATCCAAGTAGCCTACAGGTGATTTTAAACTGATTCCTTTATTTAATCAACTGGGTAGACTGTTCTCGTTAAACTGCACATGTCTCGAGGTATTTTATCTAGTTCTTATTTATAGTACTGCTCAATTATTGCTTACCCTGTTCATAAAGTATTCAATTCAGAATTCCCTGTAGGTTATACAGGTTGACATACAACTGATGACAAATGGATGGCGGAACAGCTGAAACATTGTAGTCACAATATATTAATAGTGTCAATAAATATTCACCTAATACACGATTGAACGTCCACTTAAAATAGAGGATTACTGAATGAGGTTGCTGTAAGAGGTAGAAGTAAGTGAAGATTAAGAGGATATGCAGGATAGATAATAGTTGACCCATAATTCCTCTGGGGAGTCTGTTCACCAAAATAGAGAGCAAGAAACTCTGTCCTTCCAAATTCTGTTTGGGGAATAGATCTGACCTGAAAACTTTTCAACACCCCCTTATGTATGTGTATATATACATAGATACACACACACACACACACACATACACACACACACACACACACATATATATATATAGAATTATTACATATGCATTTTATAACATCACTACAAAAATAGCCATTTTGTTTCAAAACTTCTGGTGTCTTATCAAGTGATGGTGCTGATGGAAAGTCAGGAAAGTCTTAGATTGCAAGAATTTTTGTTTTGATTTACTGATACAAGTCCTACTAATTAACCCATAGAGGGGAAAAGAAGAGGTGAATTCATACCTTTCCCCAGGGTATTTGCATGTTAATGAATATAACAAACCCAACTGGAATTGGAACTCACTTCTCTGATTTCCAATTCCTAGCCATTATCCATTATACTACCCACAAATCCAAACTTACAGCTTGGTATTCCCACGCGGTCACTCATTTAGGTACTGGCCAGTCTTGATGTTGCTTAATTTTGGTGATTGTACAAGAACTGGTGTTTTGGATATGTTGGGTATTTACCATCCTTGTTCCTTGCTGGCTGTCCCATTCTTGCACACCTATAGATGTCTGCAGTTTCCACATGCTGCTGATGTCTTCCAGAATTCATGTGTTCCTGTAATACCATTCCTACTGTTGCCAGAGAAGATCTAGAATAGTTACCGCCCTGGAGATAATGTTCAGTTTTTCTGATTGTAATATTCATGACCCAACACTTTAATCCATTAGGCTATTTTCCTAAGTAAAGCATTGGTTTGTTAATTTGGTGATGTAGTAATTGTGAGATCAATCCCTGGTCCAGGCAGTGAGTACTTGGACTCAGTGGAAAATCAGTAGCAATAACTGAGCAGTAGAAAATGAAGAACTTGAGATATCCATAGACATAGGGAGCAGAATGAGAACACCCTACTCCCATAGATGAAATAAAGGGTTTAGTTTGACATTTTCTAAAGGTGACCTGGATTGACAAATAACTGATGAAGGCCAGGGGGCACAATTGCCGAAGCATGGTGATAACAAAATCTAAAAATAATAGTCTACATGTTAATAAGACAAATAAAATAAAGATAAAAGAAATACTTCACCTAATAAAAATTCAAGGTAATGTTACTATTAATAGCCATAGAATTATGGTCTGATCGGAAGCAATTAAAAGCAAGTAAAATGGTGTCAAGTGATTGGCTGGAGGGCAGAACAAAGGGAAAATCTGTATGATCATATTTGGTCTTCTGTCAGCCATAGAGCTTTCTTGTAGCCCAATCAGCTGAGCAGCTGATAGGTTTAACCAAGTTTTCCAAGACAAAGGAATGTGAGTCTCACCAAGAGCTTATTATTTTTTCTCTGTTATTTACTGATAAACATAGATTGATGATATGAATAATTGTAGTGAAAAAAGTAGAAATTAAGATTAAAAAAATGCTAACCAAAAATTAATAATGGTTAACAGTGCCTCATTTAATAAAAGAAATAAAATCATGATAATATTAATATTAGTCTTGTTTAGTATAGCATTTTTATAATAGGCTCATGATAAAAAGATATAACTATATTTCTTTAATAGAGAGCTTTACATTTTAGATTATAGAAACTGAAGGGAATAAGAAGCAAAGAATGAGATTTCTTGCAAACTGTCTGGGTTGAACCTGAAATGAAATTTCTTTTTAATATGGTCTGAGTTGAATATAGAGCTTGGTTTCCTTTTTATAGATTGTCTAAAATAAATAAGACATGGTTTCCTCAATTCAAATTGTCTGATTCAAACAAGATACAATGTTTCTTTAATTAATCTAATTAATCTAAGTCAGACCATTTGGCCACCTTCAACAATGTATTTGTTGTATCTCCCCTTTCCCACCAATGTACCTCAAATGATGGATACAGAATTAGATTTGTTAAAAATAGCTAAAGGGTGATGTTAAATTCTCTTTCAGCCCAGGTAACATTTGGGGAATTTTTTTTCCATGAGGAATTGTGCAGTTTTCTTCATTATCAGTGCCTTTTTTTTTTTAATTTGGATTTTTCACTTTTTGATTTGAAATGTCATCATTTTTTGAAAAGTTGGTATTCTCAGTTGACAATGAAAGACGTTTCAGGAATTTATTAGTTCATTTTTATCTCATTTAATTAATGCAATTAATAATAATTTCTGTTGATTTTTAGTTCTTTTTGTCCTTTTGGAATAAAATTTTCCTAGCCTTATAAATTTGATATGCCAGGTGACATGGTCATTATTTGTTGACTCACTGACTCTGAGAATTTCAAACCATTCATTCAATCTACATAAACTGTTTTCATTCTGCTGTTCATGATAAGTGTTATCCTGTACCAATAACTTCTATCAGGGATCAAAATGTCTAATCTTGGACCGTTTGGTTTTGAATCGGTTACATTTTTTTAATTATGTATAATCATAATCATAATTATAAAACCCAGGTTGTGTGTGTGTGTCTGTACATTTATATATTGGATCGGATTTCCTACATTTTTCAACTGATTTCAACAAAACTTCACAGGACTACGTAAAATTGCCTTGCGGTTTTTCTGATGGTGCCAAAAATTGGAAAAACACAATTGTTTTTGCACAAAATCAATTTGAAAACACGATTAAGAGGCATCACTTTCGCAGAATGAAAGGGGGACAACTCATATCGAGTTATACTTATTATAAAACCCAGGTTGTTTGTGTGTGTGTGTGTTCCTTTATATATGGGACTTACATTTTTCAACCGATTTCAACAAAACTTCACTTTTTTTTTGGCAGGTATTGTTTCTTATTGTCTTGCACACTTTTTTCTTTATTTTTACATTCAGAATGCTTTAAAAATTCCATTTACAAGGCAATTGTTTATAATAAAATTCTATTCAATCGGTAGACTCATAACGATTGAAAACAATGTTTTTGTTTGAATTTGGGTTTGACCAATTCGTAAAAAGAAACAAAACAAAAAAAAAAAACTAATTAAGACATGCATGTTCGTCAACCTTAAACAATAATCTTTGTCAATTTTATTTTTCAGTCTTTATGATGGTCGATACTTGATCTATCTCTTACTGTTACATCCCCGGGCAATGCTGGGCTCTACTGCTAGTTATATAATAATATTAAGCAGAAATGAATTGAGAAAAGTTAGAGAGACAAAAGGGTGGTGTAAATAGAAGAATACTTTAGAGAAATGAAAATGCTAGGTAAAAGGGAAACTATATATAGAGAGGAGCTAAGGATGGAGATGAACAAGCATGTAGAAAAACAAACTTGCTGGCTGGTTATAAAAAATAACAGAGAAAGATCAAAAGTCATGTTGAGATTGAAAAGCATAAGACTGTGATAAATTTAAAATTTGTTATAAAGTGAAAGAAAAAAATAAAGAGCATGCAGTAGAAAATATTTGTGAATAGCTGTTTAGCACATAAAACTAATCAATGTTTGTATAATATTTAGATAAGAGGTTGGAAGGGACAAGGGAGAGAATGAGAAGATACAGGCAAAGGTGGAGGGAGAAGAGCAGAGGCATTAGAGAATTGATTATCTTAGTTGTCAGTACCCTAGGAAATTTTATGAATCCGGTTGGTAATAATAGATAAAAATAACTATGATTCAACATTAAATAATATTCTGACACAAAAATTCTATATCATACTTTCTTTATTTCTTTCTGTCTTCTGAGTGACTAGGGTGACAAAATAAGCATTCAAGTTTCTAGGTTTTATAAAGAATTGACATTGACTTCTAATCCTTTTGAGGAATACATAACAATCATGAAGCAAGTGCTATCAACTGTATTATTAAATTCCTTTGGAGATTCATAATAAATAACATTATTTGTCCCTTCCATATATATAAAGGCATTAGATATATTTTCTTGAAATAGATAATTCTATAAATCTGAGAATTAATTTGATTTTGTTCTTGCAAAATGATTATTTAATTTGTGACACATAGAAATTGATTTTTAAAACTGTGAAGTTTTTGTCAATTGAGGTCTGGGGCAGTATTTGCCAGGTAATTCAACCTCCAAAATACTTAAAGCAACATTTTTTTATTTTAGACTTTCGATTTCGAATCTTTATAATAAAACAATTTATTTTTGCTTCTTTTCATACTGAAAACATTGATGCAATCACCATGAAAGATATTGATCTTTTAGAAATTTTTCTTTTGTTCTAAAAGTTACTATTAAAATATCCTTTGTGCTAAGAGCAAACGAAAATTGAAAATAAAAATTCCAAATTGTAGTCTAGCAAAATAGCCAAAGGCCATAAAATTGTTTATACGTATGTTCACTTAAAAACATTGCAATTCTTTTGCTGCCAGCAATATAAACACTTGTTCATGGGATTTGTTTGTCTACAGGGTAAGCATTTTTAGTTTTAAAGGGACAGAGCTTTTTGAAACTTTCTACATTTCAGTGTGGATGTGTGGTGGTATAATTTTTAACAGATCTGAAGGAGAAATCAGAGAGCTTAGTTCAAATTCCAGGTATATTCATTTATGTGGAAGTCCCCTTGAGAAAGCTATCACTTCTACCCCCAGCCATAAGTAAATAGCAGGATACTCGGCCATATTGCATTGGTTGGCAACCAGTCTAGGAGAGGGGAAAACTCTGAATTCAAACCAACCTGGAGAGGTGGCAGACCATCCTTCCCAAGACACATTGCTGCTGCTATGACTGCAGTGTACATAGCGCCTCTATCACCCTAACAGTTTATGGGATTTGTGATATTAAAGTAGATATCCAAATAATAATATATTATTTTATTAAAAAGAAAATTACAGAATGTCTCTTAAAAGATCACTAATCGTTATTTTATAAAGTATCCCTGCTATTCAGAAGTTAAGATGTGAAATGGCTTCTATGAAGAAAAACAAGATAGAATCAGCAAATTGACAGCAGTCATCATTATATTCATTGTGAACTCCACAATCTTTCATTAACTGCATTGTATATACTTTGAAAGTGCAACGTATAGTTTTGGAATTCAGTGTTATCTTCTTAGACTGGTTGCCAACCTAGGCTGAAAAGACTGGTCTGATGTACTATTTAACCCATAACTGGTGGAAGAAAGATTGATTCATACCTATCCCAAGTGTATCTTCATGTAAGTGAATGTAATGGACATGATTAGAATTTGAACTCAGCTCTCCAATTTCTCATTCTGTGCTGCTATCTTTTACATCACTCACAGTGATAGAAAACAAAGTTCTATATGATGCAAGGATTTTAAGGTATATGTGCAATGTTGACTAAGACACAGGAAACACTGGATAACTTGACAGTTGAACTGATTGAATAGTAGTAAGTTTTGAATTCAGAATTTTCCTTCTCTTACACTGGTTGCTTCACTGATTGCTTATTCTGCTATTAACACCTAGCTGGGGGAAGAAGAGTTGGAGTCATATTTTTCCAAAGATATTCTGCAAAAGCAAATACAGTAGCTTTGACCAGAATTTGAACTCAGCATACCAATTCCACTTTCCATGCCATCAACTGCTATTCTCTGTACACATTCAGACTGATTAGTCTGTTTATATAACTGAACAGTAGGTTTTATCTTGTTTATATACACTGCGTGCCAAATTATTATCGAGAACTTTTTCTAATATTTCAAAAACCATCCAATCAATTCTCACAAAATTTTCACACAATGTTGGCAACACTGAGCTGCGCCGTCACTGAAATTTTCATACTGATCTGTGCAATGTAAACAAACTGCTTAAAATGGTTGAGAAACACTGTAATGGTAACAGTTATTAGCACAGAAAGTGGTATTGGTGAGGGGTAATTCAAATTTTGATCTGGCCTATTCTGTTTAGCTTTAACGCCTTTGTAAAAGGCATGAATCCATTTCTTCTCCCTCCTGGTTATGCTTTAAATAGCAATGTGGACTGGGATCTCTAACCTTGGTGAGTGACAGCCAGAAAGTGATAAAAAAGGGAACTTTTGAGAGCTGTGATCATCTCTGTCCTGAAGGGTTATGGGATTAAAAACACTATTCTCTCTAGCTTACTTGCAAAGACAGTAGTAGTTAAAAGTTGGTACTCTCATTCTTTTTCTATGTTCTGTTTGCCTTCAGGACTTTGGCAATAAGAGCACTCCACAACTTTCTATATTAGCTTTTAGTAAGGTTTTTCTTTTCCCCATCCATCTCTCTCCCTGTTTTGTTGTTCATTTACACAAGCTCATTAGGCAGGTTACTCACTATTTCTCTTTGTCCCTCTTGCCTTTAATATGCCCTGTATGTGTCAAATTCTCCAAGCCCTCTTTTTTCTTTTGTGTCACATTCACTTTCCTCATAGTTAGTCTTAACATGAACCAGAAAAATTAGCAAAATTTCACACACTTTCTTTGTTGTTTAATAGTGATTACATTTTTGGTATTGTTGGAAATTGAATTTTAGATGAATTGTTATTAATATTCAATGAATTTGTTTTTAAGATTTTTATTTGTTGTTTAATTTTCAAACCATTGTTTGTTTGCATTGCATTGTGGGATGTTGAAATTATAACTAGTTAAAACATTGTGGTAAAAACAGGAAAATCAATAATAATCATCAAGAACAAAAAATTGATTAAATTTAACCTGTAGGTATGTTTTTCACAGTTACACTCATCTTTTATCCAAGACTAGCAGCATGGCCTGGTGTTGCCCGTGCTTGATGCAAAAATCGTACGACTCATACAACAACCGCTATCACTTGACTTAAAATATTTTTGCCCTTCCTTGCCTTCAAAGGAGTGCCCTTTGCCGTGCTGAACAAAATGAACACAAAACGATCAGCTTTAAAAAAGGACTCGTAACTGGAAAAACTGAATGAAAAAAGAATGTTAACAACAAATACTTTTTCACACCCAACCCAGTTCTGCGGAATCAGAATCAACGTTGAGTTTAAGCAAGCGAATGAGTCAATTGGAGTAAAGTGCCATGCAGATTTAAATTTTTCCCACTTGTGACGAATGCAGCTAGCATGCTAGTTGACATTTGTGTCAGTCAGCATTTGGCTCTCATGCTGGCCAATAGAATCTTCCTGCCTATTCATGGCAGCCAGCTATAAGCTTTCACTCTGGCCAGTAGAAAATGGCCGTAAACTACATGAAAACTGCCATAGAAGCATGAAAAAATCGATTATTTCCACTATCAATGGTAGTTGGGAAATGCAAAGTCAGTCTTGGCCTTCCCACTAACTTGGAGCATGTGCATGTAAATTTTGGTGTAAATCCATCGAAAATTGCGGCTGTGCATTCGTTACACACACACACACACACATCCTGCTTTTATAGATAGAGATAAGGTTTTTGAAGTTGAATTTAAATCACCATTTTGAAAGAATTAGTTTCATAGTATATATTAGTTGGACCAGATGCTTCATAGAGTATTTCTGTATTGCAGGCCAAAATTGTCCATGTTGAGATTGATGGACGGGTCATTTCTCCTACAGATGGCTACTTATTGCGAAAAGGCTTAGGAAACTGTCATTTTGACTTCTGCCAAGAGATCTCATTTATGCCGACTGACCACATGTCTCCACGCCACAAGAATCTCAACTCTGCAAGGTAAGTCCTACTTCAATATATCACTGATTGATTTGATTGGAAACAGTCAATAATGTATAACATGAAGGTAAGTTATATCAATTCTCTAGAAAATAATTAAATTCTCAGTTTTTTTTTTCTTTTTTCCCATACTGCTGTGGTGAAAAGGAACATCTTATTTTAATTCCTACTCATCAATAAAATAAATATTTACCTGTCAACACTAAAAGTAAGGCTGAAGGTACATAGAAAAATTGCAATTAGGATTGAGACAATGTAACCAGGCATAGGTGATTATAAATTAAGGGAAAAAGAAAAAGTCATCAACCCTTGTGGAATGAAGTGAAAATACTTGATAGGGAGCAACACTGGAAAGTTAAACGTCTGAAAGAATCAATGCATATGCTAGGTTATAAGGCCCTCCATCGTCAGCTTAGCATCAAAATAAATACAATATGGGTGCCGTCAATAAGGAAAAACAAATGACAGCAAAGCTTCAGCAGCAGCTGTGATAAAGAGTGAACGCTCTGGGTGCTGTCAAGTGTGAAGTAACAGCAGCACTCACCAGTAGGCAGGTTAGATTTAAGGCTTCAAGTTCTTCACTCAAATCAACAATAGCCCAGTGGATTAAAGTGTTGCTTTGTGAATTTGATGATGGCGTAATTGTGAGTTCAATCCCTGGGCTGGGCAGTGTAGTTGGATACAGTGGATATGGTATGAGCAATAACTGAGCAGTACTAAATAAGAATTAGACAATATACCCTGAACAATGGAAAGGGTTCAGTTGAAAATTCCAGATTAACATCAACCTGATGAAGGCTGGAAAGTACAACAGCCAAAATGTGATAACAACAACAAAGATGAAGATAATCGTCTGCATGTAAATAAAGTAAATAAGTTTTTCTTAAGTTGACAGTTTTTTAATTGGATTGGCCAAAAAGTTTCTTTGTTTTACTAAATAAAAACAAAAGATAAATTTTTGCTTTTCAGCATTGACTTTATTGTACAATGTATCTACGAGGAGGCACTGTGGAGTAATGGATAGCGGTTTGGATTGAGGAGTCTGAGAGCCAAGTTCGAATTCCAGTCGAATCCATTACATTCACTTACGTGCTAATACCCTTGGGAAAGGTGTGAATCCTCTTCTTCTCCCTCCAGATATGGGTAAATAGCAGGACAGACTGGGTTCTATAGTCTTGGATGGCAACTGGTCTAGGAGAAGGAAAACTCTGATTCAAAACCACTATAATCAAATCTCATGTGCTATACATGCGGGTTAGGGACCGCTTGTGAATTCCAAATTGCCATGAAACTCCAATATTGGGGCCGGCTCAACCCACCTCGGCTGAATGCTGTTACAAGAAGAAGAATGTATCTACTAATTAAAAAAAAACTTGTAGTTCCAACAGAGCAGTTTTTTACTCAAATTAAGGAGTGACCAAGACTGGCAACTGCTAGTTGAAATATTTCTATAAAAATAAATCATTCATTGGAACTACAAGTTTTTTTCTTTTAATTATGCAACTACCAACGGAGACAAGCATCCTAACTTTAATATATCTACTATTTTGTTTCACTATATTCTACATGTGTTCAGCCAACATCATAATTTTATTCTCCCAAAGCAACCTTTTTTCCTTTCTCTGTAAAAAATGACTTCAGATTCCTTTTGCAGACTTTTGGCAAATGGAAATGTTTTTTTACATTTAGAAAATTCTGTAAGGACACAAATAAATGGTAATTTTTCTGCTGAATGCAGCTGCTGAGCGGGAAATTTGTAAACTGTAACAATCTTTGCATGGTCACCAACCTTATCTAGCATTCTCTGTATGAAATGTTATACTCTTTCTAGCTGCATTTCCATGATTGATTTAATTGGGAACAGCTGATAAACTATATTAAGAACTTATAGAAATATTAGAAAAACTAGATCTACACTGAAAGGATACACAAATAATCCACAATGTGTATTGGAATAAACTTGTTGAATTAAACAAATAGACCAAAATAGAAAAGTGAACAACAAGGATCTCTTTTCTTACTGGATTATTTAATTTGTACAGCAAGATGATTTCAAGAGAATTAGTGGCTGTGATGGAATTTATTATCAGTGAATGCAATCTTAACAATATAGACAATGCAGATGACTGTGTTGATGTCTAATTTAGAATGAAAACAGAAATAATGCTTAGACAAAGTAGTCAAGGAAAGCAAGAAGAATAAACTATTAATTTTAAGAAGACTACTTGGTGATAAGCAAAGGGGACACCCCAAAATATAAGTTATGCATTGGGGACATCAAAATTAGACAAGTTTGGAAATTCAACTATCTTTGGCAGGGTAATAAGAGAGGGCACAATGTGATAAAATTTTAAATACACATATTAACAGAAGAAATACTTTTCAGAAACTGAATGAGGTCCTAAGCAATTGAAAAAAAAATCATTAGAAATAAAGAACCTTAGCCTATTATGTAATGTCTACCCTACATGGCAGGCGAGAATTTTGTCACAAATAAAAAAAAATAAAAATAAAAAAGAAGGCTTATTACAACTGAGATGAAGTTCTGCAGATAAATGTTGATAATACCATCTTGTAAGCATTGAGGAATATCTAAAAAGAGGAACTGCAAAGAACCTGTTGTTAACAATCAACTGAAATTTTGAGGACACACATGAGGAAAGAAGGTTTACAGAATTTAATATGCACAGTAAGCATCGAAGGAAAACAACGAGTAAGCTACATGTTGAGTTTGTACAAACAGAGGAACACATAGAAATGTAGAGTTCTAAAGCAAAAGACAGGAAGCAGTGAGACATATTTGTCCACATTAATTGAGATGCATGCTAGAATCAATTGTTTAGTTTTCCCATTCAGAAATATCTAAACTATCAACTGTATACAAGACTAAGACCAGTGGGTAAAAATGGCTTTGAGTGAGTGAAGTCCTGGGGAAGACCATCCTTCTGGACTGGTTCCACAGAATCATAAACAACTGTACCAAATAACAGAAACTACATCACTTGAGGATTATCAACAGCAGCAGCAGCTGCAAGTAAAATGTATATCACATATAACTAAAAGAGAAAATAATAACATAATCAAGATGTAACATTCCACACTACTTCAAATAAAAGGTTGGGAAAGAAACCCCCATCAGTACTAGAAAGAGCGATAATAGCTACTGGACTTGGGAAACTTATTTTCCTGAAAAATCATTTTGAAAGAAAAATTTTATAAATTTCAACTGAAAGCAGTACTAGCTAGTTGGTCACTAAATGCCAAATGTTTCCCTGTAGGGAAACGGTTAATATTACCATTACATATTCAAAATCTTGAGTTGCTTTAAAAAATTGTATTGCAAATTTTATTTATTATTTGCATGGAATTAAGAACTGGACTCTCTTGGTCAGAGCCCTAAGTTTTAACCATTGGAATGACATTTAAAAGAAGGTTATAAAAAAAAAAAAAAACTGATAGAAAATACATATTCTATTGGCATTGTTTGTTTTTTTACTTATACTGTTTATTTTTCCGCAGTACAAGATTGTTTTCTGCACAATTTCTATTCTTCATTGAGAACATATCTGACTTTTCTTTTGTTAGATATTCATGTTTCATGTTTTTTTTTCCCAAAGAAATATACTCAAATGTAAAGATAAAGAAAATTGCAAGGGGTGGTTTCATTTTGTAGGATTTACTTCAAAACAGATAAATTGCAAAACAAATTTTTTTTGCATATAATATAGATGATATTTGTTTATCTCTGAATATTTTCAGAAGGTTAAGTGATTGTCAGTCTATTTGTCACAAACCTGTCACAAAACTGCAGCTGCCTCCAAGAAAATGCCACTTGATCCAATCACTCTCAAACTGATCTTCAAGGTCGACAAGCCTTACAAATCAGTTTGGCCATTTTTGTCTTTGGCACAATGGAATAATATGCTCAAAAGACAACAGATTCATTTGCAACCACCTGATAAGCATCTCTAAAAAATCCTGTCAGAAAGTAAATTCTAAACAGTTCTACTTTGTTTTAGAATAATAGCTATAAAATAAATAACCAAAGTAGTTAGCAATAATGTATATATTCTTCTTCTATATGCCATGTCCTTTCAGGACATATGTAATTATGGCTCTCCACAATTTCCTGTTCTCTGTATAGTTTGTCATTTAGTTATATCTCCTAATTTTTGTTTTGTCAACCATTTACGAGGTAGGTAAAAAGCTTTACTCTGTCCCTCTTGACTTCAATATGTCCTGTGAGTGTCATATTTTCCAAGCCCACTTTCCTCATTATTCTTTCTTTCTGATGCTATGTATAAGTGTTCTTTTTGTTTCTATTTTCTTTAAATCTTCATTGTTCATATGTTCAGCCCATGGAATGCTCAGCATCTGTAGTAAAATTAGGTCCAAACAATAGGAAGGGAACGGGTTGGCCTGGCACCGCCTACTTCCGGAAGAAACAACTCCTCAGCTTCAAGACAGGTTGCTCAAAACAATCTAGCTACAAAACTCCACAGATCTTTGCACTCAATTATTCCAACACCGCCTCGTAGTTTGCTACACACAACTCTGTCGAGTGGTCTCCCGCCGTCACATTTATGCCAGCGAACACCAACCAATTTGCATACTGCCAAGTTCACCTCTCGCCAATTCTCGCGGCTACAAGATCGTGTTTCCCATAAGTCCGACTCACCATAATGGTGGTGTTTCTTTGATGAGATAGTCCTGCCATATAGGAGTACTGATATTACATAACAATTCAGTACTCTTTTCTTTGTTTCCAATGAAATTTTACTGTTTCTTAATACTTTACTGAATATCTTCCACTATCTCAATGCACCTTTGGATTTCAGTGTTGCATTTTTGATCACAACTTCTCTAAAAATTGATTTTCAAAGTTAACCTGCTTTACAAATCAGTTTGGCCATTTTTGTTTTTGGTACAATAGAATGTTACACCCCCAAAATAATATATTCCTTGGGGATCAGCTAACAAGTATTTCTAAGAAATTCTATCAAAAGGCAAATTTTAGACTGAGGTACCTTATTTTATAAAAGTAAATAGCCCAAGTCATTATCAATGTACCATGGATTCATATATTTCTATTCTAATACAGTCAGTTACTAATCTATATATTATTAATTAAATCTAGGCAATATATTAATTGCTATTCTCTGCTTGTTTGTTTTTCTGTTACACTTTTCTATGAAGGATCAGCTTGTAGTGTCTGCCTGACCAACCGCACTAGAATCAGTTATGCCAGCAGTTAACAAATAGGGATAATTTTTTAATCCATTGCTCTACCCTATTTTTTCTTTCTGATTTGAGTTTTGGGTATGAGTTGATCAATAAAGGTTCTTGTTAGTCTCTCTTGGTCTTTTTCCTATAATTTGGGTCCCAACTTGTTTATTTCTCCAGCAATGGCTACTAAACTGCACTCACTTTTCACGGATTTTGTGTATAATCTTTGATAGATTCCTGTAAAGTTCTTCTTCTTGTCATACGTTGTTTCCAGCTGACATTTAGCGCTGTTCTCAGAAGTCGAGGTTTACGTATCATTTAGTTTTTCACCAATTATTTTGTTAATGTCTAACTGTGCTTGACCTGTTTAAGTTGACTGTTTCTACTTTTGACCTAAAGAGTTGCACGTTCAGATTGTTTTTCATTTCTGACTGAGCAAATCGAGTCTAAATTGTGTAATTGCTGCATGACCAATCCGAAAGTAGTTTTTCATTTTATTTATTTTTTTTTTTGAGTGGGAAAAGAGGTTCAACCAAATCAAACTAAACAAATCTTTTTTTGTAGTTGTTCATGTAATCTTTTTATAATAGCTGTTTTGTATGATTTGTTTTGCTCTCTCATGGTGAAGTATGTGCTTCCATAGAAAATCTTAATAATACAATTTGGAGCAATAGGTTTCTATTCCTATTTTGAAAGCTACATAAGTTACAGTCTATTTCAGCTAATGTCATTTGAATATATCTGTATATGTAAAGTTTCTGTCTAATGACATCATTTGGATTCGTTATGATGAGGTAATAGTAGAAAGTATTTGTCTGCCATTGGGTTATACTTTTCAAACAAGAAACCCATGGAGTAAGATTCAACTTGACAGAATAAAAAAAATCAAGGAAGAGGAAGAAGTAAACAGGTTTTGAAAGAGGAAAGGTAAGAAGTAAGAAACCTTGAATAAAAATGAAAAATATAGAACATATGTAGAGATGGAGACTGTATTGAGATGATAGAAAGTCATAAAGCAACAATGAACAAATGATTGATTGGCAGCTAGGGATCAAAAGGTATAAAAACTGCAATAAGTTAAAATTCTTTCTGGAGAAATAGCAGTTTTTGATAATCCATAAATGTTTTAAAATTGTTGATGCTTGTCAACTATGAATTAATTTAACATTATTCTTCTTCCTCTATATTCCATGCCCCATCAAGACTTTGGTGATCATGGCTCTCCACAATTTCCTATCCTTTGTAGCTCTTAATAAATTTTGTCTTTTTGCTATTTCTCTTAAACCATTTGCCATCCATTTACACAAGCTCATTCTGTAGGTTATGCACTGCTTTTGTCTTTCCCATTTGTCTTTAATCTGTCCTGTGCATATCAGATTTTCCAAGCTGTCTTTCCTCATTATGTGTCCCAGAAATTTCAACTCTCTCCTTCTGATGCTACATATAAGTATCCTTTTTGTTTCTCTAAAACTTTGTCATTTGTCACATGTTCACTGAGTATATCATATTCTCAGCATTCTTTAGAAAGGCACACCCAGGAAGAAATCTCTTATTCAAAATGAGAATCTTCCATTTTGAAATTTTCACATGTCCCAACAGAATTTTTTACTTGATTATGTGCAATTCCAGACTCTTCACTGGATTTAGCGCCAGACAGGACTCAATTGCTTTCTTGGCCAAAGATTCCAAATCAGAAAGATTATTTCATTCAGTTAGTGACGAATGGACACAATCCTTAAATCTTAGTTTTGATCTACTACAGGGTCATTTTCTCCATGGAATCATTGGAATACATGAGTCAGTCATGCATACAAGATTTCAAACCAAAGTAAGTTAATGTGCAATAAGCATTCAACATTTGAAATATTTGCATACTACATACTTTATAAAATGTGTGCTCATCATCCTCGTGAACATGTTGTGGACAAGTTTGTTGTCATCATTTGTATATATATATATATATATATATATATATATATATAGGCTACTCATTTTTAGAATACACCCATCTGCTTGGGTGGCTAGCTAATCTTTGTTGCACACACCTAATAAGGCACATTTGTGTATCTTCAACATTCACAGTCAACCTTTGCTTTATACTGCAATTATCGGACATTAATTGCAGTTTCTTGGAGAGAATGCAATATACGTTTGACCAAAGCCATATGTTCAAACTCTTGGTAACAATGCCCTGTTACTTTGAGCTAGTACAACCATTGTGGCATCTAAATAGTTTAATTAATTTCACTTACAAGGCTTCAGTCAATCCTTAGTCCATGATACAGTTTTCATAAACTTCTGATGGTGCTGCACACATGAATCCTCTCCCCAAGCAAATATTTTTGAGAAGTCAACTCCTTGATCTCATGGTTGAAACAACACCATTTTAAACAATCAGCTATCTATCTATCTATCTATCTATCTATATATATATATATATATATATATATATATATATATATATATATATAGTTATAGTTTTATTCATTTGTTTTCTGGTAGCCTGATTATCACAGTAGTGTGAAACTCAAGTAGTGATCCAAATTTTGTTTCTTTCTGAGTGCTGGGAAGAGCAATTACCCTGTCTTGGTAATTAACACATAGGTCACTGTATATTACTGTTGTGGTAGTTGTCTGTCTTTTGGTGTTTTCTTCTTAGTTTGTTTTCTTTTCCCTTTTTCTTCTATTGGATTTTTTCTAGATTTTATTTTATTGGTTGTTAGTTTTTATTGTTATTAGTTTTTTTTTCTTTGGTCACCTGGCAGGCATTATCTTGGTGTTACTAATATTTGTTTTTTTTTGTGGTGTGTGTAATATATGAAGAAAGAGTAATCAGGAGAACAGTTGATAGTGATTGACATTGCATTTAAATTTTTAAAGAATAAAGTTGGCTGGAAAGCATGGAGCCAGAAGGGAATTTCACAAGCAAGAAGTGCAAGAAAAGAAAATTATAGGTACATCGAGTCAGCTTAATTGTACATTTATGAGATGTCAATGCAAGTCTAGTACTGTGCTTAAATAAAAAAAAAAAAAAAGTCTTGGTACTTGGAAGAGCTCATCCAAACATTACCGTAAAAGTAAATGGCATACAAAGACAACTTTATGGTGGTGGTAAAGTGACTGAAGCTGAACTGCCAGATCAGGACTGATAATATTGCTGATTCTTCATTGGATTTTATCAAGGAGCTCAATTTGAAATACTGTTTTTGAAGCTTTGCTGATAAGGAGGTATTTAAGGCAAGCAGGCTTTGTGGTAGAGTGCTCATTATCAAAGATAATGTTAATAGAATTGATATGAAAAAGTTTTTTTTTCACTTATGTTTACTTTGGAATTTTTTGGCTATGGCTTTATAGATGTAACCACTCATTGAAACAGAGCTGACATTTCTCGATTCTCTTCTACTTTTATTGTGGTATGGGTGTCTTATTTTCTTTTCATTTGATGGGTGTTGATTGATTGTTGATTTCACTTCCTCTCCCTTTTGTCTTTTTTATTTTTTCTCTTTTCTTTTCTTCCTTCCTCACCTTCTTCATTGATCTCTGGTTTATTGTAATTGTGTTGACCATTTAATTCAGGTTATGGTTGGATTTTTATGTTTGTACAGGTGTGTGTGCTTATCTGTATGCTTATACATGTGCACACATGCAAGGAATATACTAAGCATAAACTAATGAAAAAATACAAAAGAAATAAGAAATGATTAATTGGTTTAACAACATCACCAACAAAAACTATTCTCTCATACAACTAAACACAACTATCAAACACTAAAATATATAAAACACAAAGTTAAATAATACAAACCACTAAAAATATATATACAGTTAATACAAACACACAATTAGACATGCAATACAGTTAACCCAAACACATACACAAACTCAAAGTTAGACGCACATACATGAACACACAAGCATACATGCACAGGTGAGTGTGCACATGCATGCTTGATGATATGTATTTACAAGTCAATGGCAAAATTATTCGTATACCCATCAATTTTGAATATTCTTATCCATTTGTCAGAATCTAATGTCCATATGATGCCAATTTTTTAATATCTTAATAAGCACAAAAATAGAAATATAAAACTCAATTTTCAGAACAATAGGTTAAATACAACAAATTTGACAGGTGAATTATGCAAAATAGGAAAAGACAAAATGATTTGTACAGTATGTAAACTAGAAAAAATTGAAGAATTTTCATAATATTAATAGTCAATAGCATGGCCTCTCATCTTTATAACTTGCTGCAATTGTTTTCTAAAGTTTTTGATGAGATTTGAACAACTCTTTTCTGTGATTTTCTTCCATACTTCAAAGGTTACACGTTCTAATTACTGAAGGTTTTTGGTAACGGACAATTCATTCAAAGTTTTAATTTGTGCCATAGATTTTCAATAGGATTAAAATCAGGACTCATTAAAGGCCACGTAAAAACTAATCCTCTTTTTCTGAAGCCACACAGTCACTGATTTAGATGTATGTTTGGATCATTATCTTGTTGGAAAGTAAATCACTGACCTCGATGAAGATTTTGTGCTGATAGGTGTAGATTTTCGTCCAGAATTTTGATATAGTCTGCAGATTTAATGTTGTCACTATGTTCCTTGGGAGGAAAGCCTCGTCTTTCTTGCTGCGAATCTTCTGTACATCATTATGTCCAAAAAGCTCAATTTTTGTTTCGTCACTCGATAGTACTTGTTCCGAAAAGCAATATTCTTTGTCCAAGAACGTTTTGGCAAAATTAAACCGAGCAACAATGTGACATGGTTTGTGAAGAAGGGTTCGTTGTGGTCAGTTTCCATACAATTCATTTCTATTTAAACAACGTTGTATTGTTCCAGTATTTACGCTGATGTCCATCGTATCCAAATTTTTGGTGATGTCTTTCAAAACAACTCTTGGGTTTATATTAAGCTCGCAACACAGTTTCCTTGCAGTTCTCAGTGACAATTTGGGTTTTCTTCCACATCCAGGCAAATTCTTTGTCCAAGAACGTTTTGGCAAAATTAAACTGAGCAACAATGTGACATGGTTTGTGAAGAAGGGTTTGTCGCGGTCAGTTTCCATACAAACCATTTCTATTTAAACAATGTTGTATTGTGTGAGTAGTTATGCTGATACCCATCATATCCAAACTTTTAGCAATGTTTATATTAACTTGGCAACACAGTTTTCGGTGACAATTTGGGTTTTCTTCCATGCCCAGGCAAATTCTCTGTTGTGCCAAATTGCTTAAACTTCTTTATAATGGATCCAGGGATAGCTAACTGGTTTCAAATAGTGCTGTTAATATTTCCTGACTTATGGAAGTTAATAATTCTTTGGCTCATGTCAATACTGAGTGCGTTTGTCTTCCCCATCATGTTGTTAATGTAAGAATAACAATGGTGACAATCTATGTATCACATGATGTTCTTTGTTGGAATTATCACAATTATTCTACTGAATAAGTAGCCTAGAAGGGTTCACCAATAAAATAATTATGTAAATTACTTACATGAATCAATCAATTTAAAAAAATATATTGTACTGTACAAATAATTTTGTCTTTTCCTATTTTGCATTATTCGCTTTTTTGTGCTTGTTAATATATAAAAAGCCTTGCATCATTTGGGCATTAGATTCTGAAAAATGCATAAAAAGGTTCAAAATTGATGGGTGTATGAATAGTTTTGTCGTTGACTGTATGTGTACACATATATTGGCATGCACATAAACACACACCTGCACAAACATATATATCTATAAAGCCACGAAACTTCAAAGTAAACATGAGTGAAAAAAAGCTTTTTCATATTAATTATATATATATATATATATATATATAAGTTTACCAACTCTTGTACAGTTTTATAGTATTAGGACACTCAGTGAGAATCACACTCATGATACAAGCAATGATCTTTGAATATATATATATATATATTATTTATTTTAGAATCACACTCATGATACAAGCAATGATCTTCGAATATATATATATATATATATATTATTTATTTTAGGATATTAACAAAAACATGTTAAAAATAGCTACACAATTACAATCATGTTTCAATACCATAAACGTATCTCCTCAGGTGATATCAATCTGCTGGCGAGCAAAAGATTAATTTAATTTCAAAAGCGGAATACTTCAAAAACTATGCTTGTAGGCTTAGCCGTGATTAACCAATCAAATGTGACCTAAATGCAAACCTAGTGAAAAAAAAAATTTTTAATATAGATTATGACACAAAGTTTCTGCATAGAAATCCTAGACAATTTCCTTATGGACAGATACAGTTTGTTACATTATTATCGATGTATAAAAGTCTGACATTCAACTTTCAAAATAAGTAAAAGCTAAAAGGAATTGGGAGGTAATTTAAGACAATGCTATTTATGCTTGTTCAGCTTCTTACATAAAATTTTATAGTTGATAAATAAAAGGCCCCTTTAAGAAACTGGTAAATAACTGTTTGAAAAAAAAAAACATAAAAAACAGAACTACTTTGGCAAATTAATATGCAACTGTTAAATAAACAGCATCCATATAAGATGTTAACACTACTTACTAATAAATGTAAGATGTTAATAATAATAACTAAACACCTGCGCATCCATATAAGACATTAATAATACTAACCAAACATCATTACAAAGCAATACTAAATCAAAATGAATCTTACAAATAGAATAGTAAGCCATATAAGGTGCACCACAATTCATTTGCTGATTATTACTATAAGAAAAAGTATTATCAAATTCAAAGTTTGAACATATTGTAAGGTCAAATATAGGCTTGAAAAAATATAGGCAGAAAACCAACATCATTTATAAATTTAAATGGACTCTGGGAGACTGCATCTCTAACAATAAAAATAATATCTATTTTGGACACACAACAACAACACTTTCATGTAGGCTAAGTCTTCACCTGAATAACACTTCCAATATTTCTAAATATTTACAACATACCTGTCCACACTCGCAATTCAGAAAAATCCTCATCAAAAATATCTCCACACTTTTCCACAAAAAGAATAAACACAAACTAAAAATTCTTGAAGCTATTTATATAAAAAAAATTGAACAAACCTCAATCAAATTAATTATGAATACTCCACAAACATTTTAAAATGTGTACAATAGTCTTTAAATGTTAACACTTGTTATTAATAGTTTTCTTTTATCTAGCAACTACTCAAGTCCAGAATTTTTCCACAGCATACCTTGTTACCTCCCTTTAAACGGTGTTTGTTAACCAAGTCATGACATAGATGACCATAACAATTTTTGTCCTTCACAACTATGACACTAAATACTTACTCTATATTTAACAATAGGCTGATGATGATATTATGCTATGTCAAAAGTACTCAGAATAAATACAATATGAGCCAAGACTGTTTTTCTCCTGTCTTTTAACAACTGCACAAAAAAGCTTATTCATGAATATGAAAGGATGTTATTGAAACTAAGTAGATGGAACGTGTCTAAATTACTTAACAAAACCTGTCTTTTTATATATATATATATATATATATATATATACACACACACACACATTCGTACAACCCCATATATATATATATATATAATATTATATGATATGAAAAGATTACTTAACTTTTAAATATCAATTTTATCCTGACTTAGAAGTTTCTTGGTAAAATTTCCAGTCTTCAGTGACTGTGACTTTAAACAGTATTTCCAATATTTAAAAGTTTTTTTCAATTTGTTCCATGTCTTTTTCAATCTGCTTTTTTACAACAATTTTGTACATGTGTGTATTCATGAATTTAACATTCTTTTATGCAGACACATTCATGACATTTTGCTTTTGTTTATGTCTTTCATTTTTTCAGCTGGAGATTTTTCTTTCAGTTTTTAATTTTTTTCTGTGAAATTAAATTTAATATTTTTTCTTTTTTATCTTTTAAAAATTGTTTTTTATGGTTTAAATTGTAATATGTGTTAATTTTTATTATTAATTAAATTATAATACTTTATTTGATTTATTATGTTATATTATTAAAGTAAATATTTGATAATATGCCAGCGTCAACCTATTATTTCAATCTTCTTGCTTAATAATTTAATTTATTACAAGTTTATATTGATAACTACATATGTGTATGTATATATATATATATATATATATATATATATATATATATATATAGCTTTTTTTTTTAATTCAATGAAAATTAAACACATGGTGCTAGCAATGCAAGGTGAATATGTTTACTATTACTTTGGAGCAGGTGCACTATAAATAAATCTAGTTTTGTCAACAGTCATAAAAAGAATAGTGTTCTAATATTGCTTAGTGGGAAAGAATAGGATAAATGTCACTCTATTTGGTATAATTTTATCTCCTCTCTTGTTGCTGTTTTAACTTTACAGATACCAGTTTATTGCTTTTTCTTATAGTTGGGATTTTAAAGTCTTCAGTTTCTTTTTAAAAATCTGAGAAAATCTTTTGGAGAAAAGGAAAAGTTTTTTGCAAATTCTACAAAGTTTTGACATTCTGTGCAAAGAAAAAAGTTTTATTTGTGATGTTTGAAACCTGTCATATATGAAAGAGTGGGCAAGAGTGGAACTAACTGTCCATGGCAAGTTATGTTCAGAGAATTTCCACTGTACTTTCCCAACTATCTGAGAAATCCGATTTAGGTTACAAGAAAAAGAATCCAAGGCAAAGAAAATTCTCTAACTTTTTAATGGTTTAAGTGATCATTTTTGACAGCCTCTTCATTAAGAATAATTCTAATTACTACTCGTTCATTTTCAAAGCTAATTGGGTTGCTGAAGATGTCAGAATGAAAAAAGGCTTTTAATTTTGGTAAATGCCAATCTGAAGAGTAGTTCAATTTTCTTTTATTTGAGATAACACACACACAAAGGTCAACTGAAACCAGCTTTTTTATTTTGATACACTTGCATGTCTTTTAGTCTACCAGCTGGTGTGTCTACTTAGATTTATATCTTGGTCATCCTCTGATCTTTCCAGATATTGGCTAAATAAAAAAGGTCCTAAGACAGCATATAACAAGGTCCCGGGTGCCCGTCTATATCAACTGAATGGCAAAATTCATTTAAGCACTTTGCAAAAATATTTGCTTTTTGAAAAGTTTTCTAAGGATTTTGAAGATTAGAAAGTTTTGGATTAGCTAGAATACCAGATTTTGAGATAAGGCTACCTACTTTCAATATGAAGTGGGTTACCAAATTTCTGTATGAGGTAGGTTACCAATCTAGGCAAGGAGTCTGGTTACCAAATTCAGTGATAAGTTTTCTCTTGGATTTTTAATCATTTTATCCCAAGCAAGTGAATTAAGCCACTAAGACATAAGGGGTTTCTGAAAATGAAAGAAACTGATAAAATGTGACCCCAGAATTTTGTTTTATGACCCAATTTGGGGTTGTGTCCCATAGTTTAAGAGTGAAGCATGCAAATTGTAACAAATTGAAAAGAATCTTCACACCAATAATTGTAATAAAAGTTAAGTTAACTTTTAGCAATGCATGCAGCATTGTCTCTTCCATAATTTTCAGTGTGGAGATAATATTTCCTTTCTTTGTTTAGCAAATAATTAAATACTTTATCTTTGTTGAGCAACAAAAGCCATTCCATATTGATCTAGCTAACAAGTCAGCTTACGCCAATACTTTCAGTTTTCTCACTGTCTGTGAGAGATCTATTTGTTATCTAAATTTTCATCTAGTTTAAATAGTAGGACTTATATCTGAAAATTTACTCCAGATATGATCTGCCATATCAGATCTTTGCACTTCTTTGGATTTGGCATTTTGTGTTCTTTGAGATGGTCTCTGCTTTATATACTTTCACACACTTATATTAAATGTTAGTGCAGTTTATTTATTTTTGTTTTTAAAGGACCAACTTTAGTAAGCACTTTGCAAAAAGTGATTGAGCTGTTGAAAACCACCTAGTTATTCACAAACCTTTTTTAGGTTTATTCAGCCACATTTCTTCCATAAAAACTCTTGGACTGAAAGAAACCGCCTTCAACCGACTTCCTGAGCTCTCTCTTCCTGTTAATTTTCCCTCAGCCAATACTGATATAATAATTCTTTATAACTTTGCTTTCTTTGCTAACAGGATGGTCTTCAAGTTTCACATGTAGTGACATGACCAATTGCTTTTAGCTAATGTCACTATAATTCAATCTTATCATATGAAGAAGACTGTGTAAAACATTGGAACCATATAAGCAGATTAATATACTTTTGACAATTGAGAGACATTTTGAATCTGTTAGGAACAGGAACAGTGCCAAAAGTCTGGGGAAAATAGCTTTGATAACCAGACCTGATTTTATTGACACAAATTGCATTCTTATAACTTAAAAATGGTTGCATATTAATCCAACACCAATGAATTGATTGAAATGATGAAACCATAACAGTATTATTTTCCAGAAGTTTACATCATGTACAGAGACTGGATTTTACACTGTAAAATGTGACTAGCATGCTGCAAAATCATTTTACTTTTCAGTACATGACACTGTGTGTCTCTCTCTCATGCACACTTGCACATGTTCAGTAATAGAAAAGTATGTTTTCTTTTCCACCTTTTATAACCTTTAATAATATCAATGAAGAATTTTCTCAGATTTTGTTAGTCTGAGTGTGATTTCACAATTATTTAACCAAGCAGATGTGTTCCTTTCTCACTCCTGTTAGAAAAGCACTTTGCCACAATTGTGTTATCATCAATTGAAGAGGTGCACTTTGGTCTGGAAGTCAGAAATTAACTTCTCAGCAACTTGTAGTAAATGAGATTTGCCTCTCAGGTCAACAATGTTGCACACTAATGGCAACAGCATGGGTAAGTTTGTCACTCAAACCAGCAATCAGTATTTGAAGCCTGATAAAGCCTGAATCTTGTATATTGAATTTTGTACCTTCTAACTTGTCTTCTACTCAATCAAAGACAAACTCTATTGTCTTTGAAAAAGGGGGTGCTAAATATAGATTGATGGCCCATAAGCTCCTCTCATAGAACTTTTATGTGTATTATGAGTTCAGTAGTTCCCTTTCTAGAGTGACCTTGTGCCAGTTTAACCTAAGCTTAATAAATAAGTAAATTTTTTTAACTCATAATTGATACTTAATATCAGTCCTCCTATATGGCAGTGAATGCTGGCCAATCTCCTCACAGATGAAAAAGAGACTTGAGACCACAGTAATATGGTTCTACAGAAGGATGATGAGAATACCATTGACTGAACATGTGAACAATGATGAAATTTTAAAGAAAAAGTAAACAAAAAGGACACTTACACTTAACATCAGGAACAGAAATTTCTTGGTGTATAATTAGGATGGTGTGTTTGGGAAATTTGATACTCACAGGACATATTGAAGGCAAGAGGAATAGAGAGAAAAAAACATGTTAACTGACCTAGTGAGTTTGAATAAATGGGTACCAGCATAAAGATTGGAAGGGATAAAACAAAAAGACAAAAATTATTAAGAGCTACAAAGGACATAAAAATATGGTGAGTCATGATTGCCTACATCCTGAAAAGACATAAAAAATAGAAGTTGATTTCAATGTGGTACAAATTTCTTTGCTTAGGAATGAATGAATTGGAAAGTTGCCCCAGATATAAAATATCAACTCAACCTTGTTTCATTTATTGCTTTAAAAATTGGTCTGGTTAGTAGATTTGCCCATAGTTTCATTTTTGCTGATTAATATTTTATGATCTGTACAACCAAGAAAAAAAAAACATTCCTAGGTTTTGATAGAAATTTATTTTTAGCTTGAAGTAGGCTGTTGAATGAATTGAATGGAATTTTGTGGAACATCAAAATGTATGAAATAAATACATCAAAGAACTTTTAGAATGATAATTACACATATGAAAATTACAGAAGGCAAATAGAAAGATAATCATGAATGATGTTAAGCTAGGTGTGGTTGCTTGTTTATAGCAATGAACATTACTTTATGTTGGTCAGACTTGAATTGACAACAGCATATTTGATTGCTTATAGGACACATTTCTTTTTCTGAAATTGTAGAATTTAATAAATTTCAAATAAATGTATGAAAAGAAACTTGACTTAAGTCAAATAGGGAACAGGAGGCACAGTGGAGTAATGGATAGAGGGTCAGAGAGCCAAGTTTGAATTCCAGTTGAATCCATTACATTCACTTACATACTAATACCCTTGGGAAAGGTATGAATCCTCTTCTTCTTCTTATCCCCCCCTCCCCCAGCTATGGCAAAATAGCATGACAGTCTGGGTTCTATAGCCTTAGATGGCAACTGGTCTACTGCAGAAAGAAATGGCAACCTACTGCGGGAAAAAATCTGCCTTGTCAGCCATGCATTGAAAGATACATGATTGCCTAAGCATGTATTACATATGGCTCATAACTGACTGATGAATTTACAGTAACAATAATGTCAAAAAATATGTTCCCTGCTGATGAAGATAATTTTAAATACCATCAAATATGGCACCTATTTATTTCATATTCAAAAAATAATGTACAGATTGATTGAAGTAAGAAATTTTTGCTTCAGTATGAAATTTTAGTTCAATTTTTCTTTGATAAATTTATGACAATCAACATCACAAACCCAGTGTAAATAAGTTCAGAATAGAATTTGTTAACGTCTTGGATGTTATTACACTTCTGAATCATTGAGCTATGCTTAAAAAAATTTATTTTAATCATTTCACCCCAAGCATCGCAATAGCACCACTGAGACACAGGGTTGCTGAAGGTTGGGATATATGAGCAAAAAAAAAAAAAATCTCTTAAGGAAAATGAACAATAAAAGAACAAGAATTAAGACACAAGATAATGATTGACATTACATTTAAAATTTTGAAGATCAAAGTTGACTGGGAAGCAAGAAGCTAGTAAAGAATTTCCACAAGTGAAAAGTTTGATAGATGAAACTGTTAACATAGAACTTGTGGCCGCATCTAACAATTACAGCTGTAAAATGATGAGACTTTGCATTCTGTCTAGTACTACACTTAAATTCATAAAGTCTCGGTACCATAGAGCTATGTTCATCAGAACAATTACCATGAAAGTATTTATAGAAAAAGTACAAGGAAGATACATTATGGTAGTGGGGAAAGTGACTGAAAGTAAAATGCTAGGTCAGAACTAATAACATTGCAAACTGTTCATATGCTAATATTTTAAACCTTGAGATTTTCAGTCCATATTCTTTCATATATATATATATATATTGTTTTAAAAATTACTGAGTACATTCTTTAAAAGGAGCCTTTTTTTGTCCAACACTTCTTCAGAAAGATTGTTGTAAAAAAAAAAAAAAAACAAACATACAAAACAAAATTAATCATAAATAGCAAAACTAAAAAAGTGCAGGGGGGGGGGAATAAGGAGCTATGACTAAAATAAATTTATTACTAAAATAAATTGATGCAAATAAGCTCCTAGTGAGTACAAAACAAAAAATTTTCTACTCATGACTCACCCATGTGACACATAGAACAAAGAAATTCTCCTTGACAAATCACTTGATTATATATATATATATATATATATATATATATTTTTTTTTTTGTAACATACAACGTGTGTTAGCACGTGTGATACCCTGTCTTCATCAGCCGCCAACCAGGGGTGATCTCACGGTTTCGGTGGCTATGGCAGGACCACCACCCCTGGCGCCACCAGCAGCGTTTGCCACCAGGCAGGGTATGAAGATAAGCTAACTAATTGTTCCTTTAAGTAAAATCTATCTGCAATGAAAGTTTCTTGAACGCGTTTGCTGTTATTGACACGCTCATAAAAGTCGTTATAGACGACCACACAATATATATATATATATATATATATATATATATATATGTATGTATGTATGTATGGAGTGGTGTATCTTGACCAAGAATCACTCCTAACATTCTGATGTTTGTTTATTTTTATCAAATTTTGTGAAGTGTGTGGCAGTAATAGCTTTTCAATACCTTATAATATATGTTGGATGGAAACATTTCAAATGTCATCAGGAGTACAAGGAGGAAATAAGAATCTCAGCCTATTAAATCATTTCTTAGACAATACCCTGCACATTTAAAAGCACAGATATGAAGAAATGAGCACTGATCCTTTTAAACACTCCTTACCACATCCCAAATGAATCCACTAATAAAGACAATAATACTCCTTTCTCTCCTGATGCCAATGTGCTGTTGATGAGCAGGAATATGCTGATGACATAGTTATTCATAGTTAGAATAATCTTGAATGAAAAATCAATATCCTCTGCCATGTGTTGCAAGAGATGAGACCTTTCCAAAAACAAACTATGATCTAGAATTGGAATTAATTTTTGTGTGTGTGTGTGATACACAAATAAAAATCCAATTCTAGATGACATTCTGTTGAATAACAAATTCAACATAGGAAATAAGGAAATAAAGCATAGAATAAGCTGTGCTAGGGGTAGTTATGCCCAACACTTCAAATTGCTACAAAACAAAAATGTTAATCTAAAAAATATGTCATGTTCTTAAACAGCCTCAGTCAGATTGAGACTTTCAAATCGATATTATGGTGCAAAATTTGTTCAGAAATATCTAAACTGTCAGCTGTATACAACTGCATTCTCAAATCAGTAGTTAAAAATGGTTTTGAGTGAGGGAAACCTGTACGTCTCAGCAAGGACCACCATTCTTTGAACCTTGTAGCCTGACAATACAGAATCACAAAGAACTGTACCAAATAACAGAAATGATATCATTTGAGGTCTTTTCACATCAGCTGCAACTAAAATGGATAGCACATGTAACTTGAAGGGAAAATAATGACAATCAAGATGTTGGTATTCCACACTACTCAAAATAAAAGGTTAGGAAGGAAGCCCCCACCAATACTTGAAATAGTGATAACAGCTACTGGACTCAAGAATCCTATTTGCCTGAACAATTATTTTAAGAGAAAGATTTTATAAATTTCAACTGATAATGGCAATGACTGTTCAGTAAATGTTTTTACTGTTTTCCTTTGAGAGAAGATTAAGTTAAACTCTAAGAACATTGTGGTGAACAGCCCTGTAGAAGCAAGCGAGCCAGAATGGCTTGCATCTGGTGTATAGGAAAATAAGGGTCTTACCTTAATGTGTGGCATGTGACATCAGCAAGTTTGCTTCGTGAAAATAGCATTACTTTCCCATCCAGCCATTCTAGCAGTATGTGCAGTGATGAGGGTTTTTTGTACAGATTGGCATGCTTCCACCAATAGCAAGTCGTGTGTTGATTGGTCAAACTGGAGGAGGAAATTTGCCTGTGTAACCGAGAATAACAGCAAAGAACGCTGATTGGCTGGTTAACCGTGGTGTTGGCCTGATAAAAGAGTGCTGGAGCAGTGAAAAAGGTGATAGAAACATTGGCTATATGTAGTGACGTGTGAAGAAAGTGAGGACGGTGAATTGAACCAGCGATATTTTGATTTGTACAAGTGATGTTGCAACACTTCATAATTTATTTCAACTACACAATGACTCTTCAGTCAATGTTTTTACTGTTTTCCTTTGAGAGAAGATTAAGTTAAACTCTAAGAACATTAAAAAACTTATAAGATTTTTCTTAGTTATTATATTTAATGAAACATGTATAAAAGAATGTTTACTGTCCTGAAGGATAGCAAACTTTTTTTTATACATGTTTCATTATATCTATCTATCTATCAATCTACTCATACCATCAGGCAAATGAAGGTAATGGAATTTATAAGTATAGCAAATATGACTGCTATATCTTTTCCCCTTTAAAAAGAATCAGGTATCTGTATTTCTTATAAGACTTCTCACATACTGAGATCAAAGCTAAAATACATCTTTAATGCAAATCTACTCTTCTGATTTTGTACCAGAACAGTCAGCAAAGTTTGCCATATTTTATCTTTAAAAAATATTGAACAGCTGCTAAAAGTTTATCAATAGACAGTAAAAAAAAAACTTGAGGTAAAAAATCTTAGTAAATATGCTTTTTATTTTATCATGTCTCATATTATATTTGTACTTTAATCCATGTCTTCTTTTTCTTCCATGCACCTTGTCACTTCAGGATGTGGGTGATCATGGCTCTCCACAACTTCTCTTCTTTTGTAGATTTTTGTAAATTTTGTCTTTTTGCGATCTCTCCTACTCCAAGTTCTGCCAACTATTTGCACAAGATATTAGGTAGGTTATTTGCTACTTTCCTCGGAACCTCTTGCCTCAAGTATGACCTGTGAATGTCAAATTCTCCAAGCTCTCTTTCCTCATTATGTGTTCTTGAAATTTCAACTATCTTTCTGATATTAACCCTTTTGGGCTCCATTTTCTCTAAAACCTTGTCACTGTTCATATGTTCAGTCAATGGTATCTTCAGCATCCTTCTGTAGAATCACATTTCTGTTACTTCAAGTCTCTTCTTCATCTGCGAGGGGACTGTCCAGAATTCACTGCCATATAGGAGGATTGATATTACATAACTTTAGTATACTTTTCTTTGTTTCTAACAAAATTTTCCTGTTTCATAATACTTTGCTTAGTTCTTGGAATACATCTTTCGATACTCTGGTACATCTTTGGATGTCAGTGTCATATTTTCCATCCACTGTTAAATCACTGACTAGATATTTTGCTGATGAGGAAAATATAATAATGCAAAGAAACTCATGTAACAATGAGACAGATATTTATTCCTGGGACAAGGATTCATTTTAAAGCATAAATTAATTTTAGAATATATACAATTGTTGTTTTAAATATAAAATTCCTCAACTAATTTCTTTCTTGAAGAATTTATATCTAAAAAGGGAGTCAACCCATCAGAATTCCAATCTTACTCTCTGTTACCATAGTGTCACCTTCTTCCACTTCTGTTCAGCTGGGCATGTCAGTAGTTGGAAGGTGGAAATATATGCATACACAAAGTGTTACTCAAAGAGTCAAAGAATTGAAATATGGAAAAAATTACTTACTGTAGTCCTTGGTTTTCACTATTTTCTTTGAACTCATCTCTCAATAGTTGCATACTGGTATGCAAAAATAGTGTGAGATGTTTTACAATATCAAATAGACTACTCCAAATATTGGATAGAAATACTCTAAAAGTCAGTTTTAGAGAAAATATAGTATCAGTCATAAAAAAGCAAGGAAATAATCATTATATTATGTACACTTAGAGTTCCAGAGCAGTTTGAATGTCCACTAAAGGGGAAATGCCTCTGAACAAACATTATATACCAAGATACATTAAAACTCCATACCAAACCTACAAAAATATGCACTGTAGAAACAACTGGAAACAGAAATAGCACATAAATTATTATTATATATATGCTTCATGTGAATAAAACAGATAAGTATTCTAATGTTGTGGATTGAGTGGCTCTTTGAAGGAAGCCATTGCTCTTGGGGCCAGTCCTGTGTGTTATGTATTCTTGGATGAATATCACCACCAGAAATCAAATGAGCTGCACTTTTCTTGCGTCTAGTAATTTAGTTTCCTCTTCACCACCATGGCCCACTTATTACATTCACTTACACACACATACTCTTGGGAATAGCATGAATCTGTTTTCTCCCTAGCTATGGATTAAATAATGATTTGTATCTGGAGAAATGCTTATTCTCCCCCCAAATTGTTCGTGTAATATTCATTCACTCACAAAAAATAATTATTCATATGATGCAAAATATGTTTCAGCTTCAAATAGCCCACAAAGGTTTGATAATCTGTAAAAAAAACAAAAAAAAACAAATAAAAACAAATAAAATCACAGGGGCTCTCATTGTCATGTCCTTGTGCCAGACTAAGCTAAATATCACTAGAAATACGTGTGTATCTATACAGATAATTATTCATTGACAGCACAAAACTTTCTTTTTTTTTCTCTCAATGCTGTTCATTAAACAGTGAACAAATCTAATAATATTAAAAGGATTTTAATTTTCCATTATGTTTGTTATGGCTGAAAATCGGAATGTAATCCTTTAAGAATTGATTTTGTAATGATCCATATTCATATTTCAACAAATAACTTATTGGACTATTTATCTCTATGCATGTAGATAAATCTTCTAAAAAGAAAAAAAAACTTGCAAGCCAAAGCATAGAAATTTTGAATGCCTTGGGAGACTTCTTTCTATCCAAGTTATACATGTGAATATGCCTACTTGTTCAGCTAATCTCTGAATAGATGTCAACAGAAAAATGATAACAGAAAGAAAGAAGGATTAAAAGCAAAACTATTTTTTGTTAATCATTTCACCCCCAAGCTAGGCAATAAAGTCACTAAGACATTTTCTGACTAAAAGAATATGAGAAAAAAAAAAACATTATTACAGAAACAGAACAATAAAAGAACATGAATTAGGAAGACAGAACATAATGATTGACATACATAGCATTTAAATTTTTGAAGATCAGAGTTGAAGGGTAATTAATGTTGCTGAGAAGATTGTGTAGCATCAATCAGCTAAGCTGAGCAGCATTCAAAATCTTGTTCCTTTTCAAATTTTTTTTTAACTAATATTCACCTGATATGAGGCCAAAAAGCCACTTGAGGTTGAGAGTTTTTGAAGGAGTTTGTTGTGTGAGCACTAAGGGCAAGAGGATATTTGAGAAAGATATGTGGGAAATTTTCTGACGGGTACCTGGATCAACAATCACTTGATGATGGCTTGTGGGCACAATGGCCAAAACAATGTCATAACAACAACAATAAAGATGGTGATAATTGTCTGCATATAAATAATGTAAATAACTCACCAGTAATTATTTTTGTTATATATATATATATATATATATATATATATATATACAGTGAGCTATGATAAGTTTTTAGCCACCCTTAATTACAGCAACTTTGGCTTGTGTAATAACATATCTTCTTTTTCTTTTTTTTTTCCAAACAGTACTGTGTTAGTATCAAGCTACGCTAATCTATGAATGATAGTTGACTTATATTTTGCAATGAAAGTTCGCAGAAGTAAGGAAATTAGTGAATTTCAACACGGGCAAATAATAGGATGGCATCAGTGTGGCAAGTCAAATAGAGAAATTTCTAGGTTTTTCCTGGTTAATCATCAAACGGTTAATAATATTGTCAAATTTAATGAAGCAGGCCATTGTCGTATGGAACAATGTTCAGGAAGACCAAGCATCGTGTCTGAGTGAACAAAAAGGGCGCTGAAGAGGGAAGTTATCAGAAACCATTGTCAGAGCGTCAAAGGTGTTGCCAACAGCGTGGAAATGTCGCCATATGTGGCAGGAAAGACTCTGAAAGGGCTAGACTATTAAAGAAGAGTTGTAATAAAGAAACCCTTGATTTCAGAAGTTAACAGGAACAGGATTATGGACTGGGTGAGAGAATTCGAGAGCAAAGATTATGAATTTTGACAGTCTGTAATTTGGTCGGATAAAAGTAAATTCTGCCAATATTCAAATTCAAGATAGGTTTATGTTAGGAGAAATCAAAATCACTGAATGTCTGCAGGCAACCATGAAACATAGAGGAATTGGAATAATGGTGTGGTGCACTGTCTGGTTTGGAGGGAAATCTCAGCTGATTCTTGTCAATGAGTAGTTTAATGGTCTAAAATACTGTCAAATATTAGAAAAAGAACTACTCCCATTATTTGAAACCAATCAGATTGACAAGAATGTCTACCTTTATCAAGAAGCTGGAGTACGAATAAAGTAGCAAAAGCCTGGAAGGAATTGCAAGGAATCAAGATACTGCCATGGGTAAGCCTAAAGTCCTCATATGAATCCAATAGAGCACATTTAGGAGCATTTTCACCAAAAATTTTGAGAGCATGCAACCAAAATCACGTCAGTGGCAACCCCTAAAGAAACATTGTTAAAGGTGTGGCAAAATATGGATCAGACGATTATTGATAACTTGATCAAATCCATGAAAAATTGAATTCAAGGACTGAAACTAGCAAATGGAGGATCTACTCTATACCAAGTCCAAATACTGTTTATTTATGTTGAGTTGGGATTACCTAATTAAATTTTGAAATTGGATGTAGTTTATTTCTCCTGGCTAAAAATGTTTCTTAGGCCACTGTATGTATATATATATATATATATATATATATATATATATATATATATATATATATACACACACCTCCATTTACCCAATTAGTACAAAGTTAGGCCATAAGTTTCTAAAATTAAGTGACAAACATTTTCTGAAAAGCAATTCCCTGAATAGAATTTTTAATAGGAATATATTGAAACTTAGCTATAGTTGCACAACAATAAAATACTTAATCAATTTAACAATAATAACCATAATGCAAGTACTAATTCTAATATGGTTAAGGATAGCAACCAATGTAATTGTAGGCATCTTAACCAATATCCATTGTCTTACAAATGCTTGACCAAATACCTTGTGTATATGTATTCTATTTCCTCAATAGGATAGAAAATTTTTATATTAGCAGCACAAAGAATGCTTTCAAAGATTGTTGGTATAAGCACATATCATGTTTTAATAATGCTACTTATAAAAATAGAATTTTCAAAATATTTTTGGTAGTTGAAAGAAGAAAATAAAACCCCTAAACTTAAATGGAAAATTTTAAAACTAGCAGGAACACATAGACCCTTAGATGAACTTTGTTTTCTGTGTTTACAGGAGAAAATGCAGATAATCAGATTTTTAAATACAGATGAGTTGTTAAATCAAAGATTTGAGCTAATGGTCAATTGCAAGGATATTTCATCTTTGACCTTACAATCGTGCTAAACTTTAAAATTTTATAATCACTTCTTTTATAATGAATGACTCTGTGGTAAACATTTTAAATTTATCTTTATTAAGTTAGATTTTTTGAGGTACTATAGTATGTATGTTATTCCTTTAACATTACTAATAAATAATATATTTATATAGAGGTATATATGTTCAGCTGACGTTTTAATATTTCTTATTGTTTTGTTTTATTAATACTACATATAAAAACTCTTTATTTAACTGTTATACTCTATTAAGTATAACTTTATATAATTTATTATCTTATTATTTTATTATTTATTTGATTTATTTATATGATCAATGTACTTTTAAGTTTTGGTTCATTTATTTTTTTGTTTTATTATTTTGATTTAAGTTCTTTTGTTTCTGTTTTGTAATTTTGATAAATTTTTCCTGCTTTTTCCTCTTATATTTCTTAAAGAGCCTTTTTATTTATATACTAGTAAATAATTATTGTTAAATTATGTTGCATCTTCAGTGAAAATGTCAATTGTTTGTAGGTTGTTACACGATCAACATTCTTTTTCAAATAGGCAATATGTATCCATTGATTTTTGAATCCACAGCTCATGACATCTTACTTAACATAGACTATTTTGATTGGTTGAACTCATTATCAACATATCTTGTCTAGCTTCTTTACATTTCTATATCATCCTTATATTTATCTTTCTCTCTACTTGTATCCTTATGTGATCTGTTTGGTGATTGAAATGATATTGATGTTATCCCTGTTTGTACCCTTATGCGATCCGTTAGATGATTTAAATTATATTGGTGTTATCCCTGTTTGTACCCTTATGTGATCCGTTACATGATTTAAATTATATTGGTGTTATCCCTGTTTGTATCCTTATGCGATCCATTAGATGATTGAAATTATATTGGTGTTATCCCTGTTTGTACCCTTATGCAATCCGTTAGATGATTGAAATTATATTGTTGTTATCCCTGTTTGTACCCTTATGTGATCTGTTACATGATTTAAATTATATTGGTGTTATCCCTGTTTGTATCCTTATGCGATCCATTAGATGATTGAAATTATATTGGTGTTATCCCTGTTTGTACCCTTATGCAATCCGTTAGATGATTGAAATTATATTGGTGTTATCCCTATTTGTATCCTTATGCGATCCATTAGATGATTGAAATTATATTGGTGTTATCCCTGTTTGTACCCTTATGCAATCCGTTAGGTGATTGAAATTATATTGGTATTATCCCTGTTTGTACCCTTATGCGATCCGTTACATGATTTAAATTATATTGGTGTTATCCCTGTTTGTACCCTTATGCGATCCGTTACATGATTTAAATTATATTGGTGTTATCCCTGTTTGTTTCCTTATGCGATCCGTTACATGATTTAAATTATATTGGTGTTATCCCTGTTTGTATCCTTATGTGATCCATTAGATGATTGAAATTATATTGGTGTTATCCCTGTTTGTACCCTTATGCGATCCGTTAGGTGATTGAAATTATATTGGTGTTATCCCTGTTTGTACCCTTATGCGATCCGTTACATGATTTAAATTATATTGGTGTTATCCCTGTTTGTATCCTTATGCGATCCATTAGATGATTGAAATTATATTGGTGTTACCCCTGTTTGTACCCTTATGCAATCCGTTAGATGATTGAAATTATATTGGTGTTATCCCTATTTGTATCCTTATGCGATCCATTAGATGATTGAAATTATATTGGTGTTATCCCTGTTTGTACCCTTATGCAATCCGTTAGGTGATTGAAATTATATTGGTATTATCCCTGTTTGTACCCTTATGTGATCCGTTACATGATTTAAATTATATTGGTGTTATCCCTGTTTGTACCCTTATGCGATCCGTTACATGATTTAAATTATATTGGTGTTATCCCTGTTTGTACCCTTATGCGATCCGTTAGGTGATTGTTGGTTATGAATCACATGATGTGATTCTGGAATGTTTTTGCTTCCTTAAAAAATATGTTATAGTCCACTTTACACAATTCTGTCCATAAAGCCACATGGGGGGAAAATATGTGTTGTAGATTTTAGCTTTGATTTTGTAGGGATTATGAGATGTTAGCATGGTTGTATTTTTCTCAAAAGCTGCCCAGCTAAGACCTATTGTATGTTGAACTGGAGCTGAACCTTCATTCAAAGATGAAAGTTTGTGGCCAAGATAGACAAATTCACTTACTTGGTGAATTGGTTTTTCATAAACTGTCATGTTGAAAGAGGCATTATCATTATTAATGGCCATGCACTTTGTTTTAGATATTTTTATAATCAGGCCCAACTTCTCTATATTTTGGTAGATGTATGAGAGTTATGGTTGAAAATACTGGAACCCAAATAATTGAAAACATTGATAGTATCATAAATTTTTCATAAATTTCATTAAAATTGCATAACTCATATATACTGAATGAAAACATGTAACATAAAAACTGAATAGACAAACCATGTCAAATTCAACAAAACAGGTTTTAATATCTATATGCAATGGGGTGTTGAAAAATTCTTAAGCTGGGAAAGATGCTCTCCCCCCTCCTCACAAACTGTGATGTTTGGCTATATTTTGGAATGTGGGTCAAGTAAAGAACTTTATATGGTGCAGAAAGTTAAATTGGTGCACCAAGTTCAAATTCCAGCTAAGTTCCTTGCATTGACTTTTGCACAAATAACCTTCTCTTCTCAAACAATAGGTTACATAGCTGGCTAGACTGGGCTCGCTAACATCATTTTGCAACCAGTGTAAGAGAAAGGACAATTTGAATTGAAATCAATTGTGTATGAGTCTAAGAACACCCTGTAAAAGCCTATATACTATTGAAAACACAGCAGCAATATCTCGAGGCCATACACATCTACTCTCTCCAAAAGGGTGTTTAATGGACTGCCTTATACATACATACACACACACACACACACACACACACATATATATATATATATATATATATATATATATATATATAATATTAGTGGTAAATATACATACATATGAAAAATATATAAATACCCATACATGTATATTTTTTGAATAAAAATTCCAAGAGGATAGAATCCAGGTAGAACTCAATGTCCAGGACAGAGTAAGGATATAATAAAAAAGGCTTAAACACTAATTATGACCATGGAATATTAGTGTTTAAGCCTTTTTATTATATATATATATATATATATATATGAAAGTGGACATTGAAGTCAACACCCAGAAGCAACAGTCTCTTTTGTGCTAAATTGTTAGACTAAATCAATCAATCAATAATGATTGTGTTTAGCATGAAACACACTTTTATATTTACGTATGCTCTATCACTGATATTATATATATATATAATTTTAAGATAGGCTATATTTATGGGTTAAAGTGCTCAATATGAGTGATTGAGTGATATTCAGTCACCACCCCCACACACACGAGGGCATCATGTGGCACAAGGCCGGTTTAACGTGGGATCTCCGAGCCCGTGGGATCGGCCAAAAATATGCCCTTTTAACCTGTATAAACGGGTTCAGGGTCAGTTTACTTCCCCGAAAGAGACTCCACCCTAGGCGTAGCCTCGTTCGGGTTCCTCCCTGCCTGAAGGCAGAGAGTTCAACCGGTCAGCCAGTTGTCCGACTTCAGACTGAATTCAGACCAACTCACTGAGCCATATCTGAGTGATAGAGCATACATAAATATAAAAGTGGACATTGAAGTCAACACCCAGAGGTGACAGTCTGTTTCATGTGTCTTTGTAAAATTTCAGATATAAGTAAAAAATATCTGTAAAAGGACAATATAAATAAAGATGAGGAAAACTTATCTTAGCTGACATGTTTTGTCATCTCATGGACATTATTAAGGCAATTTTAAGGATTTTATATAATATAAACACACATTTAAATGCATATGCTACTTTCTGAGCATACAAAAATGTATATGCATGCAATCATATATATTCCTTCCCGTATTTGTTCTTCAAAATCTCTTTAAACTTTCCCATTTAACAGATGTATGTGTCAGAACTGTTTATGTATTCTAAGAAGCAAGATGTAAGTAGAACTTATTGACCCTTTCTAGTCTCTAATCAGCTGAACAAGGAAATCATCAAATTAAATTTCTCCAATATTGCACACTGATCTGTAAGTGTCCCTTGCAGCATGGAGAGTGCAATAAGAACATTGAACAGTAACTGCTAGTAATGGACCTCAAATGTGTTTATTATAGAAGCCTTCATTTCCCCACAGCTGTGATGTCTCTCTATTGGATGTTCTGCTTTATAAAGACATTATCTTATTCGATAGCTTTAGCAATCTGTATGGCAAGTCACATGATTCTTATATTCAAAACTATGCAATCAGATACTGATCATATTGGAAATATATTTTGATTAGGTCTTCACTATCTTGATAATGATAAAGTATCCAGGTATTAAGCCCATTGATTATGTGTAAGGATGTATTTATAAATGAATGCAGGAGATACACTTATGCAGCAAAACATTATGACCACCTACCTAATAAGGTGTTCATTTGCCATGTACCTGTAAAAAGTTCTTAATTGATCAGGCATAGACTCGTAAAGATTCTTTTCTGCAATCTAGTGCTAAAATAATTACAATAGGTCCTTTAAGTGTTATAAGTTAAGTGGTGAAGATTTTGCAGTGCAGGCTTGTTGGCCCAACATACCTTTAAATGCTTAATGGGAACAAGATCTGGAGGGTGGTTGTTGGTCAGGGAAACACAGTGAAACTATACCCACACACAAAGGAATATATCTGGTCTTCAATCATACATGACAAAGTACCTTCCACGTGAATAATATGACTCAGTGTTAGCAGAATATTGACCAGACCATCACACTGGATGTCCTGGGTAAGACGATAAACTACGTCCAGCAGCAAGGCTTCTGATCAGGTTTTGAGGAGCTTAGAACCACCTCTTAATTGCTGATGTCCCCAGGTCCACCCTGACCCAGGGTGGTAGCACCTGTTAGTGTAAATAGCACCAGCTATGGGTAAATAGTTAACCACCAAACTGGAGTCAAAACACCATGAAAGTGTAAAAACAGGTTTTAATACCAGAAATACTTTGTAAAAAAAAGTTATTACCTGCAATACATTTTTGAAGAAAAATTATTACTAGCAATACATTTTTGAAAAAATAATATTACCAGCAATAAAACTTGTCAGCATTGAGGTTGATGTGCCATAAAATAAACCAAACAAAACTATCACACTGACTTTCCGATGATGTTTTTTCATAATGCATCCTGATACTATGACTTCCTCAAAATAACGCTTCACGTGTATGTTGATATCCACCTTATTCAGGTGAAAGCAAGACTTATCAGATTGGTGGTGTTTTTTTTTTCATTGTTAAAAGGTTTTGTGATGTCAATGAACACTCATTTCTACTTTTGTGATATCAGCAAATACACATTGTCACTTTTGTAATGCTTGTTGTAGTAGAGACTTTGTAATTGCAGATACAACTATTTCATTGTTAAAAGGTTTTGTGATGTCAATGAACACTCATTTTCCACTTTTGTGATATCAGCAAATACACATTGTCACTTTTGTAATGCTTGTTGTAGTAGACTTTGTAATTGCAGATACAACTATGGTACGCTGTTGAACAATACTTGTGTCAGACGCTTTTGAATAATCTTGCACTAATAGTACTTGCTCAATAATACTCACATGAACAGTAATCTGTATAGTGATTTGAATAGAGAATAGAGGATAAAGTAGAAATAGGGATCCATATAGTAATAGAGGTTAGAATAGAAATGGCAATCCAAGTAGTAATAGAGGATAGACTAGAAATGGCGATCAATCTAGACATCACTTGATTTCCTATATATGCATTTCTTCTATGGTTATGTGATCTACTTAATTCAATAATGGGATCACCTGTGTTTGCTCACTGGCAGTCTAAGTTCAAACTCAATTGTTGGCAGCAACACTTTATTCCTATATAACAAAAGGCTTAGTTCTGATGTTCATGTGCTCATTAAAGATTCTTTTAGACCCTCCACATGCCCCTGTCATTTGTAGCTCTTAATAAGTTTTGTCTTTTCCTTATTTTTACAAGACTCTATTCTGCCATCCCATTTTGCGCAAGCCCATGCATTGCTTTTCCCCTGTCTCTCTTTCCATCCTGTGAGTATCAGATTTCCCAGCTCTCCTCATTATGTGCTCCAGAAATTTCAGCTGCCTCTTCATGATGTTAAGTATAAGTTTCCTCTTTGTTTCCATTCTTTCCAAAACCTTGTTGCTCACATATTCAGTCCATGGTACCCTTAGCATCCTTTTGTAGAACAGCATTTCCATTGCTTTGATCCATTTTCATTTTTGAGGAGATTGTCCAGGATTCACTGCCATACAGAAGGACTGATATCACATAACCATTCAGTACTCTTTTATTTGTTTCCAATGAAATTTTCCTGTTTCTTAATACTCTGCTTAGCTTTTGGAATACATATTTGGATCAGAGTGTCACACTTTCTGTCCTCTGTTGGAACGTTTCCCAGATATTTAAATTTCTGTATCTGCTTGATTTTTTTCTTTTTAATTAAGCCAAAAACCTACTGTACAACATTTTCATGTGTGATTCACTACCTAAATGAAATAAACCATCATAAGGCATACCAAAAACTGGTCTTTATCAAAAGATGATGTTCTGTATATAGTGGCATTGAAAGGGGATTCTGTATTCTGATCTCCTTCCAGAGAACCAAACAATTGGTGCAAACAAGTACTGCTCTTAATTAGACGAGTTGAAGGCAGCAATCATTTGTAAAATCTCAGGAATGACTGAAAAAAAGGTTTTCATATCAGAATCCTGTTAGGCTGCATGTTATTGGCTGACAAGGCAAAAATTGTTGCAGCTGAGGCTTGTAACATTATTTTGCTCATCCACCATTTTTACCAAATACTGGATCTCCAGGTTATCATTTGTTACATTCCTTGCATAATAATTTGCAAGGAATAAAGTTTCAATTTCCTAGAAGACTGCCAAAATTGTCATTTACAGTACTTTGTTCAGAAAGGTAAAAGTTCTACAATAACAGAATTATGAAATTTTCTAAAAGTTGATAGAAGATAGTGGCAATATGCTGGGAAAAGGGAAACCATTATTAGATCAAACTTGCCTTAACTGATTTGGTCATTCAAGTTCAAATACTGCCAGAGAGTGCATATTTTTCTTTAATAAGATTTCTCAAATAATCAGGCTGGTAGATGAAAATAAATATGTATACTATTTAATAAATAAACAGAGCATCTACTCAAATATAAGTATCCACTTAAAATTATGTTTAAAGTTTAAAAAATCTGTCAGATTAATAAATAAAAATTCCATTACATCTTTACACACACACACACACACACACACCAAGCATAACAGCAAAATTGTCCAATTATTAGTTTAGGGTCTGAACCATTGTATCTTAGTAATGATTAAAAATATCTTACTGGAATTCTCTGAGGTTTTCATAATAGTATTGGACTCTAATTTGAGCAATAAGAATGTATAATTACTCTCCAAGCTTAACAGAAGAATCAAGATGAAATCTATCATCAAGGAAAATGACAGGTTCATCATTAATTAATCATAGATAAGGATTGGAAGCTCATGAAGGATTGAAATAAAATTCAAATGTGTGTGTGTGTGTGTATATATATATATATATATATATATATAATATTTCAGGATCATTCATTTTTTAACTTATTCAAGATGATCTTTGCCCTCTCTAACCTTCTAACTTTCTGTCCTGCAGTAACAAGGTGCCTCACAGGTTTCACGTATGATTTCATTTTCAAGTCTTTTTTCACTGCTCTTTGGACTTTGCTAACTGGAAAGATCTCTGTGGCTGAATGGTTAAACAGCACATCAAGTTATCTGTTGGTTTCTGTCTGAGATACATGCTCAATTCCTGTCAGAGAATGCTCAATGTAAAATAACAAAGTGCAATCACAACTACATTGGGCTGGCCATGTGGCAAGAATGAGTGATGATCATATACCAAAAGTTCTTTTCTACAGTGAACACTATAATGGTCATAGAAATGTTGGTAGAGCTTGGCTCAGGTATAAAGATAAACTGAAGAGCAACCATTCTTGCATCAACATTCCGTTCAAGAACTTTGAAGAGATCAGAGTATTTTTCCAGCTGCCATACAGGAATAAAAAACCATCAAGCAGTAAGCATCATTCGACTGCGTGAAACACAAAAGTGAAATTAAACAGGTAACAGTGTTCCTGCTGCACTTACATGCTATACTTTCTCCTGTACTATTTGTGGTCTTTTGTGCAATTCTTGAGCTGGCCTCAAAAGTCATGCTTGTCATAGGCATGCAGATAATTAGTAGGTGATCGTTGGAACCTCATATGTCAAACTCGACGGGAGAGTCCATCATCATACACATGCACGCACATAATTTCAGACATGACTAAAAGTATTACTGTAAAGGCAAACTTATCTTAGTGAGTGCATTTAATCCTCTGATATAATTTATCAAGGCAAATATAAAGATTCTATTTTGCAACAAGTATTTATAAACAAAAATAAAAATATTAGTTTTTCAAAATTTTTTAAAATTTAAGAACACTCGTAAATAGACTATCTGAAAAGTTTTGGTAAATTATGAAGGATGCTAAGGGATGTAATTTAATGCCTAATGAACAAAAGTGAGTAAATGATCTTGTTGAATTTTTTTTTTATAATTTTTTTAGTTTGGGATTAATTTATGTATTATATATTTTAAATAAAAGGAAGTTATGTATTTAACTATTTTCATTTAATTTTTTTCATATTTTTATATATTATTATATTTATTTTTATGTATGGTGGCTTAGGAAAAGAATAATTCTTTCAAGAATGAAGATATTGGAAAAAATCTGGGGCACAGATTTATATTTTGATAAGATTCAATAGTGGCACTCTTTTAATAAGTGTTGTATTCTTTATATCAAAGTGGTGCTTGAATTTATTACTCTGTCTGCCAAATGAATTTAATAAAATTAACTCTTCCTACACATAGGGTCATAAAAATGTGCCATTTAATCACTAATCAGTTTTTTCACCTTCAATAAAAAAATTTTATATGCAAAAATTTGGTTTATGATGGGGTCTCCTCTTTGTGGCATTTTGACTTGTCTAATTTTGGAATTTCTGGAAATTGGTCCTTTCAAAAATATTTTACACACAATTCTTTTCATTCTCACCTGAAGAAACCATGTCTTCCATTTTATCTGATTTATCAATATATATATATATATATATATATATATATATATATATATATATATATATATATATGATAAAGTATAGTTTTAAGTTATGCTAAATTTATGGGTTAGACTGCTCAATATCAGGAATATAAGGGACATTCATTCTTTGTTCTGCAGTTACATGTTGGTTTGATTTGTTTGGGTGGCTTGTTGGTTGTTTTCCTGTTGTGCTTATTTATTATCCACTACTACATAAACTTTTTCTTTTTCTATGGAATTCACTCCAAGTAGTCCTTTATATATATATATATATATATATATATATATATATATATATATATATATATATATAATCTGTGAATGGAGTTCATTTTAAAGCCTTTAACAAAAAAGAACGTATGGTACCAATGAAATTGGAACCATAGAAAAATGAAAGAAACAATGCATTTGCAATGCTAAAATCATCAAATATACAAACATAGATATCAACAATACATGGAAACCACTAATTTGGAAAGACTGAAGTCTTTAAGAATCCTCTATTTGATTGTCCTAACTAATTGATTAAGGCACTGCACTTGTAAAGGTTATTTTGTTCCTTGTAAGTCATGAGCTCAGTCTCTCAATGAGGTACTGGTTCAGTATAGGAGTGGATTAGTATTGTAAGAAATAATTGATGAATTCTGAAATGTCTTGAGGAAGGACACCAAATATTCCAACAGATTATATAAAAATAGAATAGATACAAAAATCCAGAACTATTTTTGTCAATCAAGAAATAATTAAGAACAAATATTTTTTAGTATGTGTGTGTATAGTAGCCATGATTTGATTTAAAGAATCACTGCCCATGCTATGCTTATTTCATTCGATCAGTAGACCAAACACAGATATCAACACCATATAGAAAAAAAACAGACATTAAATTTAAAGTTAAAAAATTCCTATCTTGTTCCATGTAAGTTTTGAGTTCAATCCCCAGGTTAGGCGCTGTAGAAATATACACCAACTCTGTAAAATAGCAGATCCATATGTTAAAGAACTGATGGTTAAAAGTTCTGACATTTCCAAGAAAGGAAACAAGACATACCAGAGTAGGAACTTCTTCACAATTGCATATGGCAGACAGTTGTCATCCATTATTTGCATCAAACACTCATGGATTGCCTTTGCAAATTTCTTCTGCAACAACAAGAATAGCTCAGAACAGAATTCAACACTTAAAAATTCCTCACTTTCTGTTGGTATGGTTCAGTCAGTGATCTGGGGAAAAAAAAATAAGCCCAAAGATTTTTCAAACTGGCACTTTACAATGTGAAAAACATTCTTCCCATTTTTGGGATGTGGGTCAGAACTTTTTCAGCAACTCCTCATATAATCAAAAAATTATTTAGAAGTTTCACATGTAAAAATAAGAAGTATTTTGGAGGACCTTTTTTGTGGCTGTGTATATTTGTATTCACACATGAGATACTAAAAAGAGCTCTCTTCCCAAAATATGACTAAATGACCAAACATAAGACACTTTTAAGAAGAGCTTCTTAAATGGTGTGAGAACTTTTAAGCAACTCCTCATAAAGCTGAATAATTATTTAAATGTTTCAAGTGTAAAAATAAATACTTGGAGAGAACTGTTTTTTTGGCTTGTGTATCTGCATAGATAGTAGTCATAAAGTGAACAGTGAACATGCTGTGATGAAATTACTCAATCAGTTGGCTAAGCATAGATAACAGTGCCATATAGGAACACTAATTAGAAAAGAACAATCATTAAACATAAATCTTTCAAAATCACTGTCTTATTCCAATGTAAGTTCTGAGTTCAATTCAGGTAGCACAGATATATACACCAATTTGGTAAAGAGACAGAACTAAATCTAAAAGATTAATCTATTTGTTTTTTATGGCTTATCAACCTTTTGTGGGTTATTTAAAGCTTAAACATAATTTGGGTTGTAAGAATAATTTTATTTTAGAATAAATGTTTCATTTTTTTTTAGAATAATAATGATTTTTACAGATACAAGTTCTACTATTTAACCTATAACTGAGGGGGTAGACATGGATTCATACCTTTCTCAAGGGAATTTGCATGTAAGTGAATTTAACCAACTCAACTGAAATTTGAACTCAGATGGCTAATTTCTCATTCCTGGGTTTTGTCCTTCATATGTACCCAATGAATTGCAATCTTCTAATCTGTATAAAACATCTTCATGAAAACAAAAATAATTTTATGCTCTTCATTCTTTAATGGGAGGAAAAGAGATAGATTCATACCTTTCCCAAGGGTATTTGTCCATATGTAAATGTTATAAACACAACTGGAATTTGAACCTGGCTTTCTAATTTCTCATTCCAAACCACTATTACACCATCCATACATCCATTCATATTTTGAAGAATTGATCATTGCAAGTTCTGACATTCTCAAAAAAGGACACCAGACTGATCTAAGCACAAGAATAGTATACCCCTGTAGATCAAGTAAAAGATTCTGCATGACATTCATGGAAGAGATCTAAGTGCAAAGTCAAAGCAGTCAACCAATGAAATGCTGTGATAAAGACAAAAAAAAAAGTTTAAAAGAATAAGTGTATAATATTTAAAAGCCTTTAATCCATCAAAACCTGAATAAATCATTTAACAAGATTTAAAATAAACATTGTAAGTATAAGATATTTCATTGTGACTATTTTTGGTGTTTGTGTTTTTCTGAATAATGGACACTAAATGATTGAAGAAATCGGTGCACATGCTATGATCAAGTTATCCAATCACTATGCCAAGCAAAGATATCAACACTGTATCATCATCATCATCAATCCCATGATCAGATGCAGTTGCTGAACACCTGACTATCTCCCTCCATGGGCCTTGGTAGGTATTCATTCATGTGTAGTGTGTCTAAGGCAAAGTAGACTTAGTGGTGTCCACCATTACCCTGAATATACTACCAGTAGTTCAGTCCTATGTGTAGAGTTAGCCTGCAGCTGGTTGAAACTTTCAATTGAACTCCTTTTTGATGAGAACCTTGGAACCATTACATGAAATTGTCCATAGTTTGGTGCCAAATGCAAGATAAGGGATATTTATTTTTGTAGAAGCCACTAATTAAGATAGATTGAATATAAAAATATAGATAAGATTTAAAAATCATTAGCTGAAGTTCCAAAAAGTCATAAGTTCAGTCCCTGTGCAGAAATATACTTCAGTTCATTAGATAAACTCTTTGATATTGAAAAAAAAATGATTATAAATTCTCAAGTTCCCTAGGGAGGATGCCAAAAGGAGCAAGAAAAATATAAGTCACAATAAGTTTGTTATTGACTGCAACTGATGACTGTCAGATAGTAATGGTAATGGTAGTATTAGCCATTTCCTTATAAGGAAACATTTCGGATTCATTGATCAAACAGTCAGTTTGGAATTAATAAAATTTTTCTCTTCAAACAATTTTTTCTCTTAAATAGGTTTCAGTAACTGTTATCTCGATTTCCAGTATTGATGGGTGCTTCCTTCCTACCTTTTTGTTTGAAATAGTGTGGAATATCAACATCTTGATAATATCAGTACTTTCTCTTCAAGTTACATGTCATATCCATTTTAGTTGTTTTTGCTGTTGGTACTCCTCATGTGATATGGTTTTAATTATCAAGGATGGTTGTTGCTAAAACCCACTGTCTTCATTCACTCAAAGCCAATTTTAACAATTGATTTTAGAAAGTGGTTGTATACAGCTGACAGTTTAGATATTTCCGAATGGGTTTGGTGCCAAGGACAATATTCATATGAAAGTCTCAATCTTACACAAGGCTATTTCAGTATGGGTCTTGAGTTTTCAGGTTAATGTTTTGCTTTCATAGAATTTTATAGTGTTGGTGAAAATACCTCTGGCACTGTTGTGACTTTCCTTATCTCCTATACTAAATTTGTTATAACTGATCTATACACTAAGGTTTTAGTGTATAGATCACTGTTTAGTCTTTACTAATTCCACATCCTGGATTTTTATAATGGTTTTACAGTAGGTGTCATCACTGCTTTCATTTGAATTCCAGATCATAGTTTTTGTTTTGGAAAGGTTTATCTTGAGTTCTATTTCTTGGAACACTTGGCAGGGGATATTGATTTGTAGAGTGGCTGAAGCAATATAATAAAAACAACGAAACTGGTTTGAAGGAATTATTGAAGACACTTGTTCTTGGAGACGTGATTGGATTTTAGACTGGAACATAAGAGAAATATGAACCCTGAGCAGTGTCTTTTTTTTTTTCTTTTCTTTTTTGCTGGATGATTGGGATAAATGGAGCAGCAGTTGTAGCTGGAGGCAGAAACACACTCCAAATGGTTTCATTTCAGCTTCCTATTTCAGTTTGCTCCTTGAAAATACTTTGTTCCTCATATTCAAAAACAACAGCTGTGTTGACAGACTTTCCTGTGTTTCTGAACAATAAATGGAAAAAAAAGAAGAAAAGAAGTAAATAAAATACTGTGTGCCTTCAATGAACTTGGGTCAGTTATGGAGGTTGCAGCAAGGATATTTAATAAGGGTCAGTTTTATAAATCAACACTAAAATTATAGAAGAAAACCCTGTCTTACCGTGAAAAAATCTGCTCTATGCTGTCAACAAGAAAATCTGGGATCAATGGAACATTTGTACAGGAGCCAAAGAATATTAGATTGGGTCAACATTAGTAGAAGTATTTATTTTTTGTATTTATTTTCAGTCCATACAAGGCCAAAGAACTACTCAAGGTAGAGGGATACTGTGTTGTATTAATGTAAGAAAATACTAAAATGTTATTCATGAGGTTATGGAGGAAAGATAATGATTAACCTGTGATTGGAATCTAGCACATTGCTAAATGAAGGATAATTAATGTTGGTGAGAAGATCATATTGCACCAATCATCCAAGCTTGACAGCATTCAAAATCTTGAATTTTAACTGAGCATGAATACTGTTGGAAAACAAGCAACTACCTCATTAATGTCTGAACTTTGAGTCTGAATAAATATTTTCTTATCCGTGTTAGATATTTTTCATCATGAATCATTAAGTTAATGTTCCAAGAAAAAAAATGATAAAGATTTCTGTAATAATGTGTGTATTATCGGCTCTTGTGAGCTGGGAAATTTGTGCTGCTTTCGCTATCACATGAGCTTTAGGTGGGGTTTCCTATGTAAAGAGACCTGTTGATTGTCAAAGTTCCTTGCACAATATCAGGGAAATCTTAGAAGTGCTTTTCACATTTACTCAGCTCTTTATTGTTTGTGCAGTCAGTCAGCTGTAGTATATGAATTGCAAACCTTAGGAAATAACTTTCATGTGAACTTAGGGAAAGAGACATCAGTCAGTTGTTAAACATTTGTCTAGCTTTTCCTGCCATATGCATAAAGAAAATAAACATTTTTTTATGCATATGGCCACTGTTAAGATGTATGTGCAGGTAGTGTAATGGTTATCAGCATGTGAAAAGTGAAATCAGTGATCTGAGTTCAAATTCTGATCTAGTCTGTTGCATTCACTTTTGTATTAATGACCTTGGGAAAGGCATGAATCAGTCTGTTCCCCTCCCAACTAGGCTCTCTAGCTTTGGATGGTAACTAGTCTAAGGGAAGGAAAACTGAATTCCAAACCATGGAGAAGGCAACAGAAAACCACTCCATTATCTTTCCCAAGAATGCATGAAAATTCAGACATTAAACCTATCAGCCCTTAGTCTTGGGTATGACGATAGACTATATCCAGTAGCAAGGCCTCTGATCAGGTTTTGAGAAGTGTGGTGTTACCTCTTAAGCCCATCTTCATTCCTGATGGTAGCAGATGTTAGGGTCCCAGCTATGTTCAAACATTGAACCCCCCACCCAACAAAAATCAAAACACTATAAAAGTATGAAAATATCAGCAATACATTTTTATTAAAAAAAAAAATGATGTTGAAATTTCAGAAATTGATTTGTGATTCACTGTAGCTGATTGGATGAAATATGTTAAAAACACTAAAAATGAAGATATTTATCTGAATAATACACAAATGTTGATGCCAGAACTTTCAGATCCAAACAATCTTTCTTGATCTACCTGCACACATTTCTCAATATCCGTCTTAGTATTTCTTCTATCTGATCATAGTGTTCTTCACTGTTCTAAACTCCATGGAGGCCTGTGTTTTTGTGAAAGTTAATACCATCACAGAACATGCTCGTGTCTTGTCCCAGCTTATACCGTCCAAATTTCAAGCGACATCAGCTGCTGTGCCAAAGCTTCAGACCTTGTCAATTAATCTAATATTCTTTGGCTCCTGTACGAATGTTCCATTGATCCCAGATGTGGCCTGTAAGGGTTTTTTTTTTCCTCTTTCTTTCTTTTTTTTTTTTTTTTGTCATTGGTATTGGGTTCTGATCAATTTTGCTGTTTCTGTTTAAAGTTAGTATTGGTACTGCATTCTCATCCAATCATTTCTCTCACTTTTTTTTTTTTTTTTTACTTGTTTGCTTCTCAGGATTTAATTGCACATTGCTTTGTTGCATCTGTGTAGAAAACACTCAAGCTAATTTTTTTTCTTCTTTTTCTGTTTTCCGATTCCACCTCATACAGCTACACACAAATGTTACTTTGTCATTTGAACCTTAAGTTGGAACTTCAAAGTCTTAATGATTCAGTAATTGCATTCAAAGAGTCTTTTTTTTCTTTTTTTTTTTGGTCTGATATTCTTAAAGTAAATATTAGACCATATTTAACATTAACAGTCATTAGGTTTTGCAATTTTCTTCTGTTAGTAAACTTAAAACTCTGAAGATTATAGTTTAATTCCACAAAATCTATAGAAAAGGCTTTTCATTTAAAATTTATAAAAGAAAGAAAGGTTATTATAACTGACCAGTTAATAGGAAAACTGTGACAAGTATCCAGTCATATTGAATATCATGAAAGCTGGTTACATGGACTTTTTTTGTTTGTTTTTGTTTACAGTAAGTTTCACTCTATTCAAGGCCCGGGGGCCACTAAGGTAGAGAGTTACATTAGTTTATGTGAATAGGAGAGGAAGATAATGATTAGCCCTAGACTTAAACAAGTTAAGATAGTAGTGATCAGGGAAACATTCTCTAGGCTTCTTTAAAGTTTACCCAAGAAAGTAAAGATAAAAAATTCAAACTTTTGGATCTCATACTGTGATCAGTTGAAACAAAATCAACCTGTTAAGGTTTGATCATATCCAGTGGGTTTGGTGGTGTTATCGGGAGGTGTACAAGGACAGAAATGTTTGATAACACTAATATGCATGGTAATGGAAGCAATATGGTCTTTAATTTTTTTTTTTTTTATAGTAAAGTTCAGTCCACATAAGGCCCAGAGGCTACTCAAGGTAGAGAATTACATTAAGAAGCAGTTTATGCAGATAAGAGGGGAATATAATGGTTAACCCTAGACTTGAACAGGCTAAGATAGTAGTGATTAGGGAAACATCCTCTTGGGAGTCAGTTCCACAAAGTGGTGGCTCGCAGGAAGAAGCTTTTTGAGTGGAACTTACTTCTCACCAATGAAATGTAGGTGGTTTGCTAGAATAGGAGTGGCATGGCAGATCCTAGCCATCAAGGTGAGAACTAGCAGAACCAAGGAATGTATTTTGAACACTTTCCATGGAAATAGCAATAGATTAGTGAGGCTTGACACATCCCACCAGTGAGAGAGAAAGGTTCGAGAGTGGAAAATAAGTTGTCATCCGCAAGGACTCTGAGATGCTTTTGTACTCTATAGAGACTGAAAAGTGAGAATTGAGCAGCTCACACCCAAATATAACAACAGTACTCCATTTTAGGCCTGATCTGCTTCTTGCAAATGTAGAAGATAGCAGGTATTTACCAGAACAGTACAGGCTACCAACCATTTTTCCTGCATCTTTTGCGATGGATCATATATGTGAGTTCTACTTGAGGTCAGAAGTGAGTTTAAGGCTCAATGGTCTCTCAAGGCATATAGCCTCCCTGAGGGGACATCCATTCATCAAGACTGACAGTAGTTCAGGATGCTTAGGACCTTTACAGTGATGGTTCCAATCTCTTTGAGCTTACAGCAACATCACATTGAAACACCGGTTCCTGTATGATCACCGAAGTTAAGCAATTTTGATCCTGGTCACTACCTAAATGGGTGACCACTTGGGTATACCAGGTGCTGTAAGCTTAAATGTGTGGCTGGTTTAATGGATAATGGCTCAGAATTGTTTATTGGGGAACTGAGTTCCAGTTCCGTTTGTTATATTCACTTACACACAAATACCCTTCTCCTCCTAGCTATGGGTTAATTAGTAAGACTTGTGTCACTAAACACACATTCTCTTTAATAGGACTTCTCAATCAATAGAAATTTAATGAATATTAATGATTAAATCATTAAAGTAATGACATAATCAATACGTGGATGTTCCACACTACTCCAAATAAGAAGAAAACCCCCATCAGTACTGGAAAGAGGGATAACAAGTACTGGACTTGAGGTACCTATTTTCCTAACAAATTGGTTTAAGAATAAGATTCTACAATTTTCAACCAAAAGCAGTACTAGCTGATCGGTCAATAAATGCTGAATGTATCCTTATAAGGAAATAGCCAATATTACCATTATCATTAACATTTTTTAATTCTACATTTGTGAAAGAAAGTAATATAAAATTGCCTTTGGTTCAATATTCATTGCATTAAATATATTTCCAATCTAATTGAAATTATTTACGATTTATTTGCCTCAACATTTGTTTACCAACACAAAAGAATCAGAATTTGAGGAATATAGGCAGCTCAAGAGAAATATGGACAAGAAAATATTTTTTTTATGGAGAAAGCAATTCAGTAATTATACTGAAAGCGCTACTCCCAACATAACTACGAAAAAAAAAAAAGCGATAACAGCTACTGGACTTGAAAAACTCATGTTTCAGAAAAATTGTTTTAACCCCTTCCCTGCCAATTATTTTGGGAAAACCATTTCATTTTCAGACAATTTTTTTTATTTGTTTTTGATATAGTAACTAAGAAACTGAGGCACCATAAAGTACCTGAGCAGGGATTAACACTTCTACCAGGCATATGACTTGACAGTTGGACTTGTTTCAAGGTCAGAAGGGCATTAAAAAAATCAAGATTGACATATAAACATGTTTGTAGCTGGATTTTGAACATTATGTTTTGGATGTGTTTATTTGTCTGTGTCTGAAAATGACATTTTCAGTAAAAACGTATATACATATCTATGTATTATGAAGGTGTTATGAGAAAGATTTTATAAATTACAACCAAAAGCTGTACCAACTGCTCAGTCAGTGAGTGTTTCCTTGTAGCAAAATAACTAATATTACTATTATCATTAATTTCTCTGTTTAAAAATAACTGACATCTACTCAAACACATGCACCCACTAAATATGTTTATAGCAATAATTTGTATTAAATAAATCTATTATTTGCTTCAAAATTATTTTATGGTATATGTGTTGGGGTATTTTTTGATTCCTCCTTCTGCAGATACACAGTTTGATTCACATTCTGTTTCATGTTTTTTTTTCTGCATTGTTGTCCACCATTCTTTTAATCAAAACATGAAATATAAAAAGAAAGTCAATTAATGCATTTATTTATACTGGTTAATATTCAGCAATAAGAAAAAAAACTTGTTCACTAGAACATATGACAGTCTTGATATGAATGATTGTGTAATTTTGTAAGTGCAATGTATCAGTTTTCTGTCAGAGATCTATAAATTTTGTTCTTTGCAGAGATAAAGAGAGTGCTTGCAATGTTTTTATTTATCTTTCTTTTATTTATGCCATATACAGTATTGTACATAAGTAAGTACACCCACTTTTTTTTTTTATAAAAAGTTAATTTTCTTATAATCTAAACATATCAGGATTTTATTATTTTTAGTGGAACATTATATGATCAAAATCAATATTATTAGGTATCATTTATTACCAAACATACTAGGATTTTTCTTATTATTTTTAATGGAATATTATGCAATAAAAACAGATATTATTAGGAATTATGTATTGCCAAACTTAGCAAATTTTTATTTATTATTTCTAATAGAACACTATACAATCAAAATGGATATTATTCAGTATTATTTACTATCAAAATTACTATTATTTTATTCATTATTTCTATACAATCTTATACAATCAATATGGATATTATTAGGTAATTATTATCAAATTCTACAGCATTGAAACCAAGTATATGAATATGTCATTGCTTTGCAGAATTCTTTGTTGATCTAATATTGTTTTCCATACTGAAATACAATATTGCTCATAAATAAGTTAATTTTTTTTAAACCAATCATGCTAAGATTTTAGTATTTCTAGTGGAAAATTCTACAACCAAAATTAATTTTATTTATCATCAAGCACTATAGCACCGAAACAAATTGTCAACATATATTCAATGTTTTCAGATATTCTGCTTGTTGAGAGCTTTCCAGAATATGGGATACATTCAATAGATTCCTAGTCAGATTTGAAACCTCAGTATTGGCCTTTTTATCTGGACTTTGCTCATTGCATTATCTTTGAAAAGTCTTTATCATTCAAATAAAACTTGTTCACAAGTTCCAAGCACAATTTTATGTGTACTCATTGTGAGTGTAATGATCATACAGTAATCAGGTTTATTCAGAGGCATTTATCTAAAAAAAAATGGCTCTCTGTGGGGGGAGAACTTTTTCTTGATTACGAAGGACATAATAATAATAATGACCCTAAGAAGAAAACTGTGGAGTGAGTAGCCATGGTCAAATGCAAAATAACAGAAATGTCCAACAAACAGAATTAACAAAGATTGCAATAAAAAAGAAAAAGTAGCAGGGCAAAAATGAAATAATATCAAAAGCAAGAAAACAATATATTTGAGACAAATTAACAGTAAGAAGGCAAAAAGTTCACAAACTAAAAATTGGTATTGATACACAAAAGCAAGTTTAAACAAGCAAACATAGTGTTCTGTCTTCTAGACAATGCAGATTAGGACTGTAAACCAGCCTATTTTATTGGCTAAGAAAAATATCCCAACATGCATTTGTGGATTTCTGTTTATAAAAGGGGAGGGGCAAGTGTTTTGCAGTCGTTTCTCAATAGATTTAAATCAACACTCCCTAAATCTCATAGATGAGTGCACTCATATTTACCTCCCCTAAATCTCTCTTTATGGGGGTGGGGGCAATAAATATAAACAAGATAATGCAAACATTTACATATATATAATTTACATATAATTTGCATACATAACAAAATATTTTTTTGTTGTTTTAATATTTCAAAAATTTTTTTTTTTTAAATATTTTAAATCTTTTTTCTTTCTTTTCTATATTATTAAAATTCTTACCAATGATAAACATGCTGTGGGATAGAAAATTTTGTGATAATTTATTCCAGGTTTTTGCAAGTAACCATTTGCAATGAAACTCATTTTGAACTGTTCATTATTAATGTTATTAGTTTTAATAATGTACTGTAGACCCACCGATTGCCTACAACAGTTTTAACAGGTGGAAGCTCTGCCAATTTATATGTATTGTTTGCTGTTAAAGCAGGTATCTCTTTTTCCATTCCATCTCACCATTTTATAGAGTCATTTAAAGTAATAGCTTCATTATAATTAGTAGGTATATTTTTTTCTATGCAACAATAATCTATAGTCGGTATAACTATGTTGTCTAAATTCTTAACAATGTAATCTTTTAAATATTCATGCATTTTCATAACCTGCTTGGATATCATCTGTCAGGTATTGTTGCACTAGGATTATCTCCTGTATTATTGCTTCCTACTTGATTGTGTAGTTTCACTTTCTTGTTTCCCCTCCCCTCAAGGATTTTTTTGCAAATAGTTTGGAAGAATTGCATCAGTTTCTTCAACCGGAAGTAAAGAATTGTGAGATGTAGGATTTTCAAAGTTTTCAGTAAATTTTACACACCTGACTCTTTTGACGTTTTTAGTTTCAGGTATATATATATTAAATATACCAGAATAATTGTCCATGGAACAAAGTGTATATTTGAAGCCAATCAAAGATCTCTATTCAATCGAGCCAGCAACAGCACAATAAAAAGTTCTAATATTTTAGTTGCCCTTTTGTCAGGTAACTTGTTTTTATACTGTACCATTTTGCCTTGGATACATATTTCACAGTTTAAATCTGACAATTTTCATGCCTTCCACATCTTGTAGCTGTATAATGTCTTTCAGATTGCAATGTCCAAGAATTTGATGCCATTGTTTTAGGCTACATGTAGCAATTTTGGAGGTTACTGCAGTGTTTAAATAGTGTAGGCATCCATTCCTTTTTATTTTAAATTTCACGCCATTAGGATAGATAAATTTTGAGTAATTATTTGGCCAAATTTTATGGAAGCCCCTTTTTTAGTTACAGCTTATACCAAGAATATACTTTGTTTGAATGTAGAGATATATAGAGCATCATTTAAAATGCAATCTCACATATTTCCTTCTGTGTCCATTATAGTTACTTGAACATTGCCTCATTTTAAAGCAATATTTCTGGTTTGACTACCATCTGCCAGTTCAGTATGATGATCCTCTGGATTAAAATCATTATCAAAACTAAGAAATTTGCTTTTGTCAATAATCATATGCATTGTGGTACCACAGATAACAAGTAAAAGTTGGCAACAATATCTAGTCCAATTGAAAACAAATGAATAGTCATTATCTGAAACATGTTCTACATTTTGTTACAAAATGAACTTTCTTTTTGTTTCTGCATTTGGTACTTTTATGTCCAGGATTGCGACAAGCATGGCAGATAATATTTCTGTTTGATGGATTAGAATTATATCATTTTGAAGAAGAATTATTTACTGGGTAATTCTGAAATTTACTTCGGCAATCAGGGCTTATATGTCCAAGTTTGCCACAAGTAAAACAGGTAGGAACATTAGTTTGTGGCTTTAGTCATGGCATTCAGAGAGTCATTACGGTATTTTCACTGGTATTCTCCCGAATCATCTTTTCACTTTCTTCAAAGCTTTGCAATGCTACTTTGAATTCACTAAACATTATTAGCTTGTCCTTCTGAGTAATAACAGTTGTAAATAACTTGAAATCGGACAGGAGGTCTTTTAAGAGCATAGATATTAGTAAACTATTGCCAATTACCTCCCTGCAAGTTTTTAATAAAGTGGTTGCATTTTGGCTCTAATAATATAATCAGTAATAGTTTCAGTGGTTGCTTTGCACCTCTCATAAGAGACAGACTTCAATCATCAAGAAATTTAATTAATTCGGCAAATGTATTAACATTCTTTTTGCAGTAGTGTTCATCATTGGTACAATCAAAAGGTACCAAGATTGTTTAGTGTAATTTTTGAATTCTTATGTAACCCAAACATTATACTTCACATAGTTTGTATTATGATTCACCACCATTGAAGCAGAGTCTATTCTTGTGCAGATGACCCCTGGAGTGAGTAGCCATGGTCAAATGCAAAATAAATGCAACAAATGGAATTAACAATGTTTGCAATAAAAAGAAAAAGGAATAGGGCAAAAATGAAATAATATCAAGCAAACAATATAGGTAAAACAAATTAACAGTAAGGTGTCAAAAAGTTCACAAACTAAGAATTGGCATCTACACTCAAAAGCAAGATTGAACAAGTGAACATAGCGTTCTCTTTTCTAGACAAGGCAGATCTGTACTGAGTTATGGCAAACTGCAAACCAGCCTATTTTATTGGCTAAGAAAAAATAACCCAGTATGCATTTGTGGACTTCTGCCTATAGAAGGGGAGGGGGTAAGTGTTTTGCAGTCATTCTTAAACAGATCAACAACATCAGTGTTTCTGAAGAAGCAAAAAGTAAGTGTTCTTGCTTCATCAAGTATGTCACCAGATTTAATTCCAAATGAACACTTGTTTAATGTACTAGTACTGCTTGAATAGACTGGTCTGCTCATAAAAATTAGTGAAAATTTTTTTGGGAAAATAATTTTTGTTGATTAGCATTCTTTAAACTCTTTTTGAGCCACAGCACATGTCAGAATAAAAAAAATATTGATTTGTTATCATTTTAGAATAGGGCTCCTGTTTATAACATCAATACAGTATCTAATTGCTCCCTGAATTGAAGTGTTAACTAGTCACTCCTTGCCCTATTTAACAACAGATTGTAGGTCATTTTTAAGACTAGCTGCTAATTTGACTTTATCAAATTGTCAAACTTAAGACAGGAGTAAATAGTTGTGTCATCAGCATAAATATTGAGTTGAGAACTGATGACATCAGGAAGGTCATTTATAGAAACAACATAGGTCCAAGGATTGAGCTCTGAGGAACACCAGTATTTATGCAAAAAGATCTAGAAGAGTGGCCTCTCAAGACAACTTTCATTTTGCAATTTGATAGAATTGAATCAGTGCAAAAAAATTATCCAGAAATACCTTTGAACTTGTAAAGAAGACAAGTATGCCAAACCCTTTCAAATTGACTTTGAGATATCCAAACGAACAGCTTGAGCTTCACTGTTCTTATCTAAACCTTGATAGACAATAATTGTTAATACATCAGCAGTTGACCTAGAGAAGCGAAAGCCATTTTGCTTCTCTGAAAGAAAACCCTGCAATGTGAAATGCTTAACCAATACAGAGTTAATTTGAGCATCTAGTACTTTGCCAAAAAGTGGTAGAAGGCTAATAGGTCAATAGAAGAATCACATGGTTTACCTGAGTTCTTAAAGACTGGAACTACAGAAGAGGATTTCCAACAAGCAGGAGAACAAGAAGCAGCAAGGTATTTATATAGAGTTTAGAGTTTACACCCCAAAAAAGTGATTCCTATGGGCTATGGCAACTGAACAGGTTGATGTGAACCAAGGATTTGATTATGATTTCACCTGCTTTTTGTGGGAAGGTGCAAAGCCATCAATGCTGGCTTTAACCCAAGAAGAAACCTTTGTGGCACAATAGGAAGGTTAAGAATATCAATCCAAGAAGCATCTTGAATGACTTCTTTGCAGAGATGTACTTAAATTTCAACTGCTACATATTCATATTTCTGGCTGCAGAGTTTCAGTACTGGGAAGTCTAATATTATCCATTTTGATTGTATAACGTCTCACAAGAAATAATAAAATCATATGTTTGCTTGAGAAGAAAATTAACTTTTTATAAAAAATTAGTTGTGTAAATATTTATAGGCAATAGTGTACTAAAATCATGGGTTGTGGGGGTGGGGAATGAAACCTTTCAATTGACTAATGGAAATGTGAATGCTCTTGGCTGTAGGACATTACTTATATAGGCTTCTTCTGGACTACTGACCTGTGAAATTTAGTGACATCATGGGAAATTTTGTTATTTATTCAAGACTTCATTTTGGCTAAGTGATTCAGTCTAGCACCGTTCAGGGTCAAATGGATGAAATACCCACTGGAAAAGTGAGAATTAATATAAAAGTGTAATTATGTGGATATTGCCAACATGACTGTTCTATTTATCACATTTTGTTGTGAAAGATAGTTATGTGTTATGCTACACATGATACACGATTAGGTGATCATGCATCTTTTGATACATGACTGATGAGGCAGATTTTTTCCTGCAGTAGGTTGCCATTTCTTTTTGCAATAGACCAGTTGCTATCTAAGACTATAGAACCCAACCTGTCCTGCTATTTACCCATAGCTGGGGGGAGAAGAGGATTCATACCTTTCCCAAGGGTATTAGCACAAGTGAATGTAATGGATTCCACTGGAATTCAAACTCAGCTCTCAGATTCCTCAATTCGAGCCACTATCCATTACTCCACAGTGCTTCCTATGAAAGATAAGCAATCGAAAATGGCATAACCATTGAAAAGAAATTCTGTTACTCAAAATTATTTCATTGACGTAGCATCACAGGTGGGTTATTCATTTTTCTTGTTGTTAAGGCAGGTGTTAACCATTGATCTTCCTTCAGCAAAGTATTTCCACCAGATATGAAAATATTTTGCAGTATTTTTCATGAAATGTATTGAGGTAACTCTTTGAAACACTAGTAACTGGGCTTATGTCTTATTTGCAATGAAACCTTTTGATTTTAATGAAAGCATCTTTGTTTACTGAAATAAAATAAAATTAATATCTAAGTGTATTTGCCTTCCTAGGGACTCCTTATTGTAGGCTCTCAACAAATGTTTTTGGAGAAAGCCCAACAGTTGTGTATACAATTGCTTTGAGCTTTCCAATGACTGAATTTCTTTACAATGCTAGTAAGCATTTGGTAAATCTGAAGATACATTGGGATAATGAAAGTGCTTTCCAAAAGCTAAGCAAGAAATAGGAAAATTTCATTAGAAACAACAAAAACAAATGACTAAAGTGTTATGTAATATCAGTCCTCCAATATGGCTGTGAATGCTGGATGTTGTGGTGGAGAATATTTTCCTACAAGTTTGGACTCAGCCATCAGACAAATAACATAGAAATACTCCTACGTCAAGAGGGGTTAGCAGAGCAGCAGTAGCTTTTGCTGAACTCATGTCTAAACATTCTCTTCCCTAGTTTGTATTCTACATTGTTTCCCCGTACCAAAAGGTAATTAACTTGTGAAACCAATTCTGGTTTTCTACTGTTTTTTTTTTAATAACTCAGTTACAACACTAGACAATCTCCTCTCAGAGGAAGAAGAGACTTGAGCCAGCAAAAATGTATTTCTCCAAAAAGGATATGAATAATACTATAGACTGAACATGTGAGAAACAATGATATTTTAGGGAAAATGGAAACCAAAATGACACTTAGAATCAGAAAGAGTTGACATTTCTAGGATACATAATGAAGAAAGAGAGCTTAGAAAATTTGACACTCACAGGACATATTGAAGACAAGATGACCTAACCTACACAGTCTCTTTAGAGGAAAGCATCTTTTGATCCCGCATACTTTACTGCTTGGCCACAAAGCACATTGCAGTAAGCAAGAAATTGCTTTGTTAATATTTTGGATATGAAACTGAGCAGATATGGGGTTTTGACACAAATAATCTGAATGAAGAGGACGTGTTTCCCTAAAATGGAAAATAGAACCTTGCTTGCTGTGACATTCTTTGTGCTCAAGAGGTAAAGCACACTGGATCAAATAGTGCTTTCCTCTGCAAGGGTGGGAGGCACAGGTTTCTTCCTGACTGGAGAACTCCTTTTCTTTACTAGGCATTCTCAAATGAGCAAGCTGAGAGATATAATACACATTGTTTAATAAATAAAAATGTTGTGTCGGCCTCAAATATGAAGTGTCCACTATGATAACATTTGAAGTAATGATAATAATAATATATATATATATTCAATAAATCAAGAAAAGTTCAAGTGACCTATTGGGTTGAACAATTCAAGAATTTTGTGTTAAAACATTTATTAGTGAGAGATGTCTTTTATTGAACATCTGAACCCAATTAGCATTTTGACATGAAACTTTTGAGTTGGTCAATCAGATAGGTCACTTGAAATTTTCTTGATTTATTCAACATTATATTTCTTATCTATTAAGTGCTTTTTGACAGAAGTTCTGCTCGCCAGAAAAACATGTTAAATTCTCATTTTCACATATTTTTTCAGTTGTATTATTATATATATATATATATATATATATATATATATATATATATAGATAATATTAGTGGTAAATGTACACATACATATGCAAAATATATAAATATATATACATACATGCATACACATACATATATATTTTGTATAAAAAAAATTCCAAGAGGATAGAATCCAGGTAGAACTCAATGTCCAAGACAGAGTAAGGATATAATAAAAAGGCTTAAACACTAATATCCCATTGGAATCGTAAATGCGATCCAATTCATCAGACCTACAAAATCCTCGTATTTATGATTCTAATGGAATAAATTATGACCAATGAATATTAGTGTTTAAGCCTTTTTATTATATATATATATATATATATAATCAAACATTATTTCTTATGACTATAAACATTATTTTTAGTGGATACATATGTTTTTCTGTTAACATCGATGTTTCCTTTTTTATTTTCTTAAACAGTGGAATTATTAATATCAATTGGCTTTGATTGGGAAGACATATTAAAGAAAAATATACTTCTTGACAGAAGTCAAACTTGTATTTCCTTCTTTCACACAAGTTTATTCGAGTTGGGAGGCACATTTTTCTTTAATAGGACTTCTCAAACTAGACCAGTTGATATTAATTTCACTTTTTATGAAAATTAAAATAAAATACATGGATATCAACTCACATGTATACCCACTAAAAATGATGTTTATAATAGTAAGAAATATATATACACACACACACACACATATATATATATGATGGACTTTTCCGTTGATTTTGATGTATGAGGATCCTACAACCTCATTCAGTTTTTATGTTTGTGTCATATGTGACATTTCAGTCCTGCTATTGACCTCTATACAAGTCCACATATTGTGCAACAGCGACATAGCAACAGGAATATTTACTGACACTTTGCTGTTGTCTTTTGTCTCTTAACATGTCAATATGAGTGATTTAGAAATTATATCACTCTGGCACAAATATCTCCAGTTCTTTCTATCCAGGGCAACTTGCTCAAAGTTAATATGAGGCACATTGATAGCTGTGTGGTTACTCTTTAGCTTGTCTTTATACCTGAACCACAGCCATCCAACAGTCCTTTATCCACTATCAAGCTGACTGTACGTGAGAACCTTAAGTATTCTATTATCACTCATCTTTGCAGCATAACCAGTTCAGTAAAGTTGTGGCTGCATTAGGAAAGTCTCAATTGTACCAATGTTGCATTTTGTGAAAAGATCAGCATTAGACAATCTATCGTCAAAAGTATAGCCATAGATCATTCAGGAACAACTTTTGTTGAAGACATTCAGCTGATTGATGTCAGGCTTATATGGGATCCATGATTCTGAGCCATGCAATAGTGTAGTCAAAACAGCTGCTCTATAAACACATATTTGGTGTCCAATTTGATACATTCCTCATTATAAATATATATATATATATATATATATATATACCCAAGTATATAATTGGTATATACGGAATTTTTTTTTTTTAAATTTATAACATAAATATGTTATAAAATCACTACAAAATTAGCCATTTTGTTTCAACACCCCTGGTATCTTATCAAGTGATGATTTGATAAGACACCAGGGGTGTTGAAACAAAATGGCTATTTTTGTAGTGATTTTATGACATATTTATGTTATAAATTTTTTTAAAAAACATATATATATATATATATATATATATATATATATATGCAGTTTTCAAAAAGGTTATATAATTTTAAAAGTTTGTGGCTAAATTTTGGGGTTTTAGGCTTATTGCAGATCCTTTGAAAAGGGTTCATTAAATCTTAGTTGGGAATCACTGTTCCTCTAGTATTAGCTGAAAGGACAGTTGACTGGTGACAGTATGAGGTTCTTTTCTCAAGGTTTCTTCCTAAAGTATATTCCCATATTCATCAAGAATGCTGGTTTCAAAGTGGATCATTCATCTGAGTATCAATCATGTTGATCCATTCTATATAATTTATTTAGATAACTAAATGAAAATGATTTTGTTTATAGATAAAACATAATTTTGTTGTGCTCAAGTCCTTGAAGATCAGGTACCCCTCACGGTTATAATTATCAGACAAAGCAAGCTTGCTAATCAGTGCTTGACAATGAGGCATCCAAGAGTCAGATTTAAAAGCAATCATTTTTACTATTTGACTCAAATGATAGAGGAGAAACATGACAGATAAGAGGTTACTGATTCAGTTGCACATGTTGGATTGATTTTTGTATATGATTGTGCTTTAGCTTTAGGGAGAAAAAAAAGAAATCCTAATTTCATACCCAGGCATAGAGTTTTTGTCATATTATTTTGATAGATGGAATAACAAAAAAATATCTTTGAAAAGATAAATTTCAAAGCATTATGCATCTCCTGATATATATATTTAAAAAAAATAAAATAAATGGAAAAAAAAAATGGGAAAAAAAAATTGAAGTTGCAGATAGGCATCAAGGGAGTTAAGTCAGTCACGTAATGAAGTATTTGTTCTCTCCCCCTGCATTTTTATTGGTATTTTATTTTTTTCCTAATAAATATTTCTGTAATAATATTTATTCCAAAATATAAGTAGAATTTTCAAAAATATGGCTTTGCTATTTTGAAGATCCAATTGATTCAATTCATGGGTGAAATTTTTTCCCCAGTTTGGTGTGGGGGAGTTCTTACAGATCAGTAATTATTTAATTCTTTATATTTTATTTGGCAAAAGTATTTCTGTGTAGCACAAGGCAGGCCAAAGCACATCTTCATCAGAGAGTACTACATTGGATCTATACACACGCATACACCCTCCTTTCTCTTTTTGTGCATATGTGTGTTTGTGTGTGTAGATATTAACCATACGTAAATTTCTAACAAATATCTACTGTTAACACACACACACACACACTGACGTCTGTAAGTTTCTATGTCTGTACAAATCAGAAATGCATATACCTACTTGGTTTAATATATAGTTAAATATATATATATATATAGAGAGAGAGAGAGAGAGATCTTCACAAATGAAGACTGGAAACAGTTTTCCATATTGGTTGCTAGCTCTCTCATGTGGTTAGTGAAGCCTATGTTTTCTGATACTGGTTGCAGAAAAATAGATACAAGTGTGTGTATGTGTGTGTTACATAATTCATATGATGTACATTTGGTTACAGGCAAATATTCTTATTTCTGAAAGTAAAGACAGTTAAGTATATGGAAGGAATATAATGTGAATGGAATAGAAAAATAAGGGGAAAAAAGAAAGAACCAGATAATGAATTCAAATGAGAGGAAAATATTCTTGAATTACATACACTGTTTTTTTTTTAATTTTGTATTTCATGCTATGATCTTGGACAATATTCAGCATCTCTCTCTCGCACATTATAATATATTACACATATAGTGCTGGTTTTACTAAAAAAGTGCTCAATGTAATAAAACAGAGCTATTAAGTATATATTAATAAATATACATATGACATAATGGTCAGTCTATACTCAGAACCTGAAGATTGCATTGTTCATAAAACTCTGTCATGCTATTGGTGAGGGATAATATGTATATTTATTAATATATATATATATACAGTGCTGTTCTATAAAAGTGACTCACCTGAGTTTTTTTTACTAAATGTTCTCTTCTCCGATGAAATGAAAGTTGAGCTAAAAGGAATTCAAAGGATAAGCGATCTAAAATCTGAAGAAGAAGCTTGAAACTTATGGAGCATTATAAAGTACAGGCTCTCAAGAAAGCAGTTGAGCAACATGCTTCATAAGTTTTCTATGGGGTTGAGGTCAGGAGATTGGGGCGCCCATGTCATAACACTCACCTGCTTCTCATCATAGTATTCCTACATCAATTTTGATTTGTGACATATCCTGCATAAAAAATGAGCTTGGTGGGGTCGATTTGCACCCTTTCAGCAGAAGGGAGCAGACAAGACTCTAAAATTCTCTTGTACTCCTCGCTCCTGAGGGTCTTTTCAATAAGTTTTAAGAAACCAGTTCCATGAGAAGAAAAGCATCCCCAGAACATTATACTGAATGGATGCTTGACAGTACTTATTGCTAAATTCAAAGAGCTTTCAAAGCTTCTTCTTTAGATTTTAGATCGCTTATCCTTTGAATTTAGCTCAACTTTTGTTTCATTGGAGAAGAGAACATTTAGTAAAAAAAATCAGGTGAGTCACTTTTATCGAACAGCACTATATATATGTCAGCATACAAGGCAACCTTTTAACCTTAACCACCCCACCTGTAGAGGGCTCGTCTTATGCTGCTATCATGGGAGATTTTTGATGGTAAGCTAACCCCTGCCTCAGTAACTATTGACACAAAAAGTTTCTACTGAAACAATTAACATTATCAAAATAAAATAATAAAAGTACTCTTACCTTATATAATATCTGGTATGATTGCACAGCAACAATAAAATGTATATTCATCAAGAGAAAAATCCAAAACTATCATCACACACGGTAGATTGTGTTAGTTTATAGACAATATCTTGGTTCCTTTTTTCAATGATGTTGAATAAAGACACCACTGGAAGTGTGTCTCAAGAAGCTGTTTAAAGATCACATTCGAGACCAGTAGAACAAGTGGATACTTACTGGGAAAATGTCATTCAGGTTACGATAATAGCCTACTGAAGATACAGCACCCTCTTATGAGGTATTGTAGATTGTGGTAGTTAATTGACAATATCTCCCGCCATTTATTCATTAGAATTTGAGTAAAAAGAAAGTATATGTTTATTGAATTTATTTAATATAGTCTTGTATGGCAAATATAGCCCAAAACCTATATTTTAACTTGAAAATTTGGAGGTCATCTTATACATCACCATATATGGTGTGTGTGGGTGCATATATATATATATATATATATATATATATAAGGGGTATTTAGGCAGCAGAACTTATTTCCAAACAAGTTTTATTGAACAATACCAACAAAGTTTGTCCAACTTTTTCTATAGTTTTTCTAACTTCTGACTAAGTTGTTTCATGTCAGAATTAACTTCCCAAAGTTCTTTGTTCCTCTGAATACACCCGACTGTCACTACAGTCATTATCAAGAAATGCATGTTATTAGTTTTGCATATTATTAGAACTGAATGTCTAACAAATTCTGGCATTTCTTCCTGCTGAAACCAATTTCAAGCCACTACAATAGTCAAACTGAAATTATATGTATATTTATTTAGTTTTTTTTTTTATTTTTATACACTCTTCAGTATATAATCTCCTATGGAGAAAGATACCATATTTAATGCTGGCTGCTTCCCTTGTATTACAATGTTTTCTAGAGTTTTTAGTCTTTTTAACACTCAAAACTAATAATACACAGTTCTTAATAATGACTGTAGTGAAAGACAAAAGTACTCAGATGGATACAATAAATTAAAGGTTTTGACAAAACAACTTAGTTGGAAGTTAGAAAAACTAAATAAAAATTTGGACAGACTGTATTGTTTAATGCAAGTATTATTAAAAATGACATTTTGTAATAATTTGGTAATCTTTATACCCAGACTGATGGTGTTGCTATGAGCAGCCCTCTTGGCTTTTATTTTCAAACTTTCATATGGCCAACTTAAAAAAGCAAAATAGTCAATGAAATAAATAAATCCAACATTTATGCCAGATATATTAATGTTATCTTCATCTAAACCTAATCCATTAATGACATAGAAATTAAAAAAAAAAAATTGTTTTAAAGTTTACTTATGAACTAAAAAGATCACATTTCTAGATATTCTCATTGACTGATAATTTTACCACATCTCCCTATAAAAGTTCTCTTCTTTTATGTACAGTGTCCCTTCAGAAAGTAGTCAATCATGGCCCTCCACATCTTCCTGTCTCTTGTAGCTCTTAATAAGTTTTGTCTTTTTGTTATTTCTCTCAAACTTTGTTCTACCATCCATTTTCTCAAGCTCATCAAGTATATTACTCACTGCTTTCCTCTGTCCCTCTTTCCCCTCAATCTGCCCTGTGAGTATCAGGTTTTACAAGCTTTCTTTCCTCATAACGTGCCCCAGGAATTTCAACTGCCTCTTCCTGATGTTCAGTATAAGTTTCCTTTTTCTCCAAAACCTTGTTATTGGTCATATGTTTGGTCCATGGTACCCTCAGTATCTTTCTCTAGTACTAGTTCTAATTCTTACCTTAAACTACAATAGTGAATACCCAGAAAAATATAAAGCTGCTCTCATTAATAACCAGAGCTAAACTCATTTCCTCATTTAAAATATTTTTCTTAAATAATTAAATAATATAAAACAAAATTTTATCAGTAATGTCTTCCTTAAGTATATAGTCAACAAATCAAATTTCATTTAAACAACAACAATCTTAATAATAAAAAGTGAGTCATAAACATATTGAAAATAATGCTATTATATTACAAAAATTAAATGCACCACAATTACAGGAATGATTAAACTGAAATAAAAACATACATAGATATATAAAATCAGTCCATAAAAATAAATACAGAGGATTTATAATTTAGTACAAAAAATTCAAAACTAGCAACTTAATTATTAAAAATAATATATTCCGAACTTCTAACCCCTTATATAAGACAAATGTAGTGTATGTATATACTAGAAAGTTTCTTTATAAATAAAATACCAAAATCACATTTTCACAGAGACTCACTTGCCACCTATCAGACAAGACATTGATAAGCAGTATAAGGACCATAGTAACATTAGACAGTTGCCCACAAACAATACCAAAATACTAGCAAAATGAAATAGTAAAAACAGACTTATGATCCTTGAAGCAATACTCATAAAATGAAAACGACCATCAATAAATAAAACCAATTATAACTTAAAAGCTTGCATACTTAAATTATAAAAATAATTAAACAAAGACACAACACCTTGCTTACATCACAGCACTCATTAGACCTACGACTTGAGGTCCTAAAATGTGCCCTAAACTCTTACATCACATACTTTTAACAGTTTATTTTTAAAATAGTGTTGTTACACCATTTCAAAATTTTACTGGACTCACCAATTGTACTTGCATTATTTACATTATTTGGACTGTTATCCTCATCTCCATTGCCATATTAATAATATTTCAGCAGTTGTACACTCCGGCCTTCTTCAGGTGATTGGAATTTCCAACCAAACTCTTTATTTCATCCACTGGGGTAGATTGTTCTAGTTCCATGTGCCATGTCTCTTCCGGATGTCTCAGTTATTTTAATTTAAATCAACTTTTCAAGTTTTTGGTTTACTGGAAGACCTCATTGCAAATGGTAGCCACACTAAAGAAATATCCAAAATGAAAATGTAATGCAAACTGTCACAAATCTCATTAAGAACAAGGACCACTTTGCACCTAAGACATACAGGCAGTTGTCACACCATTACACCAAGATACCTCACAGATACCTGTTAGCTGCCAAGGCTCTGTGTGCCAACCTCTGAGTCACTTCCTAGTAGATATAATCAAAGTATTAATCGGAAAGTCACCATTTGTCCAGATCTCCGCCCACTTTGTAGAAATAATCAAACATGCTCCCATCCAATCCAACCAGATGGTGAGCTTGGACATGGTGAGTTTATTCACCAAGGTACCCACAGAGGAGGAACTCTTGGTAGTCAGGAACAGACTGGCCTCGGACTCCTCCCTAGGAGAATGGACCAGTATACTAATAGATAACCTGTTGGAGATGCTGACTTTCTGTACACAAACAACATACTTTGGAATCAGATCAGACATATATCAACAAGATGAGGGCTTAGCAATAGACTCACCATTATCACCAGCAATGGCAAACCTATATATGGAATACTTTGAGGAAAAAGCATTAGAATCACCACTAAGGCCAACTCTATGGCTGAGATACATAGATGACACCTTCATACTTTGGCCCCACCAGGAAGATGTCCAGCTACAACTGGACCATGTGAACTCAATAAGATCATGTATACAGTTTACAATGGAGCGAGAAAATGACAAACTTGCCTTCCTGGATGTATTCATATCTTGAACAGAGCAGTGGTTCAAGACATCCGTATACCACAAGCCAACATTCATCAGACAATACCTCAACTTCAATTCCTACCATCCATACAGTGTAAAAAAAAAGTTACAACATTGAGCAAAAGTCATAAGTGGCGACCCAGAAACATACCAACGAGAAATGGTCTTAGAAGCAGTACCATACAACATAACACCTACCCTGGATACATGGCAACAGTTCCAACATAGAAATGTACAAGAGGAAGACAGCTTCAGTCTGCCTACCCTATGTGAAGGGATTATTGGAGAAAATATGAAGGAACTACAAGAACATTGTAAAACGGTAACACAAGCAGAAATAGAAAAATCAGGTGTAGCTGACCACATATGGAGAGAAAAAGGGAGGTCACTGCCTCTATTTGGATGAGGTTGAAATAATAAGGAGCATCACTGGAAAATATGAAAAATTAAGAAACCAGCACATATGCTAGGCCACAAAAATCTCCTGAGCCAACTAAGCATAGAAATGAATACAATATGGGAACCAGTAATAAGGAGTGCTAGAGAAAAGCAATGAATAACAGCAAAAATTGCAATATAAGCTCTGGTAAAAATTCAATAATAATAATGGAAAATTGTAATATGAGCACTGGTAAAAAAAAAAATTTGCTGAGACATTAGGTTTATGAGTCCCCAAAATTCATACACAGATTTCCTCAAGAACACATGACCCAGTGGATAAAAACGTTGGTTAGATCCAGTGACTAGACCCAAATAGTTGTGACTTCAATAACAAGCCATAAAACTTGGAGAGTTGAGTTAAAGGGAAATAACTGAGACATCCGGAAGAGGCATGGCATGAACAATCTACCCCGGTGTATGAAATAATAGGTTGGGTTCGAAATTCCAATCACCTGAAGAAGGCCAGAGCATGCAATGGCCGAAACGTTGTGAATATGGCAATGAAGATGCAGATAACAGTCCGAATAATGTAAATAATGCAAGTAATCATTATACCTTATCTCAGAGATATAGACAGATATTGAAGAGTCACCAATTGTATTTACCTACCCTGATGATGACGACTTAAGAAATTCGAAAGCTTAGACCATATTTCTTGTATTTTTCTTCCAAAATGAACTTTGGAAATTTTCTGATGGAATTTCCTCCCTGTCTGAGAAGGATTATTTGTAACTGAAAAAAGTGGATCATTAAAATTAATCCACACAAAATATCTGTAATTTTAATATATATATATATATATATATATATATATATATATATATATATATATACACTCACATCAAGTAAAAGCGTCTCCCTGATGTGTATCATATTGCTCTGTATTCTATACATTGAGCTCTCTATGAATCTGTTTTTAATATTTTATATTGAAAAGAACCACTTGAATTATCCTTTACACTTATGGATCTGATATTATTATTCTCTCTCTCTCTCTCTCTCTCTCTCTATATATATATATATATATATATATATATATAATGTGATATATCTCAGCCCAACCCAAAAAGGTATTTACCACAAAATAGTCAGTTGGATAGATATTTTTGATTTTGGTAAATGAATTTATATATAAAAAATGTTCTCATGCAGCCATGTTTTAATTAATGTTTGAATCCACAGATGCTGGTCCTTTTCAAGGAGTCTTTGTATCTCTTCAGTGGATCACCACTTCTCCATTGATCCAGAGACTAGTTTTTGCAACAGATGTGCATGTGTGTGTGTCTAAAAAAAAAATCAAACTGAACAAACTGTTAACATCTATAATCAGATATTGATTTCAGTGATTAAATTTATTTTTTCTTCAGTACAATCCTCCTTTTTTTTTTCCTCTATTGCTTTAATTTTTTGAACTTCATCTTCTGTTTACCTTTTTCTCATTCTTGTTGCATTCTCAGCCTTTATTCAAATTCATTCTAATTTTTCCTTTGATAGATTAACTTCTAAACCAATTCTGCCTTTTTAAATTTCTTTTGTTTTTATTCTTTTCTCCTATTAAATTTTTTTCTTCTTTTGTTATTCTTTTATTCTTTTCATTATTAAGTCTTTTCGTTACCTTTTCATTTTTTCTATTTTCTCTCTTTCTTTTCTTTTCTATTCCCTCCTTCTCTTTCTTTTTGAATCCTTTTTCTTTCCCTTTTGCTTCCACATAAATTTATCTTTGAAATTTTTCATTCTTTTCTTCATTTTCTTTTTTTTTACTTTTCATTTGCTTTTAATCCTTTTCTCCTATGCTTTTCTTCTCTTTTTTTACCATCTATTTCTCTTTGAATCTATTTTTTCCTTCTTCTTCCTTTTTTAGCTTTTCTTTCTATCTTTTTCTTCTTTTTCCATTTTCTCCTCTTCAATTCTTTTACATTTTAAACATTTTTCTCTTCACCTATTTTTCTCTTTCTCTTTTACATCTATTTACTTATCTCTTTTTTTCCCTCCACCATCTTTTAACTCCCTTCTGTTACTATTCCTCTTTTAAATTACACACAGGAACAATGACAGCAATAGTTATAGAAAAAGGTCCCCTTCATCTTCGGCACAGCGTCCTTGGCAGAAGTCCATCAAAGGCTACATACATCCCCTCAACACCCCCATCTCTACCATTTTATCATCACTACACATAGTAACCCCTGTCTCTAGGGGCATGGATAATATGCAACAATGACCATCTTACCTTCCACCATCACATTGCCTCAGTGAGAACGGACTCCTATTTATTGATATTCCAGTCACAAGAGAATTCATCTGTGATTGTGTACAGCTACCCTGTTGTCAGATATTGTGAGTTAGCAATATCTCTGTGTTCAATGGAGTGAGAAAAGATTTGTGATAATCTACTTGGTATTAGGAGAGAAAATTGTGGAGACACACTTATTCCTCATAATTTGGAGAAATTGAAAAAGAATTTACTGGAATTGAAAAAAAAATATTATCAAAGATAATTCCAGTGTTTTTATACATGAAAATATTATTAAAATATTTTATAACATTAAAAGTTTTAAATAATGTCAGTCTTATTACCAATTTATTAGTAGATTTATCAGATTGTTTGGAAAATTATAGCCAAATTAGTATCAATAAATTTATTTACAATTAACACCATCAATCAAGGTAAGAACCATTTAAATCTATATATCTTTGCAAATAAAAAGTAATATCAATTATGGTTTTATAATAGAATTCTAGGGACCTTAACTCTCACAAATCCTGGAAAGCATCTTTTTTAATCATTTCACCCTAAGCAAAGCAATAAAGCCACTAAGACACAAGGGGGTTACTGAGTATGAAAAAATATGAGAAAAAGAAAACAGTTGCATTTTGTTATGAAAAATGCAGCAAAAGTACTCTCTTTTGATTGACAAATGCTAGCCTTGTTTCATCCTAATTTCTAGGCACTTCTTTCAGTCCTCGATTGTAGACATTAAGTATTGCACATTAGTAGACAATTGCAACATTAGCTTTTTAAAATGTTTCAGTGTGTCATCATTTCAAGTTATCCACTTCTGCAGCAAAACATTTAACAAACTTTTTCTCATTTTTGGTGAATTCATTCATGTATCAACTTTCTTTACTTTTTCAATTTTCCTCAAATGTTCTGAAATTTTTAAATTGAAAAAATGTATTTTGAACCCATTTCTGAAAGGGTTTGTTGAAAATTCTCTTCTACTGACACTTTAAGTAAGTCTTTTCTAACTGTAGCAAGGTGCACACTCCCTTTTAATCTATGAAGCAATACTAGATGAGATATCCCTGTTATGAAACATGTCTACAGTCAAGAACTGAAAGAAGTGCCTAGAAATTAGGATGAAACAAGGCTAGCATTTGTCAATCAAAAGAGAGTACTTTTGCTGCATTTTTCATAACTGGATATGGGAATGAGAAGTTTCACACTGTAGATTAAATAAAGGATTCAGTTCAACATTTCTTGGAGTTTTCCCAGATTGACACCTGACAAAGGCTGGAGAGCACAATGACCAAACATTGCAATAACAACAACAAAAAAAAAATTTGGCTTTTAGTCTAAATTTAAATAATGTAATTATTGTCTATGAAGGAAATAAGATGTATAAATCTATAGAACAATATTCTTTAAAAAATATACAGTTAAACTAAACTAGTGAGTATATAATGCAACCTGAAAGAATTCTATAAACATTCAACCATTATTTTCTGTACATTATTTAAATATTTACCACATTTTGCTTTTTGTGGCAACAGCAGAAGTTGTTTTGTGAAGAGGACTTTCAGAAATTCCATGAAAGAGAATGATTTAAGGTCTTCATGATAAGGACAGAAGTGTACACTATAGTCCTTCTCAATGGCCTCATTGGTCAGCAGATATCTCTGTTTCAGAATTTCTCCTGAATAATTAAATAATTAAGGCTAAATATTTCTTAGAACTTATGTCTGTGATATAGAAAAATTTTACTAGAAACAAGAAAAGAGTTTTTTCATGAAAGCCTAGTGATCAGTTGTGTAGGTTTTGCCACTTGATTTAAAATGCAACTCTTGTGTATTTTGATACATGCTTACTGATATTGCGATTGAAAATTTCATAACTTCAGAAAAAAAAAATCAATTTATATAACTTCTTCTTTGATGGAGGACATAGATCAGCAAGATAGTCTTGAACTTGCCCATATCAGACCTTCATCTGAATCATCCAGTATCTTCAATGACTTCCTTTATAGTTTGGTGATACATGTAGATCCATTTTTGCATTTTCCAGCATTGTTTTAGCTTTTGCTAGCCTTAAAGTTTTGCTAGCCTTTAATCACTACTGAGATATAGGAAAATTTTGCTAGAAACAAGAAAAAAACTACTAAACTGTTATGTGATATCTGTATAGCAGTGAGTGCTGGACAATTTCCTTAAAGATGAAAAGGAAACTTGAAACAACAGAAATGTGGTTTTTACAGAAGGATGCTGATGATACCATGGACCAAACATGTAAGTAACGATGAAGTTTTGGAGAAATTGGAAACAAAAGGAAACTAATACTTAACACCAGAAAGAGACATATGAGTTTTTTGGGGGCATATAATGTGGAAGGAGGTCTGATACTCATGGGACAGATAGTAAGAAGGACAGAGGAAGACAAGTACATAACATAATGAGCTTGAGTGAATGGATGGCAGAACAGGGCTTTGGTGAAATCATAAGAACACAAAGTTTATTAAGAGCTACAAGGAACAGATAATTGTGGAGAGTCATGATCGCCTATGTTCTGAAGGGACATGGCACATAAAGAAGAAGCAATTTTAACATTTCTCTTTATTTATCAAGTTAGTTTTATCACACATTTCAAAGTTTCAGACTCACGATTCAGGACATTTCATAGAAATGGCTACCATTTATTTACAACTGCATAGAAGAAACTTGCTTTCATACTAAGTGCAAAGGTTGATTTTGGAATGATTCTGCAATTGAAACCTTAGATTCCAATAAGTATTTATACTATATACCTGCAAAATTTGAAACCGCTAATAATGTGAAATCCAGTGTGTGTATATATTTATAAGTATACATACATATTATCCCTCACTACTAGCATGACTCTGATTTTCATGCACAGCATAAATTCTTCTAAAAATAAATGCAGCTGCTGTAAAAATACAATCTGTCCCTTAAACAGTCAATGTATGACCGATAATATTATATACTGAGCAAACATACACTCCAGTAACAATATTAAATTTTATTTTGGTTCCACAGAAAATACTTGGAAATTTTGTTTTTACCATCATAAAATGACCTTAAATAATTTAAAATACAAAATAGCACTGCTCTCTCTCCAAATATCTCTAGCAATTAAAGAATGATGGCATCTCACCATGAATCAACTAGAAAATTATATCTAGGGCTAAGGCTTATAATGGTAAAGGAAATAAATGCAATTTATGTCTTCTTGAAAAGCTGATTATCTTAAAACACTTAAATAACCCTGACTTATTAAACAAAAGAAATGAAGTGATGATTACATGTAGGCATAAAAATAAATATCTGCTCAAATACGTTGATCCAGATTAATTTTTTAATTTTTCATTTTTTCATAAATTTTTATTTGTCATTTTATTTTTTAATTGTTTTTTAATGCTAATTACGGTCTGTTTTTAATATATTACTATTAAATATATATTCATGCTTTAATAAAAACAAGTAATCTCCCTTTAATTATATACTTTTAAAAAAATTTAAAATATGAATATTCCCCACTTAAATATATAATTTTTTAATTTTCTTTTTTTATATACATATATAAATTGCCAAATATAATTTTAAAATTCTTGAATTAAAAAACTGTAATCCCAGCATAATATATTACCAAAATTACCAGCAATACATTTTTGAAGAAAAAATATTACCAGAAATAGATTTTTGAAGGAAAAAAAAATATGACCAGCAATACATTTATGAAGAAAAATACTACCAGCAATAAAAATTGTTGGCATTAAAAAACCCATTGTGGTTGATAATGCCATAACACAAAACAAACCAAACGTTAACCTTTCCATTTCACATATTATATAACTGCCTTCTGGTATTTTTTTGGTTTTGTTTGCTTTTCTTCTATGTAACCCACATGCCCAGTCACATCCACAAGTTATCATTTCCTTGTTCATGTTAATCATATTTGATTTTCTTGCTTGGAACGGGGTTAGTTGGTTTGGACATGATTCTTTTTTACTCCTTTCTGCTGATGATATCTCTCTATATGATCCATGCAAAGATTATTATTATTATCATTATTTATTTACGATACAGTTTTTCAAAGAGTTGAATGAGAATCTGAAATAATAGAGATAACAATGACAATTGAATCATTATATTGTTTGATATTCAGTATTTTTGAATAAAGCCATTTCCACATTCTCTCTACTGAAATCCAGTGATTAATGTTTATTAAATTTGATCAAAAGCAAAGAAAGACAAATGAGCAAAGCTGATAGCTTATTATGCCTGTCTGGCTTTTCTCTACTGTATTATTTGGAAGGAACTCTTGAAATAATTTTCATATCTCAAGGAACTCTTCTAATCCATCATTCCCTCTTATTCATACATCTAATTTATTTTTATCACTCGCTCTCAAGAAACCAAAGGTTTGCGTCTGCTCATATTCTGGAAATTAATTATTCTGTTCATTTGGTGCTTCCAGATGTTTCCGTGATAGAGTGGGTGGAATAAACACTTGCAGATTAAAAGATGTTTATATTGAGTATTTTTTACCTTTTAATCCAAAGACCCAGCATTCTTGCACCTAGGAAGGGTGAGATGAAACCTTATTTAACAATTTATAGAATGTGGAAGACTTTTTTCCTCTCCTTTGAAGATCATGTGATACATCCATTATGAAAGGAAAATGTGTAACAAACACTTCCAATATATTTCAGCTTGCTTACTGATTAATCATTCTTGCTGTTTATTACATTACAAGTATTTTGGATTCAGAAGATAAATTTGCTATGGGGAGTTTGCTGATAATGTGTTGTTGTGAAGAGTTCTTTCTAAATCGCTCTCATATTTCAAGTCATATTATATAAAATTTATAATTTTTATGAAGATAATTATCCTCTGTCAGTTTTTCCCAGCAGAATACACTGAATAGGGCTTCCTTGATCATTTTTTTTCACTCTCATCCACTGTTTGTTTGTGTCCAAAAAAGAAAATTCTTTCTCTTAATTAGAGAAGGCATTTATGAATTTTTTTTTTTCAGTTCTTGTTGGGGGATGGTCACTAGAAATTGTAGAATATTTACTGAAAAAAAAACTCAATGAAATAAACTGGTGGACATAGGTAGAGGATAACATGGGTTTTATAAGTAGATAAATATTTATTGCAGTGCTCAAAAGACTGAGATAAAAACCATTGAATAAAACCTATACCATCCATGTGAATGCCTTTACAAAATAAAATAAAGTTAAATCCATTTTTTTTTCAATACAGAAAAACATGACATTCATGTATATACATTGGTGAACTGAAACATGACTACCTGCTTAATAAGGTCTTTCTCCTTCAAGACAAGGTCTCATCATTTTACAGTTGAAATGACTATATGTATCTGTAAACTCTATGCTAACAGCTACTTTTCTAGCACTTCTTGCTTGTGAAACTCTCCTCCAGCTTCTTGCTTTCCAGTCAAATATTGATCTTCAAAGATTTAAATGCAATATCAATTGTTAGCTAATGTTTTAATTCCTGTTCTTTTATGCTTCTCTCTTCTTAATAATGTTTTCTTTTCTCATATTCTCTCACACTCAGTAAGCACTTGTATCTTAGTGGCTTTGTCTTGCTTAGGGTGATTGAATAATGATTAAAAAAATAAGTGCCAACAAAATAGCTCTTACTCAATCAGGAATAGGTGCAATCTTTAAATAGTTCCTCTGGTGCCAGGATGCTAACAATAGGTCTTTTAGTTAATAATTTAAGGAAAAAAAATTGACAGTACACTGAATTTTCTACAGTAAAGTTATGTCTAGAATCATACATATCGTCTTTCCTAACAAGACTATTGTGATTACAATGTGGATTATTTAAAAACAATAGCGATAAAAATGAAAACAGTAGAAAGCTGAATGTGGTTGGATCTTTTTATGCCTTTAAATATATCAAATGCCAAATACTTAAATCAGAATTTAAATGTCTATCTTCAGAATTTCTTTATATAGAATTATAACTGGTGTTTATTGTATGTCACTCCCTCCTTTTACTTATTGTTATATTCCGTGCTAATAGAAATATGGAATGGACAAACACGGTAGATAAATAATAACAGGTTTATTGTAAAAAGCAGTACAACAAGAAAGAAAGTAATAGTTATGCGCACGGTCATTGCAAGTAAGTACAGTTGTGTGTGGGCTGCTATTGGAAGGCTGCTAGTCTCACAGATCCCAGCTCAACTCTCCTGTCCTATAGTGCCACCACTCATGGGAGTGGCAGGTTATTCCATCACATCACTTATATAATATTCCATTGATGAAAACATGAATATTCTGAAAAAGTCCTTTTGAATGGTGAATTGGGATTTTTTTTTTCCCATTTCATCATTCAGTTACTCACTTCTATATACGCTATCTTATCAGGATGTGGGTGATCATGGCTCTCCACAAATTACTGTCCTTTGTAACTCTTAATAAAGTTTGTTTTTCATTATCCATCTTAATCCCTGTTCTTACAAACATTTGCACAAGATCGTTAGTTATTAGTTGCTTTCCTCTGTCCTTCTTGCCTTCAATATGTTCTGCAAGTTTCAAATTCTCCAAGGCCTCCTTCCTCATTAGGCTGTCTAGAAATTTTAACTGTCTCCTTCTTGGTACAAGAAGCATGGAATTATGCATCATAGGATGGTATTTTTTGTAATTGTTCACTCAATAAAAGTCCTAAGAGCCACACAAAGTAGAGGGCTACTGAATAAAGTTGTAAGAACCCGAGAGAAACAGGAAGAAGTGCAGTTTATGAAACTATATAGGATAGATGAAGTTTTTACCCTGGATTTTAAGAGGTTAAGATTGTAGTGATTTGAGAAGAATCCTTTTAGAAATCTGTTCCACAAAACAGCAGTTCTTGGGAAGAAGCTGTTGAAATATATCTTCTTTATTACTAATGGAATATGAAGGGAATGTGGACAATTTGTTTGGTGTGCATAACATGATGGGTCCTAGTTTTAAAGATTGGAACTAAACAAAGTAACTCACCAGGATATTTGTGATGCATATAGCAATAGAGTATCGAGAGACTTATGATGATACAATTTTCTTTTCCTACAGTGTATGTGCAATATGGTCTCACATTACAAATACATTGACATATATGTATGTTTTTTTTTCAGGCAAATGTTATTAAAGACAACAGACATTTTGTGTTGATTAATTTTATTGATTGACTTTTCCAAATTACGAATAATTCTTCACAGATAAGGAGGGCATTCTGTCAGAAATTGTCCAAAGTTTATTGTGGAAGAAATATGGTCCAAGCTTTCAACTTCCTTAAGTCATCATCAGGGTAGGTAGAGACAAATGATGAGTTTTGTAGAATGGGTAGTTAAGTAGTCAAAGAGTGTTATGTCATAAACGAGGTGTGATAGGTGTTATGTATTTTTTTTTATATATGCATTTGATGATGCTGACTTTTAAATTATAATTGTTTGTATTTGTAGATGTTTTTTTTTTGCTACATGTGTATCTCTCTCTCTCTCTCTCTCTATATATATATATATATATATATATATATATATATATGTCTGTGTGCGTGTGTGTGCAGTTATTCATGCTGAGAAGGAAAAGGTTGAGGTAAAATAAGAAAATTAGTTTTGTCAGTTTCTAGGATCCTGAAATATATCTGTTCAGACTAATCATAGTTCCATGCTAAAAATTTGATACTTTCCTTAACTCTATCCCCCTGTCCTTGATCCATTGCAACTTTATAAATAGAGTGCACAACCTGAGACGAGTATATTTAGTTCAGAATGGAACAACTTAACTCTCACAACTCATGGAGCCACATCATCTGACTTTACAATGAACTTTAACTCTTCATTTTGTTTTAACATACTTCTAAGGAACTTATTTCATCTATGTCTCATGTTGAACATTGCAGTAATAAACTGATTCGCTATTTTTTAATTTTGGTATTGTCTTCATTTTTACACTCAGCTCATTTTAATATCCTCCTTTTGCTATAAAGAAGGACAATATTCAAACACCATGGCTGACAACACATTCCAAGCAATTTTTCTTCTTCTGATTGTAGTGGACTCGTTACCAGCTATTTGCTACTTACAATAATATAGCCCTTTGAAATATGCAAGTAACACTCAATTAGACCCAATTTTGACATATATATATATATATATATATATATATATATATAGGTTCCTTGATTTATTGTTGCAACACATTCCTATGATGTGTCATAATGCAATTTTCAGTCTAAGTTGGAATGTACCCGCAATTTTCTATGAATAAGCACTTACTCATCAACAATCCAATATGGTGTACAAACAGGAACTCATCCAGGTCACCTCCCTCACTCTAGCACCATATGACAAAATATTCTTCTGCTGCACCATTTGTGTCATGTATGAGGCAAACAGCATAAGTAAAATCAAGATTAATGTAAATTGCATCTTAATCATGAATCATAGGTCAGGATTGTTATAACCCAGGAACTTAGTCTAGTCTCAACTATCAGTATCCTTTCAACATTTGAGATGCAGTGAAACATATGAATAACTGTTTTGTTTCTTTTAAGCAAAAGTGCACATATTAGCCTTTATTGTTTATTAATAAGGTAAAATAGTAAATGTAACCTCAATTTGAGCAACTGCATTTGACTTTAGATTTTGGTTTTCAGTGTGACAGTCATAATCCTGGCATACTGGTCGCAATGTAACATAAATACAATAAGTAGATACAAGATTAATGGAGATAGCATTGTAACCATGAAGGTTGGGACTGTCATAACCCATGGACTTATATATATATATCTCAACAAACAGTATTTAGAAAAATACCATGATAAATTGGAAAAAACTTTGTTAGATTTCATTGGACTAGGCTTTGTTGATGCTGCCATATTTACACATGTGCACGAAACAAGAGATGCTGATATGTTTGAAACTATCAACATCTCTTGTTTCATGCATATGCGTAGACGTGGCAACATCAACAAAGCCCAGTCAGAGGAAATCCTAATGGATGAAATGCGTCACAAAGGCTTTTTTTCCAATTTGTCATGCAATTTTTCTAAAATATATATATATATATATTACTTAAAATGGGTTTGCTTAGAAATGTGGAAACAAATTTGGGAATATGTATTTAAAAATTTAAATAGTCTATGGCGGGTGTAAATCCTTATTAATGCTATAAAAACAGACATAAAAATTGTATATAAAAAAACAAATTATACATACAAAAAACAACAAACAAAAGCAAGAAGAGCAAAGATAATAAAATAAATCCCTGGAAATATTGTCTTGATTTTCCTCTTTACGGTAATGTATTTTATTATCCTTGTTCCTCTTATGTTGCTTTATATATATATATATATATATATATATATACACACACAATTTTAATATGTCCATTTTTATAGCATTAATATTTAAAATTTGATAGCTTCATATGAGTAAAGAATAATTTTCTTTAACTTTGTCAATAAAATGAAGAATTTCTTCCTTTGAGACTGCTTTAGGTGTGAGGATGTTTAATTGCCAAAACTCAGGTGTATGTTGCAAGATCTTCATATTCAGTTTCATCTTTTAACTTTCAGCACTTTGCATTATTAATATTACTTCCCACCACATTCTTTTTCAAGTTCTTTCAGTTGTAGTATCCTTATTGTTAATTTCACTCAAAGTTGTTTTCTGAACATTATCAATAATAACTCTCTCCTCCAATTTGCAGACCCTAGTTACTATATTCTTAATACTTGATATAATGCAAAAAATATCACAATGATAAAATTGGTCAATAATTATTTATAACTATTTATGGTGGGACTCATGCAGGCAATTACAAGTAATCTATAATATTTTCAATTTTGAAATCATATTTATTTTTGGCATATGAATTTTTTAAAACTGTTTCTAAATCTTTGATTGTCTTTCAATCATTATTGCCTCACCTGCTATTCTCTTCTGACACACCGATGAGGCAGGCCACACTGTTTGAGAAACAATGATCTACACTCATCTGTAAATATTTTTGTGTTTGGTGATTTTAATGCTCATCATGAAAAGTGTCTAAAAGTTGCTGATATTGCTGGTATTCAGATTTCAATGTTTCCATTGCTCAGTTTCTTACGCAAATAGTGGATTTTCCTATTTGTTTCCCTAATAAATCTGATCAACATGCTTCCTTACTTGCTTTGTTCCTTACCTCCTCTCCTATCTCTTGTCAAGTTTTACAACTCTAGCCAATACAGATCCCGTTCTAGTATCTGTAGATATTTTGTTTTGGTCATCTATTAGACAAGACCATCCTATTCACAAGACCTCTTACTGGTACCAGCATGCTTATTGGGATTCACTTCATGACTTTCTTCGAGACACTCCTTGGATTGATATTCTTAACATTCCTATTGATAATTGTACCAGTATGGTTTCTTTTTGGGTCAAAGCCAGCATAAATGCATTTGTACCTTCTTTAAAATAGTAAGTGAAATCAAAATCTTCTCCATGGTTCACACTGGCCTGTTCAGCCACTATAGCCCACAGGAAGCACTTTTTCTGTATATACCAACTTGACAGTTCCAATCTCAACAGCTGCACATAATAAATATGTGTCCTTGTTATATCTTAGCTGAACAAATGTGGCACCATATTGCCTCTAATAACTTTGACACTCATGACTACTGGACGTAAGAGTGTATTAAGTAAGAGTAAGTTTTCTATTCCTCCCTCTTTATTCAATTTGAGGTCTTAACTTCTGCTGATAAAGCAGATTGTTTGGCATATAAATTCTCCTCAAACACTACTCTTGACTCAAGTATCCTTGTCTGTTGACCTGAATTAGTCGTTAAGAAATGTGTTCCCAAACTGCCTCCTGCTCTCTCTAAACTGTACAATAAATGCTTTGCCTGCCTCTTGCTTTCCTACTTGTTGAAACTCTTCCTTTGTTGTTCCAGTCTTTAAGAACTCATGTGAACTGTCTGACCCTTCGCACTATTAGACTTCTACCTCTTTTTGCCAAACTACTAAAGGCTCCAATCAACACTGAATTGATTTATCATCTTACATCGCAGGAACTTCTTTCCGATAAGCAATATGACTTTTCCTTCTTTAGGTCAACTTCTGATGTACTCCCGATTATTGCTGTCTATCAAGGTTTAGATAAGACTGATGAAGCACGGGCTGTTGCTTTGGATATGTCAAAAGCATTTGATAAGGTTTGGTATACCAGTTTTTTTCACAAGTTGAAAGGCTATGGTATTTCTGGGCAAATTTTTGAACTGATTCAGTCTTTCTTATCAAATTGTGAAATTAAGGTTGTCCTGAATGACCACTCTTCATGATATCCGTTCTCAATTTGATATCTGTGCTGATGACTCACTATTTACTCCTGTCTCAATAGTAAGTTTGATCAATTCAGTATGGTCAAATTGGCAAAAGCTTAAAATTAAATTTATTTTCATTAAATGATTAATAGAGAGCAGTTTCATTTTGGAGGTGTTAAAATTAACAAACCATTTCTTGCTTCAGTTAACAACAGACTACAGCAAGCAAGGAATAGTTTGTTAATTTTAACATCTTCAAAACAAAACTGCTCTCTATTAATCATTGCCTTTCATCAGCAAGATAGTTGGTTCACTGTGGCAGTTTTTCTCTCCTGAGTCTATCTGACATATTTATAAGTTTACCAATACTGCCACATATAGTCTGTTTCTCCCCGTATATATTTAGAGATTCTTGATAAAATTCAAAGAAGAATCATTGGTCCTTATCTGGTATCTCTGCTTCAGTTACTTCCCCACTGCTGTAATGTGTCTTTTCTACAAATAATTTCATGGTAATTGTTTTGATTATGGTACCAAAGCTTTATGAATTTAAGTGCAGTACTAGGTTGGCAGCAAGGTCTCATCATTTTACAGTTAAATTGGCTAGATGTAACCGTAACTTCTATGCTAACAGTTTCTTTTTGTACATGTCTTGCTTGTGAAACTTTTCTGGCTCCATGTTTTCCAGGCAGCTTTGCTCTTCAAAAATATAAATGCAATGTCAATTGTTATCTACAATTTATTTGATCACACTTCTATTGTTCTACCTCCTTAATAATGTTTGGCTTTTTTCTAATTCTTTCACACTCAGTAACCCATTGTGTATTAAAGGTTTTATTTGCCTTGCATAAAGTGATACAGTATTATCATTATTCTGTGAATAAAACAAACTAGTTTCTTCATTCTTTTTATTATTTTTTGATCACTTGCAGCCTTGCTACAACTTTCTTTCTATTATTCTCCACATATATTGCAGTGTATTATGTGGAGGGGAAGATTGTGAACAACAATTTGATGGGTCTGCTCTGTCAGATGAACTATGAGACTTTGGTGTTTCTATCATACCCTCAATCCAATTCCTTTCTAGTATTTTCTACAATTCTGAGATAAAATATTATCTTCTTTAAACATTCCAATGTGATCAGACTCATGACCAGACACAGAAAGATTTATTTGTGACTTAAAAAGAAATAAAAAAAAGGAAAAGATAAGAGATTATTAAAGACTGCAAGATGTATCATTCTTATTACAAATTGATTTTCCTGTCTTAGAAAATTTCCTGATATATGTTGACAAATTGATTATTGTAAAGATTATATTTATTCTTTTTATAAGCCACAACATGTTGGATTTTATTAAAATTTATTTTTATCTTCATCATATATATATATATATATATATATATATATAGGTTAATTAATGGTCAGAGTTGAATCAGACCAGCAAACAGTAGTATTAAAAAGTGCTCATTACATGAGAGAAAACAAATATAAGTCAAAATAAAAATAACTTGAAGAACTTTTAACTTTAAAAATCAAGAAGTCATTTAAAATACGCGATCATGGTTTTGACCTGATGGTCTCTTCAGGCGATACTTTTAAAATGACCACTTTAACACTTTATTTTAAAAAATCACAAAGAACGCTTTATAATTATCTTTCAAAAAAAAAAAAACAGGCTCATGATGAATAATTTTCCACCTTACGACCGGATCCCTGTTATTTTTTTCTTTTAAAATTGGACAATTTTAAAAATGGTAGAAACATATCACTATTATACTTGCATTTGCAAACTATGATATTATGAGAAATTATCAGTTATGACATTCTGAGATAAAAAAAATCTTTTAAACATAAAATTCAAAATTTTAAGCCCCTGTCCTCACATAAAATTTTTTTTAAAGTGCATATAAAGCCGGTTAAAAAAAATCTAATTTAAAACCCCACTGTTACTCTTTAGACAAGCTAGCCTCCCCACCCTCCATAACAATTAAGTCATGAATTTCCTTTTACTCTTTACTCTATACATCTACAATACACATGCATTTCAATTCCTTTCCATTCTTTTTTTCTCTTCAACTTTCTTTTCCCCTTCCTTTCCATTCCACTCAATGTCCTGCCTTTCAATCATCATGAGCATGCTATTTTTTCTTTTTTTTGAAACATTATTTTGTCGCATTCTTTGCACTTTTTTGAAATAAAGTGTTAAAGTGGTCATTTTAAAACTATTGCCTGAAGATACCATCAGGTTGAAACCATTAATTGATCTCCTGATTTTTAAAGTGTGTGTGTGTATATATATATATATATATAGGTGTAGATTTGTTTGTCTACCATCAGGTTCACATTCTTCCCCAGTTTTTGAAAAGAATTAAAGATTTATCCCTTGTTTCCTGTTTAGGATTGGGCTTCCAGTTCCATCAAAAGTTTTCTCATTGTCTTTCACTCCCAGTAGCCCCTTGAATCTTAGTGGCATTATTGCCTTGTTTGGGGTGAATAGATTAAAAAAGAAACAAAATCAATATTTTGATCATATACTCTCTTGCCAACATCAAGTATCCATTTTTTACTCCAAATTTTTAACATATCCACTAAGACACCATGCCAAAGGGTATGAAGCTGTTTGTTTTTGGAGAGTTTTAGGGGTTGCACTCTGAGGAGTTTGGTGGCCAGATGTAAGGTGTGATGTGGTCACAGAGATTGTCTGACTGCTATGACTGGCTTCTCCTGCTTGTGTGTGCATGGTTGCCAGATGTATGGTCTTTCAGCAGCCACCCTCTTGACCCAGAACAGCATTACCTCCTCAATGCACTTGATATAGGTCTCCAGGTTGAGTCTGAGGCCCTCACCAACAAATTCGGGAGTTCTTTTCTTATCAGAAAGATCAGAGTGAGTTTTCTGAGCTGGCATACCTTCAGAATCACCATTAGATTATCATCCAATTATTTCTGAATCCTCTACGCTGTCCTCAAATTGGCACCCAAACACTCTGAAATGTTTCTATTAGAGCTTCTGGTGCAAATGCCAAGCAGTATAGCAAGCCGTTTCTAAATTTCTGGCAGAGTGAATTGCATCAAGGTGTTCTTTTTTCTCACAGATGGTGCCCAACTGACCCTACTATACTGTGCAGTTGACAAAATCATAAACAAAAAGTGCATGCACAAAATTAAAATATAAAATAGTGACAATTTACCTATCACATCCTCTGTGTGTGTGTGTGTGTGTGTGTGTATATATATATATATACTATATATATATATATATATATATATATATAGTATATATATATATATATATATATATATATATATATATATATATATTATTATTATTACCAGCTTACAGTATTCTTTTTATATTCTATACTCTATGCATTGTATTTATGTATGTAATATATAATTGTTATAGAACTGATGATTTAGGGATCAAATACACCCCTTCATTGCACTAAGATAGATGGTATCCTTCTTGGCATTTTAGGTAAATTATATGGACTTATCCAAGTAAATAATAATAGCAACAATCTCTAGCCTCTTGGCCTAGATTGTGATCATGACTGAAATGAGTGCAAACATATTTCATGTCAAAAATTAAGTTTTTAATGGCACAAAAAAAAATGACATTCCATTACTATGGCAACAGCCACAACAAAATGTGAAAAGAAAGACAAAGAACAGATTTGATGTGCGGACAAGATAGTGAAGCATTGTCAGTTGTTATAAATTTTTTGTTGTGTGATTTTTGATCTTAATTTCAGTTTCTTTTTATAGCACCTTTCCGACTCTAAATCTGTGGGTTGATCAGAAAGGTAGCTATCTTGTTAAGAAGGGCTTGCTGTAGAAAAGGAACATACATTCAAACCTTGCCAGAGAACTGGTGTTTAGTTCTGATATGCAGTGCAGATGATAACCTGAACAGTGGAATAAATACTTCTTTTACATACTGTTTCCCTTCAGGACATGTACAATCATGGCTCTTCATAATTTCCTATCCTTGTAACTTTTAGCAATGTTCATTTTTTTTATTACTATCTCCATGCCCTGTTTTGCCACCTATTTATACAAGTTCATTAAGTAAGTTGCTCAGTGTTTGCCTCTGTCTCTCTTGCCTTCAGTCTGTCCTGTGAATGTCAAATTCTTCAAGCCCCTTTTCTTTGTTATGTATCTTAGAAATTATGACAATAGTTGTCCATTTTATTTCCATTTTCCTTAAAATTTCCTCATTGCTCACATTTCATTCATGGTATTTCTTAACATCTCTCTGCAGAACCAGAACTGCTGTTTCCTTAAGTTTCCTTTTAATATCAAAAGAAATTGTCCAGGATTCATTGCCATATAAGAGGATTGATGTTAGATAACAGTTCAGCACTCTTTTATATGTTTGTAATGAAATTTTTCTAGTTCTTCACACTTTGTTTCCGTCCTGGGTATGATGATAAACTACGCCCAGGAGCAAGGCCTCTGATCAGAAAGTTTTGAGGAGTGTGGAACCACCTCTTAATTGCTGGTGTTCCCAGGTCCACTCTGATCCGAGGTGATAGCACCTGTTAGGGTCCCAGATATGGGCAAATAGTTAACACCGAAACTGGGGTAAAAATACTATGAAAGTGTAAAAATAAGTTTTAATACCAGAAATACTTTGTAAAAAAAAATTATTACCAATGATAAATTTTTGAAGGAAAAAAAAATATTACCAACAATATGTTTTTGAAGAAAAAATATTACCAACTATACATTTTTGAGGAAAAAATATTACCAGTAATACTTTTGTGAAAAAATTATTACCAGCAATACATTTTTGAAGGAAAAATATTACCAGAAATGGATTTTTGACAAAACAAAGTATTACCAGCAATAAAAATTTTTTGGCAATAAATAACCTATTGAGATTGATATGTCGTAAAACAAAACAAACCAAACCAAAATCATACTTTGTTTACCTTTTTGAAGGCATCTTTCTCTATTGCAAATTGCCAATTCTGTGTCACATTTTCCATCATCTGTTAAAGTACCACTCAGGTTGTTAAATTTCAGTACTCTCCTGATTCTAACATCTCCAATTCATAGCTCACATCATGAGCTGTTCCTCTTGATAACAACCTTATATTCTCTTTTCTTAGATTTAATGTATATAAATAATAACTGATATATAAAACAGGGAAAATAAAGAATAGTTATATAGTTATATTTGAATGTCTGCAGCCAAGTAACCTCTGTAACCTAATTGATAAAGAAGCTGTCACATTAGGACAGGCTTCATGAGAAAAAATAATGCAAGTCTTGAGGTTTATTGTTAAAGTTTGAGACATTTTGTGGAATAAAAAAACACCAATTTTATCAGCAATAGAACTCCTAGAGATAGCAATACAGGAAACTAACCTCTCTGTTCAATTTGGATTCATCTTATATATATATATATATATATATATATATATATATATATATATATATATATATGGCATAGTGACACACTTTTTCATCTGAATTAAACTTTTGAAAAAAGTTAGTCTAAATTAAAAAAATATACATATTCTTAAAGACTCCAGTTACATTTTCAATTCCTTTCTCCTATATTTTTATATATTAAACAGTATATTTATTTATTTTTACCTATCAGCCTGGATATTTGAGAAATGTTATTAGAGAAAAATATGCACTCTTCAATGGGATTCAAACCTGTATCTGTCTATATTTCTGAGATGAGGTATTATGTTCATTATTTACATTATTCGGACTATTGTCCTCATCTTCGTCGCCATATTTATTACAACGTTTTGGCTGTTGTACACTCCGGCCTTCTTCAGGTGGTTGCAATGTTGAACTGAACCCTTTATTTCACTCACTGGGATAGACTGTTCTAGTTCCACATGCCATGTTTAATGGATGTCAGTTATCAGTTATCTCCTGCTAATTTCCCTCTTGATGACACATGGCACAGTGGATAAATGTGTTGGTTAGATCCAGTGACAGGACCCAAAGAGTGTGAGTTCAATACCCGGTTAAGGCAGTGGAGAACTTTCAGAGGGAAATTAACAGGAGATAACTGATAACTGAAATCCATTAAACATGGCACGTAGAACTAGAACAGCCTACCCCAAGTGAGCGAAATAAAGTGTTGACATTCCAACCACCTGAAGAAGGCCGGTGCATACAACGTCTGAAATGTTGTAATAGATATGGCAACAAAGATGAGGACAAGAGTCCAAATAATGTAAATAATGTAGGATTCAAACCTATGTTCTCTTAGGGGAAATCATCATTAGATCTGACATGCTTTGACCTCTCGGATACAGAGTGTGTTGTTGACCAATCAAAGTTGAATAGTGAATTGAAAAATGTGAGATTAGCACACTCTCAATGCATTTTCTACTTAGTAAATACTTTTCTCTCTTGATCAAATTGGTATTTATTAATTAATATTATTTATAAGTATTTCAAGAAAAATCTGAATGAGTGAAAGTCAAAATAGAACCTTGCTTTGATTGTCAAGCTCTTCGTAGCTGAATGGTTAATGCATGCCGGGTCAGACAGGGTTTCCTCCTACAAAAGGGGATACCAGTTCAAATCCTGTCAAGTGCACATTTTCTGTATCTTCTTGAGTATGCAAAATGGTAGATGAAAAGATAAAATGTCTAAAATAAATAGAAAAAAGGAGTCAACAATAGTCGGGGTCATCAAGTCAATGTGAATGATCCTTCCTTTAGCTGTATAGTATGTTCTTTGTCAGGGTTACATACAGTTTCGAATTCTGAGTATTTCCTTCGCCTAAGCCAGTTGCTACCCAAGGCATGCATATTATTGCATAACTTTACCAGAAGTGTAAAGTCATAATCATATTCCAACAGACTTAATTAGCATGCATGTGTATTATTTCATGCACACATGCACTTCACCAGAAGTCTACAATAACATAAGTTTATACTGCAACAGTTTTTTCTCCTTCTGTTCTAATATGCATGGCTTCTTCATAAGGAGAATGATGACCTGAGAATGGTGTTAAAAAGAATTAAAATTAAAATGAAAGAAGCGCTAGTCAAAAAAATTACGATAATTGAACAATAAAGAGCTTAAAATTATTTTTGTTTTTATTAAGATGTTCTATACAGATTAGAAGACTGCATTTCATTAGGCACATCTGGAGGACAAAACCTTAGAATGAGAAATCAGAGAGCAGAGATCAAATTCCAGTTGAGTTGCTTAAATTCACTTACTTGCAAATTCCATTGAGAAAGGTATAAATCCATGTCCTCTTCTTAGTTATGTTTTAAATAGTAAGAATTGTAATTGTCAAAAAAATTGTTAATGTAATATTCAATCCCTCCCTCCAAAAAAGAATTATTCTTACAATCCAAAATCTGTTTCAGCTTTAAATAATGTTCAAAAGGTTGATAAGCCATAAAAAACAATTTAATCAATCAATGATTCAAACAATGGAGGATGAAAGTGGAACTAAGTAAAGTACTTCTGTGTTGGCCTAATATGGAAAACACAAACTGACTGAAACACATGAATTGAATTCAAGAAACTAGTGAACTTAAGATTTACAATTTTTAAAGGATATATGTTGGCATATTACATATAGAATATTTTTGAAGACTGTCATACCTTTTGCCCATTTTCTTGTATAGTCTACAAGGGAATCTTCCATCAATTACTAATTCATGAATATCTTCCTAAGAACTGCTACTTTGTCAAACACTCTCCCACATAAATGCGTCCCTTAACACTACAGTTGTAACTTCTTGAAATCTAGAGTCAGTCATTATCTATCCTCATAATCTTCACTTCCTACTTTTACAATCACATCATAAACCTCATGCAGTAAGCTTCTAACTTGAGTGACTCTTGGGACTTGTATTGGACAAATATTAGTAAAAAATAAAATTAAAATAAAAAAACTATCAAATATGAGAGGGTGCTGAAATATTCTCAACCTGATCCAATGCCCAAAATGTGGGCAGATGACCAAAAGTCAGAGACTTTTTGAAGATCTTTATCAAGCTGAAAACTTTTCTGCACTGCATCGTGTATTAAACTCAGTCAATACAGCATTCAAGCATTATCTGAAACTTGAGATAAAAAAAAGAAATTTTATTTTCAAACATTATATTTTGAAAGGCCATTAATTGGTTTTGCGTTAAGAAAGGAATTGTAAATATAAAATTAATCTTGATTGCCATAACTGGTCTGTGACACGCATTACTGGAAATTGAGAAATCTCTCATGCAAGACATTTTAAATTTTATCTTAAAGGTAATACCATATTAATAACAAGAATGTCATGAGGAGGTTGTGCAAAATAGCAGTTGTTAACCAGACAGAAATCAGAACCAGCAAATTGCATTCAATTTCCATTTATTTAACACTAATGCCATCAAGAACAGTTTGAATCCTGCTCTATCCTATAAGAGTCATGTCACAGTATTTGATGGAGTGCTCACTTAGGTAAGGAATTCATCCCTGCTATTTGTACCATATGCAGATTCTTGGGAAGAGGATTGGCATCCTCCAGTAATCCTTTGAGATAGATAAAAGGCACTGTAATAAGATCACTGTAAAAATCTTCATGCAATAGAAACTTATAGTTATTTTCTGAGTTATTTTCCTTGGTTTTGAAAATGCTATCTCTTTTGCAAGAAGCAAAACCTGAGAGATATTCATATTCAACACTCTGGTGAACAGTCCCATAGAAGCAAGCAAAGCAGAGTGGCTTGGATCTGGTGCAAAGGAAAATAAGGGTCTTACCTCAATGTGCAGCATATTGCAAGTCGTGTGCTGATTGGTTGGACTGGAGGAGGCTATTTACCTGGGTAACTGAGAATAAAAGCGAAGAATGCTGATTGGTTGGTAGACCACGGTGTTGGCCTGATAAAAGAAGGCTGAAGCAGTGAGAAGAGAAAAGACGGGTTTATGTTTTGAAGTGTGCAGAAAGCAAGAATGGCGGATTGAACCAGTGGTATCTTGAATGGTACGAATGACATCTGAGTAATAGAGACTAATTTAAGCTACAAACACCAAAGTATAATTATATGTTGCTAAGCAGGGCAGCTGTGATAGCAGGATGACTATGAAAAATTCTCAAGGTCTTTAATATACAAAGTCACCTTAAGTGACATAAAATAAATACTTGATTCATTTTTTTTCTTTTCTTCATCTTATCATTGCATTTATCATAAATTTTTTGATCAAATATTCTCCAACCATTAAAGATACATGAATATAAGAGTCGGAAGTATGTGCAGATTATTATGATATGTGGATTCGAAAACAGTTGACCCTAGATTTGAAATGTTACAATTGTAGTGACCTGGGAAGCATCCTCTCAGGAGTCTTTTCCTCAAAGTAACAGTTTTTAGGAAAAAGCTTTTGACAAGACCTGAATTTACATCTGTTTTTTTTTTTTCATAGAGACAGCTACATTACCAATGATGCCACAGAAACCTATGGCATTGGAGTATAAGCCTTCAATTATATTGTTACCTCTTTATTCCAAATCTTCCACCATATTTTGTTTTCACTACATCATAATTTTAAATTATTTGATTTCAGATTAATTATTTTCATTATTAATTCTTGATTGTGGCTTTCTTTCTTTTATTTTTTGCTTTTAACATAATGTTCTTGGTTGACATAATCAGCATTCAATCAAATCTGTAGCACAAAGAAAGCAGTATGACACACCTCACTCTATCTGGCTATGATTAGGACTCTATCCTTGCAACTGTAGTCAGCCGTCCTGGGTATGATGATAAATTACATCCGCATCCAGAGTAAGATGATAAACTACATCCAACAGCAAGGGGTTTTGAGGAGCATGGAATCACCTCTTAATTGCTGCTGTAGCACCTGTTAGGGTTCCAGCATGGGCAAATAGTTAACCCCAAAACTGAGGTAAAAAACATTATAAAAGTGTAAAACTAGGTACCAGAAATACTTTATTTACATTAGTCGGACTATTGTCCTCATCTTTGTCGCCATATTTGTCACAACGTTTTGGCCGTGTATGCTCCGACCTTCTTCAGGTGGTTGGAATTTCGAACTGAACCCTTTATTTTGATCACTGGGGTAGACTGTTCTAGTTCCAGGTGCCATGTTTGATGGATGTCAGTTATCAGTTATCTCCTGCTAATTTCCCTCTGAAATTTTTCCACTGCCTTAACCAGGTATTGAACTCACCTTCTTTGGGTCTGTCACTGGATCTAACCAAAGCCTTTATCCACTCTGCCATGTGTCCTTGAGGAACTTCTGAGTATTATAAACCTAATCTTTTCAGCATCATTTTTTACCAGTGCTCATATTGCAATTTTGCTGTTATCATTGCATGTCTTTACCAGAGTTCATATTGCAACTTTGTTATCATTGCTTTTCTCTGACACTCCTTATTACTGGTTCCCATATTGTATTTATTTCTATGCTTGGTTGGTTCAGGAGATTTTTGTGAAGAAGGCCGGAGCATACAACAGCCGAAACGTTGTGACAAATATGGCAACAAAGATGAGGACAATAGTCCGACTAATGTAAATACTGTACATAATACCTCATCTCAAAAATATAGACAGACTCAGAAATACTTTGTAAAAAAATTATTACCAGAAATAAATTTTTGAAGAAAAAAACTATTACCAGCAATATATTTTTGAAAAAAACTATTACCAGTAATACGTTTTTTCGAAAAAAAAATATTACCAGCAATACATGTTTTAAAATAATATTACCAGCTATACATTTTTGAAAAAAAAATATTACCAGAAATAGATTTTTGACAAAACAAAATATTACCAGGAAAAAAAAGTTGTCGGCGTTAAATAACCTATTGAGGTTGCTATGTGTGGCGGACATGAGACAGAACCTGGGACGAGCACAACTGGTCGCGACTTGCCTTGTCCCCGTATTTGCTTAGCATGTAAAGCTACTGCAGTTGAAATGAGGGAGAAAAAAAAAAAAGCACTTACCGCTCTGCCGTAATCCATCCTCGGTCAGATAACGTAAAAGAATGAGGGGGGACTGGCATCGCATTTTTATGCAATAACGATGCAATGCATTATGGGACATGGACGCAATGGATTATGGGATCACGTGAAGACGCAAGGGACTATGGGTATATGAACAACTATAAAAACAACTACTTTTTTCCGAGTCGAGGGACGTTCACGGTTGACGGCAAGAACGGGCAGTTAGTGTGATTTGGAGACAGAACTCAAGAAGTAACGACTCAAGGTTGAAATACCAGCTGGGAGAGCTTGAATTTACTCGCTGGTTACTGTTTTCTTCATTCGCCTCATTGAGGTTGCTATGCCATAAAACATAATAAACCAAACCAAGTGAGTAATTTAAAAAAACTTTTTATGAAAATAAAACCATCCAGGATTGTAAATTTTCTAAAAGATGTTGGATTGTATTAAAAAATATGAGTAATTGAAAAATGGTTCAAATATATATGTATACATACACACCTTTTTTTTTTTTACCAAACTATCACTATGAATCTATTTCAAAATTTTGTTGGCATTAAATGACCCACTGAAGTTTTGATATGCCATAAAACAAAATAACCAACCAACTGCAGTGAGTGTAATCATCCTTGGATGTTCCACTCAGGTGACCTTGTGCTAGACTAATTTAAAGTTACTATACTTAAGGATGCCTCACTGTGGGACAAAGGTTAAGAAGCTGGCACAGCTGACTGCTTTTACTGTATTAAGTTTAAATTTCACTTTGCATCTGTACACTTCTAATCTAATGCAAGACTAAACTATACTTAGTGTATACTTAAAATACCACCTGCATAGTGATGGTTAGTTTAGTTTGTAAGATAGTGTCATGTGACTAGTAACTTGATTCTCTCAGGCTGCTCACTTTTGTGTGACCTTGTGCCATATTAAGCTTAGTAAATGCCTATACTGCTAGATAATCAACCTAGTTTTGCTGTTTTTAATATAGCTTCTGCAACCACAGATATATTTAAAAAGCCAGAACATTTTTGCAAAGGGTTTAGATGTCAGGATTATTTCTCATGAAATGGAAGGAAAGAATTGTTCTTGTGTTGCTTCATTTGTTATTCATTGGTTCCAAATTTGTTGAAGCCAGAAATTAGTTTGTGGCCGATCTCGTTAGTGAAATGACCGTGGCCTCAGCAAATATGGCTGCTAAATAGGAACAGAAATCTTGCATCGTTAAAACATCATTTTGTTGCCTGAACTTGGGGAAGTTTATCGTTACATGTTGAAGACTTTCTCTTAGATGTTAATGAGGTTTCTATCCAGGGAATTACATCTATGATCTTTCTACTTTTTTTTTTGTTAATTTACATTTTCTTGGCGTGTTGAGAATATATATATATATATATATATATATATATATATATATATATATATATATATATATATATATATATATATATATATATATATATATATATATATATATATATATATAAAATGAATAAGCTTTAGAATTAACATGTAAGTTAAGAACACTCTATCTCAACAGCTGTTTGGCTGGTTTACCAACTCTGCTAAAAGATTATCCCATTATCCAAAAGTACACCCATTCTTTGAAAGCATTCATATGTTACAATGGTGTATAGTAAAGAAGCAGTCACCATTAATCTTGTTGACAAAATCTTTTCAGCATTTCCCAAACTTAAATAAATATTAAAAAGAATTTCACCATGATTAACTATGTTGCAATGGTTACAAAAAATTAAATGACTACTTTTGAAAACTCACAAAGGTTTGTAGGATGTTCTAAGTGTCTACAAAGAACTCTATGATAGAAAAATGCATGTGGCTAAGCTGTCAAGCATACTGTCATATTTCAAGCCTTCCAATCAACCACAGCAGATAATAAACATTGGCCTTCAACACTGAGGACTGTAGATTTAGGGCAGGTTTACTGGATGTTTTGAGTGCTGCCTTCAACGAACTGTATGATAGAAAAATACATGGGGCTATGTCATCAACTATACAGTCATAAATCTGAGCTTCCACATCAGCTACACTCTCCACAATAAATCTCAGAATTTTATATTGAAGTAGATTATCTTTTTGGTTTGTAAATGTTCGAAGATTTTTCCCATATTAAACTCTTTGCTTTCTACTTTTGTGTCATTGAATCATCTTCATTTCCTCTATATTTCAATTATCAGAAGAAAGTTTCATTCAGCTTCTTTTTCAAGAACTGCTTTATTTTGGGTGTTTCCTTGAACATTTTGATCTTGACCTCTTCAAGTCAAAGATCAATCATTATCTCTCCTCCTTATCCTGATTGTTATATTCCTTGCTAATAGGAATATATACTTGAAAAACAAGGTGGATAAAATAAGTAAAGGCTTATTGTTAAAAACCAGTACAATAAGAATAAAGGTAACGGTTATACACAAGGTCATCACAAGTCAATCCAGTAGTGAGTGCTACTATTGGAACGTCGGTAGTTCTTGCATAAGTCTGAGTCATACTCAACAGATCCCAGCTAGACTCTATAGTCTGTCAACTTACAGATACTAGTAACTAACTACCTATAAAGGTAGCTAGTTACTACCTATCATGTAGTCACTCATGGGGTGACAGGTTATTCCATTACAGCACTGATAATGTCTACTTCTAAGCACATTCTCATTCAAATTTATCACATGCCACATCATTACCATTTTGACCATCACACTTTACTTTCATTGACTATTGTGTCTTGTAATGTTTGACATTTAACAAAATCAGTATGAATGTTGGTCTTTCATCAAAGTGAAAGGGCATAAAGCAAACTTTTGAAAAGTTGGAGTTGATTGATTAACATGTATTTTTACAGCTTATCAACCCTTTGTAGGTTATTTAAAACCAAAACATATTTCAGATTGTAGGAAGTTGCTTACTATACCCAGTGTTTTAAATGCCACCGCCCCCCACTCCAAGAAAGTACTGAATAGCATTTTCAGTCTGATTTGATCATAGGATTGGGTGCTAAGTTGGAGACACCTTTATATATATTCTTGCTTTAATATGATGGAAATTATCAGAAGGATATTGTTAAGTAAGACTTCCTTCTCATTAACCATTTTAACTTTCTAAATTTTATTTTTTTGAAGTCAGTGATTAAATACTACTGATTTTTGGTTTTACTTCAGTAAGAAAGTTATAAACATGGAATCGATTTTCTAAATTTTGCTTTGTCTCAAATGACAATATCCATCAACGGTTCTGATCTCATTTCTACTGCAAAATTGTATATATAGTTTTATTGACATATGAGGTGTTGAGGCTCTCTACTAGACCAAGAATGATTCCTTAACAATTTCTCATGTTTGGTCAGATTTTGGAAAGTTGTTCAGTTTAAGAACATTTCAGAGCCCTCTCCCATAATAAATAATCTATAGAGTTAGTATGAGTCTTAGGACCCTCTGTCTCACCATTCTGCTGTTCTGCATATTCATTCTGCTGATCATGTGAGCAACAAAGAAGTTTTAAAGAAAATGAAAACAAAGAGGAGGACTCTTCTTCTTAGAATCAGAAAGAGACAATTGAAATTTCTGAGATACATAATGATGAAAGAAGGCATGGATAATTTGACATTCACAGGATATATTGAAAGCAAGAGGAACAGAAGATAAAAATTAATTGGCCATTGTTAAGGGTAATTGGCAGATATGCCCAACAAACGGAATTGATAAAGTTTCCAATAAACAATAAGAAAAGGAAGAAAAAAAAAACAGGACAAAGTAATACTAAGCAAACAATATATATGTATGACAAAATTCAGCAAAGTAATGGTAATAAGCCAAAAAGTTCACAAAGTAAGAATGATGTTAGCACACAAAAGGGATACAAATAAGTGAATTTAGCATTCTGGTTTCACGACAATAAAGAACAAAAAGATGACACTGAGAAGTGGCTTATCTTGTTCGTTAGGAAGCAATCCCAACATGCATCTGCATGATTTGTCTGTAATTTTTTTTTTTTTGAGGGGGTGGGGGTTGCAGTCATTCCAAACAGATTAAAACCATCAAAGTAACTTACCTAATGAGCTTGTGTAAATTGATGTGAGAACAGGGACTCATGATAGTAAAGGGATAAATATTGCTTATAACTGATAAGGAAGTTGTGGAGTGTCATGATCACCCTTATGCAGAAGTAACACAGCACATAAAAAAACAATTCTTGCTTTATCTGTGTATCTTTTTATTTTTTTAATAAAATTCCTACCAAGTAAAAGACCTAAGAGCCACTCAACATAGAGGATTATTGAATGAAGGTGTTGTATGTACATAAGAGGAGGAAGTATGTGCAGATTATTATATGTAGGATAGAAAACAATTGACCCTAAACTTGAAGTGGTTACAATTGAAGTGACCAGGGAAGCATCCTCTCATGAGTCTGTTCCACAAAGTAATTGTTTTTAGGAAATTGTTTCTGAATGAAACTTCCTTCTTACCAGGGAAATACGAAGGGGATGAGAATGAGTTGAAGCCATGCACGAGGCATTGCGGGTCCTAAGTGTAAAGGTCTGACCTGAGGGAAGTAAGGAATGTAGTTCATTTGAACATTTGCCATGAAAATAACAATAGAATAGCGAAAGGCTTGTGACATTTTGTCTGTGGGAAAGGGGTTGTAGAGTGGAAAATAATTCATCACTTACAAGGCCATGTAGATGCTTTTGAACTCAAGACTAGGAATGGGCAGCTCCAGCACAGATATGTCAGCAATACTCTATTTTTTTTATCTGAGCTGAATCTTGTAATGATAGAGCCAAGCAGGAGCAGCCAGATACTTTCTGGAATGGTGCAAAGAACTGACTATTTTTTGCAGCATGCTTAGTGATGAATCATATATCTTAGTTCCACTTGAGGTCTAGAGTCCCAATAGACATTGGAAGCAAGGAATTTCTCATTGAGAACACATGACCAAGCTAGTTACATTCCATCATTTCTGATCTGACCGCAAGCTACTACCAATCAGGATGAATGGAGATTCTCTCGGGGAAGCACCATGCCTTAAAAGACTAGTGGGCCTCAAATTCACCTCTGATCTATTGCTAAGGATGCAGGTAAAATGGTCAGCTCTCTGTACTGCTCCAATAAATACCTGACTCCTCCTGCTATCCTCTACCTTTACAAGAGTCATATCAAGCCAAAAATGGAGGACTGTTGTCATATTTGGTTTGGAGCTGCCCAGACTTCACTCTACAGCCTTGATAGAGTCCGAAAGTGTCTCCAAGTCCTTGTGGGTGACGAATTATTCTCCATCCTCACTCTCTAACGAATTACATTCCCTGGTACCACCAAGTCAAACCTTCAAAGCAAGAACACACCACCCACATTCTCTCTGTATTTCATCGGTGAGAAATAAGTTTCACTCTAGCAACTTTTTCCTGTGAACCACTGCCTTGTGGAACCGACTCCCAAGAGGATTGTTTCCCCAATCACTACAATCTTGACCTGTTCAAGGCTTGAGTTAACTGTTATCTTCCACTCCTATACACACTAATGGCCTCCTAACATAACCTTCTACTTTGAGTGGCCCCGGGACTGAAATGTCATTTACAGATCACTGAACATTGTCCAGAATTTAATTTTCAATAAGAACAATATAGTTCATTATTTATGAATTAAAAAATATTTTAAAAAAAATATCCTTAATTTCACAAAAGAGAATTTTCAGTCTGAACTGGGTGACACTCAAGAAGCCTTATTTGTAACAGAAATCTTTAGGAACACTGCAGAACATTTCAGCTGAGATGACGATAATCAATTTTGGAATTATGAAAATACAAAGACTTTATCATAAATTGGTATATTGGTGCAGTACAATCTTTACCTACTTCCAATTTCTATCATTTGGTCTTTTGCCAGACTAAACTAAAGTTAGTAAATATCAAGGCACAACTGTGGCCTGTCTTGTAGCACTTGTTCCATATTGGTTTGTGTCTAAATTAATAAATGGATCTATTTGATACCTGAGGTAGTTGTATATTATCTGGAAATCTCAGTATTTATGCTTAGGTAAAAAGATTTTAAATGTAGATTTTCAAAGTAGGCTAGTCATTAAAGCAATATGTTCTTCCTCTTGATGATGAGGAGAAAAAAAAATTAATTTTTGACTTGTATTTTGTCCATCTTAATTTCCGTTGTTTTTTATTGCAACTATCATTGCTTATTAATAGCTGTCAAATGACAAGTTTAAGAATTTCCATAAAAAGTAATTCAAATTAAAATGAAATATTATTTGAAATATTAATAAATTAACCTGCTTTATACATAGATACATGCATTTTCAATTAATTAAAATAATTTTTCTTTTTAAGTTTTTGGTTGAAACTTGTGGAGTCACTCTCATCATACCAGTAGGAATAAAAACATACAAGTAAATAGCACTAAAAGCATATTAAATTGTAAATTAAAATCGTATAATTTTTATTTATTTTGTGTACTGGTGTGGGTGTATTTTGGTTACATATCTAATAACAACCAGGAGAGGAGATGGCTATCTTGACCCTTCGAGGGTTTTGTGATGTCAATGAACACTCGTTGCCACTTTTATGATGTCAACGAATACTCATTGTCACTTTTGTAATGCTCATTGAAGTAGAGACTTTGTAATCACAGATACAGCTATAGTACACCATTGAACAATGCTGATGTCAATAATTGAATAATCTTGCACTAATAGTACTTGCTCAATAATACTTGCTCGAATAGTAATCACTGTATAGTGATCTGAATAGAGAAATAGTATAGAGAAAAGCGAACAGTATAGTAATAGAGGATAGAATAGAAATAGCAATCCAAATAGTAATAGAGGATAGACTAGAAATGACAATCATTTAGACATCATGCGACTTCCTATTTGTGTGTTTCCTATATGGTCACATGGTATACTTAATTCAATAATGTGATCGCCTCTGTTTGCTTATTGGCAATCTGTGTTCAAACTCAAGTTTTGGCAGTGAGACTTTATTCCTATATAACAAAGGGTCTGTTGCAAAGAGAGTGTGTTCATTGTTTTTTGGCACAACTTTTCTGTTGCATGCTGGGAGAACTTTTATTATTTTGATTTTTTTTTTCTTTTATTTTAAACAAAGTTTTAATGTTATTTTTATTTTATTTATGATATTTATTATTATTATTATTTTATATTTATTAATATTAATGTCCCTACAGACTCACTTTGAAATTAAGATAACTATTGTTTTCTAAGTGTAATTTCTGTTATCTGTCTGTGATCTTTTAATATTTCTTAGATTTCATTGGTATTTTCATTGTATAATGCGATTTTCTTTTTATTTAGCTTGGTGCTAAAATCTTTTCACCAATTACCTTGATAGTCAATGATTCTTTCAGACAAGAATTCTACATTATTTATTTATTTTCTGCTCATGTTTCAGTTATGAAAGATATTTCTTAAACTTAGGTTAGTCTGATACAAAGCAACTGATGAGACATCAACTACTTAACTTAGTCTGGTATAAGGATACAAATATTGGGCATTCAGTGTAAATCAAACACTACACTTATAATGGTCTTTGAGATAAGCTTGCTAAATACTGCATGGATTTTAGTTTTGAACTTTTTAACACTATAAACTGGTTTGCAATATCTAATTTTTTATTTATTTCTTTTTCTACAGGTCAATCTCGACTGATCAACCAAATTTGTGTTATGAAACAGTTCCTATGCCTTCAGGATGTATCCTTTTCTTGTTTCCATATATATTTGCGTATCATGTGGCTCTTCAAGATCTAATTTTGAAGCTAATTTTAAGGGAGTCACATCATTTATGAGATATAAAATTAGCATATGTACCTCTGGCCCTTGCTGTTACACTGTTAACCAAACCATATATCCATTTACTGTAGTCAAATTAGCTTCAAAATTAGGTCTTCAAAGGTCATGACATATGATCATATATATATGTATATATATATATATATATATATATATATATATATATATATATATATATAGCATTTAATATTTTTGACTTTCTCTTGAATTATTTCCCTTTTTAATTGTCTTTTGTTTCTAGAATGAATTTGTCCTTAAAAAAACAAAAAAAAAAAAACAGAATTTCAGAAGTTTTTCAAGGTAAGTTATTTCTTTGGAAAAATGGGAACAATTATTTTTAAACTTGAAAAAACAAGAAAATATGATTTAAAAGATAGACTAGTAAAAAAAAAAAAAGTAATAATAGTATGCCTTTTGTTTTGCCAGTCAACCCAATTCAGAAATGAAAAAAAAAACCTAAATTCATGATTCACTCAATTCCTTTTGACCTCATGTTTTAATGAACTTCAATATAAATTGACTGTTTAGAGTAAAGTTATATATTTGCCAGTCTATATGAGGCATGATTTAAAGGCCATTTCCAGAGTGTTGGTCACTGCAATTCATCCAGACTGCAAAAATGTACAGCAACTTATCTATTATACCCTCACAATGGATGCAATTTAATGTGAAAGAGAAATATAGTTTCACAGAAGAATTACAGGAATGGAGCATGTGAGCAATGAGGAAGTTTCAAGGAAAATGGAAAGAAAAAGAATCAGAAAGAGACAGTTGAAATTTCTCAGACACATATTAGAAAGATAGCTTGGAGAATTTGTCACTCACAGGACATTAATTAAGACAGGTAAATGGTATAGACAAACAACAAATAACTTACCTAAAAAGATTGTGTAAATGGATGGCAGAACAGTAGTGGGAGCAGTAGTAAAAAAATAAACATTACTAAGAGCTACAAAGAAGTTGTGGAGAGCCATGTCCATATATATATATATATATATATATATATATATATATATATATACACACACACATACATCTACATGCAAGCCACCAATCTGCCACTGGTTGGCATGCTACTAGCATTTACCGCTGTTGGACCACCAGCATGTTCATCTCAGCAATGGACTACTACAAGCCAACTGGTGGCCTGCCGGAGGCTGACACCTGAGGAAAGCTGGCATCGCCATCAGCAGCCCTCTAGTGGATTGCATGTAGAGTATATATATATATATATATACAAAGAAATAATCACACATAGAATCAATCAGAAGTATTAATGCGATTATTGGCGACATCCATCGCTAGAAGCATAATATATGCATTAAAATACTGTTAATCCATAGTGCGAGTTGATCCTCGTTGATAAACTTGATGTCCGTAGTTTTCAGTTTATTTGATGTTAAAATGCTAGTACTTACGAATAGTCCTCTATTCATCATCAGGCATGTGTTTTTTTTCCTTATAAAATCAAAAACTTGGAGACGATATACTTGTATGTCGACCGAAAGATGTTTTTTGAATATCTGCTATTATTGACGGTTGTGTAAGATCTCGGAACGTGCAAAGATGCAACGCTAAGTTTTTCAAAATTTTAAGTGAGATTTTTATTAAATATTTCTTGTGATGTGTTAAATTATATATATATATAATAAGCAGCACCTAAGAGTGAAATTTTTAGGGCACATATTGAAGTGCACTGGAGAGCCATATTAGCTAGCAGAGCCTTAATATATTCTAATTAAATTTCCAGTGAACAATGTTCTCACACAATCATATATATATAAAGACACACACACAATTTTCTCTCCAGAATCAATCTTGTATATCTATAAGTCTGTCCTTTATCCATGCTTAGAATATTGCTGCCACATTTAGTCTAGTTCTCCTTGATAAAATCCAAAGAAGAATTGGCAATATTATTGACCCTGTTCTGGTGACTTTGCTTTAGTTTCTTTCCCATCGCCATAAGGTTGTCTTCCTGTGCCTTTTCTATGAATACTTTCTTGGTAATTGTTCAGATGAGCTCTTTGCTATCATACCTAGGCTCCTTGAATTTAAACACAGTCCTAGACTGGTTACGAGGTCTCATCAATATAGACTTGAGTTGGCTAAATTTAACCATAAATTCTATGCTAACAGTTTCTTTTCACCCACTTCTTACTTGTGGAACTCCTTTCCAGCTCCGTGCTTTACAGATAAACTCTAATCTGCAAAAATGTAAAATCAATATCAATCACTATCATCTGTCCTCCTGATGATTTTTCTTGCTCCTTAGCAATGTTTCTGTTTCTACCTCTTCCACACCCAGTAACCACTTGTGTCTCAGTGGCTTTACTCCCCGTTTTGGGACAAAATCAATTACAAATTATATATATATATATATATATATAAAGTTGTACAATGAATGCTAGCCAGATTTGTTATCACAAGCCAGCATTTAAAATTAAAAGGTGTTATAATATGATAACAACTCCTCTGAGAGTCTGCTATACAGGCACACTGGAGAAAGAGAGCCCAATGCCATATTAACTGGCAAATCTTTAATATATTTTAATTAAATTTCCAGTGAACAGTGTTCTCACACAATCATCTGGTGATTGACCACATGTGAGAATGCATGAAACAGCTGTGGTCAGCCACTGTTCATTGGATATTTAATATATATATATATATATATAGCCAGATTTATCACAGGCCAATCAATTAAAATTAAAAGGTGTTATAATAACATGTAATATTAAATTGCTTTATATATTTATATATAGCAGTAAATAAAATTAAATGTATACTTGTCTCTAATTTGAGTTTCATGGAGATTACATCCACTCTTCACAAAAACTTGATTGTAAAAGGGAATTATTTTCAGAAATCATATTTTTCTTGAAAGACTTTCTTTTTTTTAAAAAAAAAAAAATTGTTTCTGAAAACAAATCCACTTTTGCAATCAGCTCTCAAGTAGAGTGGATGTAATCTTCATGAAGCTCAGTGTAGTGATAAGTGAATTTTAATTTTGCTTATTAATATTAATAGTCTATCTCTTTATATCGTGCTATGATTACAAAAAAAACTTGTCTTAAGATTTTCTTCCAGAAATACTCTAGTTGACCATCTACCATTTTCATTTGTGAAACACAATCTTTGTTTTACATTTATATATATATATATATATATATATATATATATATATATATATAAGCAAGTGTAAATGGATATAAATCTGACAGAATGAAGAAATTTTGAAAAAACAAAAAAAATCCTTAAATGTAGTTAAATGAAAGACGTCGACATTTCTTTCATTTAACTACATTTAGATTTTTGTTTGTTTTTCAAAATTCTTATATATATATATATATATATATATATATATATATATATATATATATAAATGAGGTTCAATAAATTTACAGCCTGGCATATCTGAATTGTAATCTGAAACTTTAACTGTATAATGTTTGATCTCTATGATATGGAAAAGTTTTGGGTAAAGAAGCAGATTAATTTGAGAAATAAATACCTTGTCACAGATGCTTTTTCATCATTAGGATACAAACTTATTGAAGAGAAAGAAGCATGGCCTAGTGGATAAAAGCATTGAGTGACTTGACCCAAAGAGTTATGAGTTCAATAAATCAAAAACTTGGAGAATTGAGTTAAAGGGAGATAACTGCTACTGAGACACCCGGAAGAGGTATGGCATGTGGAACTAGAACAGTCTACCTTGGTGGATGAAATTCCAATCACTCGAAGAAACGTTGTGAACGAAGATGAGGACAGCAGCCCAAACAATGTAAATAGTGTAAATAAGAACCAAAGTTTTATGAATCTGAAAACATTAAGTACGCCAGAAAAGAAATCAAAATTAGAAATGAAAATCAGGTAATAACTTTCATCTAATCCAAAAAGAACTTGATAATCCTTATAAAATCTCATTACGGTATCCTTTGTTCATGAATATATGCTATCCCCAATCAAAGAAAGAGATGTGTGAAACACAGTGATAGTCTTATTTCCTTTTGACAAAGACGAACAGAAATAGAATAAAAAATGTAAAAAAAAAAAATATGTTATATTTTGATTACTTAACCAGAATCTCATATTTTACTATGAGTGATAAAATTTATATAAAGAAAAAAAAGAAGATAAATACATAGCCTTTTTCTCTTATTTCTAATGCTACCTTACATGGAGTGTTGGCAATATCGATGCTTTTGAACTTAGACTAATTTATTAGTTTAGATGTGCATGTAGTATAATGGTTTTAAATTCAGAATTCAAAATAGGTGAGCCGAGTTCAAATTCTGGTCAAGTCCATTACATTCATTTTCACACAAATACCCTTAGGAAAAGTATGACTCCATCTCTTCTTTCCACTCATTTTATGGTTTAAGTAGTGTAACAATGAAGGAGAAAACAAAATCTTATCTCAAAAAAGAATTAGTGTTTTCTGTACTGTCAAAAAAGAAAATCCGAATCAAGATTGGGTTGACTTCAGTAGGCCTCAAAATATGGCAATTGTTTGGGTTTTCCTACCAGTCTCAACCTATCACAACTTACCTCCAATAAAAGAACACTACTTTGGAGGATGCATGGTGGAGTAATGGATAGTGGCTTGGAATGAGGAATCAGAGAACTGAGTTCGAATTCCAGTTGAATCTATTACATTCACATATGCTAATACCCTTGGTATGAATCATCTTCTTCTCCCCCCAGCTATGGGTAAATAGCAGGACAGACAGGGTTCTATAGCCATGGATGGCAACTGGTCTACTGTAGAAAGAAATGGCAACCTACTGCAGGAAAAATTTTGCCTCGTCAGTCATGTATCAAAACATACATGATCGCCTAAGCGTGTATCATGCATGGCACATAACTGACTGATTGACTTTGGATGATTTCCTGGTTCTTCATAGGGGAAGATGGTAGTTGTGTGCTGTAAGTTTTGGGTACAGATGTATAATTTGTATCTGGAAAAAATCCTTGTTATTCTCAGAAAAATCTTCATGGAATATTCACTTGCAAAAAAAGATTTAGTCTTACAATCCAAAAGATGATTTAAACTTTAAATAACCCACAAAGGGTTGATAATCCATTAAAAAAAAATTAACACGCCAATCATCAATTACCATGCGCCAGTCAGTGTAAAGTCCTGAGGCCTTCTCTGTACATGGATTCTACATCTCCTGTTGATGTAACTGACTGCACCTCACTGGTTCTTAGATCAGTGTTTATAATATTTACCTGTTTTACAGTTTTTCCCACATACACGCATATCAGGTACAGATGGGACAATCACATGGATCTACAGTCAGCAGCCCAGGCAACCCTTCATCTGGCTTCTCTGAAAGGCACTGGTTGCAAAATCTGTTCTGGCATGATCTTGAGTGTGTCATATACTATATAATAATTTGAAATTATCTGAATTTCTTAAATGATGAATTGTAATTAATGATTTTCTACCAATTTCTTTTGCTCATAACAGTAGCAAACATAACAGTCTTAAATTATTGGAAATTAAATGTTGCAAATTAAATTTTTTATTAATCTTTCATTTTTTAATATTCCTCAGGTTTGTTTTTTACATTCTTATGTAATTAATTAAACAGCATGGATTAAAAATAATGAGTTTTTACTGTGAAATAAATTCTGATCCCTTACTCATGAGGACCTAAAATGCAATCCTTCTGTTATAGACAAGTGTATGTTTGCAAGAAAGAAATATGACAACAGCAGAATTAGATTTACGTGATTTATTTCAGCAGGAACGTGTGGATTTGGGACAGCTACCTTGTGGTAAAGTTCATAAGCCGGCTTCGGATCTAGGTCGATCTCTCATAGTAGTTCACACATGTTGATGGTGGTTGACGCTCCCCTGCTGTCAGCAGCTGAACGTGACAGGTCTCTATCCTGGGCAACTGTGGACTGCCCGTTGAACTTCCGTTTGACTCCTTTTATAGCGTTGTTTTATGGCTTAACACGCTCAAAAAATGAAGCGAGTATAATTAGGAGGGAAGCATTTTTATTGGATGAAAAATAGAACACTTTAAATATTATTTTATTTTTCAACTGGAACTCGAGTGTCGGGGGAACATTTGTAAATGAAGATAATGGTCATTTTGTGATGGGGTTTTGTCCCGTTCACATCTGGCTCTCGCTCTTGCGTATATGCCTGTAAATCAGCCAAGATATGTCTTATTTTATTTTATAACAAGGCTCCCCCAGATCTCGGTCTGATTTACAGTGAGTGTTATACGTGTATATTTGGGTGATTAATTCATGATAAGTCTCTGAAGCGTGTGGGAAGTTGTCCTTGTGTTCCTCTTATTGGCATTTGTTTTGGTATGGAATTATTTGCTGAATTATGTGTCCCCAAGGGATGTGGAGGAGAATGATCCTGGTGACTGTTACATAGTGGAGGCAGAGTGATTGTATTAGAAAGATGTGTTGGGCATGGAGCCAGTTGTCGGATATGTGCACGGTGAATCCAGATTGTATCACCATCATCGTTTTGCACCTGACACATCATATTGATCATTTTTATAATGGTGTAATTTCCTATCCAGGGCAGATGAGAGGATTGGGCAACAGTTGAGTGTGGCCGATGAAGTAAAACCTTGCAGCCTACTTGTATTGGGTTCTTGTATGTGAGGTGATTTAAGTTAGTCTCAAGTTTGTGATCAGCTTCATCGTTGGCCAGGGTGACGTGGTGGTGAACCTGCTTTAGCAGCGCATTAATTTGCATTCCATATGCTCCAGAATCGTCGCTTGTGATTTCTTTTCTGTGTAGTGTAGGTAGGCCGATGTTGGGGTGACAGCCGGTAATGGCATAGTGCGGGGAGACACCAGTGGCACTGTTGGTCGTAGCATTCATGGACGAAACGACAGATTCTAGAACATCTGTCCATTTACAGTTCCTGTCTTTGCATAACATATAAAGTGCGTTCTTCATTGTGCCATGTTGTCTCTCAATATTTCCTGAGCTTTGCGGGCGCCAAGGATAGTGAAGTTCTTGCGTGATTGACATCTGGTTACAGAATTGTCGATAGAGCTTCTCCAGTGAAGTGTGTGCCTCGATCAGAGGATACTATGCGTGGAATCTCTCTGTGTCGAAGGAAGAAATGGTACAATCCATGGGCGCGTTGATAGCACAGTCTCTTGCACATGGTATGGCTGTAAAAATGTCGGCTGAAGCTATCCAAGATGGTTAGGATGTAGCGTTTTTCCCTTTCAGTTGGGCATTGTGACAAAGTCTATAAAGACGAGATCGACGGTCTCTTTCCTCATTTGCAGTGGCCAATGGGCCAGTGGGCACGTCTACCATAGTTTCCCTTGCACTTAGCACACACATGTCGCAAGAATCGACGCAGGCCTTGATGTCGCGGTTTTTGAATTCCCACCAGTAGCTGGAAAGGAGTTCTCGCGCTACAGGTGACACCTGAGTGGTTGTTGCCCTTGTGTGCCTGGTAGTGGTATCTGGATCGTAGTTTGTATGGTACAACCAATCTCAGAGAGTGTTTACTGTCTCTTATCATCAAAACGGAGGTGCCTGGTTCTAGAAAAAACTGGTGCAAATGTTTTTTGAAAAGTGTAGCTCGGTGGTCGTCAGGATCGATATGTGGTTCACTTGGAGTGGGTGACTGGAGGGCGCTGATGATCTTTGCCAGGGCGTCATCCTTCAGTTGTTCATCTGCGATGCCAAGGTGGTTGCAGATTCTCTCAGTGGGGATGGTGGTGGTGGAGTGATAGGCGAAGAATGCATTGGTGACGCGCTTGTGGGTGCGGACGTTTTGTGGTGTGTGAGTTTTGGGAATGAGCTGTAAACCGTTAAACTCGCCGAGGCACCAAGATGGGATGTATACGCGGAGGTCTGAACCGCTTACCTCGAATGTCCTGCCTGCCGGTGTAGGGTCGTTCAGGGCTTTCGTTTTCTTATGTCCGCAACCTCTGCTGAGCATGTCAGCCCATACATTTGATTCGCCTTCAACATATTCCAAGACAAATTTCGACATGAAATTTCTTCTTGCCATCGTAAATTTTTGGCATTATTGAACTCTCGTTGGTCCAGATATGTCAGCGATCTGTGGTCAGTGAAGATGACGAAGGGGCAAGGCGAAGAAAAATAATCAAATTTCAATATTGCCCACTTTATTGCATATCCCTCTCGTTCCGTCGTGGACCAGTTCTGTTCCGTGGAGTTGAATGTATGGGAAGTGACCGCTATGATATCTTTCTTCCCGTTGTTGGCTTCTTGCATTAAGATTGCTCCACATGCAACGTCACTGGCGTCGGTGGTGAGTGTGAAAAGTTTGGAGAAATCTGGAAACAAGATGACCGGTGGTGAAGAGAGACGGTCCTTGATTCTTTTGAAGGCTCTGTCGGCATTTTGCATCCAGACAAACGGTTTATTAACCTTGTTGAGTTTGTGTATGGGACCCATAAGTTTTGAAAACATATCTGACCTGATTTGTTCGTGGAGACGTGTCTCTAGGAATTGTCTGATCCATACTAAACGGCCGATAAGGCTTTGTAATTCCTTTTTTGATGTTGGAGGTTTCATTTCCCTGATGGCACGAATGTATTCTGGATCAGCCTTGAATCCTTCGCTGTTTACTATGCGTCCGAGAAATTTTGCTTCTGATGTCAGGAAGGAACATTTATCGGGATTCAGCTTGAGTCCGAATTTTCGGAGGGCAGTAAAAAATTGTTCGAGGGAGAGTATTTACTCCCTAAATGTCCTAGTGTGGACCAGGTTGTCATTGATATAGGAAGAAATGTTGTCATGGGATGTGACCGTGGCTATGGCTTCTGCTATGCAACGGGAGAAGATTTGTCTGGCAGATGTAAGGTCGAAGGCCAGGCACATGTATTGATAGCATTGATCCTTCCATGTAAATGCTGTTTTGTATCGGTCTCGCTTGTAGATCTCAATTTGCCAGTAGCCGCTGCGTAGATCGAGGGTAGTAAAATATCTATTGCCTTTGCCAATTTTGTTGAACAAGTAGTCAATCCTTGGCATTGGGTAAGGGTCAAGATCAACTAAGACCTTGTTGAGAGTTCTTTTAAAGTTAGCAACGACACGAATCGATCCGTTTTTCTTGCGTACAGCAAATACAGGGCTATTAAAGCCTTTGGGGTTGCTGCAGTTTTCAATGATACCTTCATCAGCCATACGCTTAATTTCAGTATCTACATCTGCTTCCAAAGCCTGGACTATCGGGTGTTGTTTCTGGCTGCGAGACTAGCCGTTGGTTGGTATGCGAATGGGTCGGATGAATGTGCCTTTGCTGCTGCTTTTTGTGCTGATAATGTCAGCATAGCGAATGAGTAAGTTTGCAGTGGCCTCTAGTTCGTCTCGGTTTGGGTGGTTTGGTAGTGATAGCCCCGTGTTATGCTTTAGCCAGGTTAGCTTTTGATCTAGTGTCTGGATGTTGGGCTCTAGTTCCATAGTAGGCTGGTTTTGAATGATGTCAGCTTGGGCGCCATATGCTGGATCGTTGGTTGACGATGACAGTGATATGATTGCGGCTGTGTGTGTTGTGTATCCTGAGGAAAGTGTGTGTCTGAATTCTATAGTCGCATTTTGGTTGTCGATTAGATAGGAATCGAGCGTGTTGTGACATAGGATATTTTGGCTGATCAGGATTGGTGTGGCTTGGGTAGTTACCAGCACGTTAACCTTTTTGAATGTGGGTGAGTCTCGACTGCCGATGGTGATGTCGCAAGTCAGTTCACTGAGGGCGGTGGTGCTGCCGTTGATTCCTTTTATTATGACGTCGAAGCGGGTCATGAGTTTCTTGGCTTCTCTGGGTAACTGAGATATTGGTACGATGCAGGTGGAGCATACAGAGTCTAGCATTGCGACGCCAGAGAAGGTGATGTCCCTGAAGTTGAAGGTGGACTGGACGAGCGGTGAATGGTGAGCGAGTCCTTGAAAGTTGAAGGTGTGATGACTGACGTAGGGGCATGGTAAACGAGGCATCACATCTCGTCCTGCCCGAAGCGAAAATCCTGTTCCACATCATTTATGGCTTGTATATTATCATTTGTTGCGGCGATATGGGCCTGTGCCTGAGTTGCGTCCATGGTGGCAGGGGCGACCTCTGAGGTAGTTCTTGCATACGCTGATTTGTGGTGTGTGCTGATGGTTTCTGCGTGTCGGATGGTGGCCATGTTCGGGAGGGTTGGTGAGGCCCGTCTACTGTGGGTTTGGTTGCCTGCTGGGTCGGAGTGGCGCGTTTCTTTGGTTTGACCACTGTGGTTTCTGTGTGAAATACACAGTGTCGTGCGAAGTTGTGTCGTTGAATTTTACACCGCAATCAAGGTATATTTGAGCTTCAGAGGCTATGCCAATAGCTGAATAGTGGTTGTCCATTGTCTTGATGAGATGTGGGTAAAGATTTGAGTTCCAAATTTTCACCTTTTCGCTCATTAGCATAGCGCCGATGATAGAAATAAGTCCATCGACTGTTAAGTCTGTATTTTGTCTTTTTGTATTTGTTTTTTATGTGGATGGCTGCCTCTAAGGGTGTTTTCAAGTCGACCCGAAAGTCTGTTAATTTTTCGCCGTCTTGCCGTTCCAGGTCCCAGGCTTGACTGAGGTGTTGGAAGTTAGTCATCTGGCTTCTGTGGGCTCCTAATAAGTATTCCTTCAGTTGTTCGAAGGTGGATATGTCCTTTTTTGAGTCAACCATTTGCTGAAAAATACTTTGGTCCAGTAAATCTTTAGCAGACTTGACGAATTCACATTCCAGGCTGGGATAGGTGCTGAGTTCTGGCATGACATGGATTGTGTATGCTTTGTTTAGGGCTGTGATGAATCGGTTCACGTCGTGTCCAGGGTGAAAAGTTCTCTCTATCTTCGATATGTCGCGTATAGTTTGTTGGCACATCATTAAGCTGTAATCGCTGTTTGTTTGAGTGGTTGGATGTGTTGAAGTAGTTTTTAGGGCAGTCAGCATGTCGTTTATGTTGGCTTGAATTTCCTGTATCGTGGCTTCGGAAGGCTGTGTTGGTCGCGTTTTCCAGTTGAATAGTAATGTTTTCTGTTCCTTGATGAGAGTAAATAGTTCAGCTCGGGTGAAGCTCGTGTAGTCGGCCATATTTCTCTTGCTGTACACTTCTGACACCAGTGTTATAGACAAGCATATGGTTGCAAGAAAGAAATACGACAACAGCAGAAATAGATTTACGTGATTTATTTCAACAGGAACGTGTGGGTTTGGGACAGCTACCTTGTGGTAAAGTTCATAAGCCTGCTTCGGATCTAGGTCGATCCCTCATAGTAGTTCACACGTGTTGACGGTGGTTGACGCTCCCCTGCTGTCAGCAGCTGAACGTGACAGGTCTCTATCCTGGGCACCTGTGGACTGCCCATTGAACTTCCGTGTGACCCCTTTTATAGCATTGTTTTATGGCTTAACACACTCGAAAAATGAAGCGAGTATAATTAGGAGGGAAGCATTTTTATTGGATGAAAAATAGGACACTTTAAATATTATTTTATTTTTCAACCGGAACTCGAGTGTCGGGGGAACATTTGTAAATGAAGATAATGGTCATTTTGTGACGGGGTTTTGTCCCGTTCACATCCGGCTCTCGCTCTTGCGTATATGCCTGTAAATCAGCTGAGATATGTCATATTTTATTTTATAACACTTCCATTTACTTATAAAGCCAATCAGCAGACATCACTCGAATTTAGTCATACTTGTCAAACTAAGAAATGTATAAACAAACAATATGGAGTGGATTAAAAATCAAAAAATGAAAAATGTGGTAATATTACTAAATTTGAATGATGTCTTCTGCTTAGCTTTCATATCTAAATTCTCATGTTACTGTATGTGTCATATAACATTTTAAAGATAGAAAATAACCAAAAGAAGGAGAAACAAAAATCATTAAATATTTAATGATTTTTGTATTAAATTTTGTAAATACAATTAGCAGAGTTTACAGATAGTTTATAGAGTAATGCAGATTCATGTTGCACTTGTATAAACTGTATTAATTGAAGTGGGGAAAAAAACTCATTTTAAAAATATTGTGAGCAAAATGAAGGATTGTGTTTAAAATGGCTGAAAGAACTTATTACACTTTAAAATAAACCCAAAGATTAAAATTTTTAAATCAGTTCATCAATCTTGACTTTTTCTGTCCTTCAATCTGTTATTCTATTATACACTCTACTCTTTCGTTTTGCAAGTAACAAATCCTAACAAAAGGACAAAATAAAATTTATGATCAAAGGCTTATGCCATTATTAATGATTATTATGGTTAAATAGAAATATCATTGAACTTACATTTTGAAAAAAAAATAATCTATTTTTAACTATATTTGAAAGATATTGAATATTTTTCTTTATTTTAATCTTTTTCCTTCCAGTGAAGCTTCTTGCATATCAAATGAGTATTTCCAGTCTGATAAAAGAAATTTTTTTCTGTTGCCGTCATATTTATCAGAAGAAAGTTGAGTTCTCACAATGTTTCATACATTGAGATTTTGGTAAGGATGTAAGAGGTGATAATTATAGGCTAAAAAAATTGCAGAAATATTGTAATTCATTGATGTTCATATTTTATGACCCCTCTTCTAAACTCTAATCATTTGAACCAGAAAATGGTCAGAGAATTAAAATTTAACTAGAAAATGCAAGAATATATATATATATATGTGTGTGTGTGTGTGTGTGTGAATTAGGAGATAATGGAAATTTCTGTGACACATAATTAAGAAAGCGGGCTTACAAAAATTTGACATTCACAGGACATTGAAGACAAGAGGGACAGAAGAAAGAAGCACATTTTTTTTCTTAATGATCTTGTGTAAATGGTTTGCAGAACAGGAATAGGAAAATAGACTGTGTCTAAGAAACCATAACACAGCTGATAACACTAGAGTCTAAAAGCATCATACTTCTGAACAAAAATATGATAAGAACAGGATTTAAAACTGGAAATATCTTAATAGATGTTTTCTATTAAATTATCAAAATCTTTTAATTCTTTTTGATACTATAAAGAGATCATCCTGAAGTTAAAAATGTGGCAAATCTTCTAGTCATAAATTTGATTGGTCTTCCATTGCATCTTTAGGATTGCAGCAATTCTGTTCAAATGTGGAAAAGAAATCATAACACAACTGATGACACTAGAATAAAAAAGGATCATACTTCTACAGAACTATAATGAGAACAAAATTTCAATCTGGAAATATCTTAATAAATAAATGTTTTTGATTGAATTATCAAAATGGTTTAATACTTTTTTGAAAGAAATTTGATTTGTTTCCATTCTCATTTGAAAGAAAAATAAACAGAATAGGTTCCTTAAGAATACCTGCCTTTATAAAACCAATTCCTGGAAATTTGGGATACCATTATTGTATGTGTATGTGCATATATATATATATATATATATATATATATAATAAATGCCAATGTGACACTTTTTTTCAATTAAAGGGACACAACTCTCAATAGCTCATCAACTTCTATGTAATAAATACCAATGTCAGTGTGTCACACCTTTTCCACTTTACTTCTAGAGGCTGTAGCCCAATATATCATACCATTTTAAATCAAGCTGACTCCATGAGTGAATTAAAAAACTTCCAGGGTGGATCCGGATCCGCAATCCTGAAATTTTAGATTTCTAAATTTTCATTACTGCAATTGTTAGCAGATCCCACCATCTTGGCTTTTACTTATAAAAACAATTAAAGAGACAATGCATACACAGACTTCTAATTGAGGGATGACGCCATATATATACACTGTATATCCACACTGGGCATGGAGCTGTATTCTCACACTTATGGCATGTTACACTGAAACATCATTTGATTATCAAAGTTAAACGATGTCGAGCCTGATTAGTAACTAGATGGGTAAACATTTCTGAACACCAGGTGTTGTAAACTTGGATGTACAGGTGGTGTAATGGATAACAGCTTGAATTTTGGAATCAGAGAACTAAGTTCCAATTCTGCTTGTGTTCATTATGTTCACTTATGTGCAAATAGTATATGGGAAAGGTATGATCCACCTCTACTCTATCCTGCTATAGGTGAATTAGTAGTAGTTATATCAATAAATCATTATTATCTCAACAAAATTTTTACAATCTAAAAATATATTATGGCTTTAAATAACCTGAAAAGGTTGATAAACCATCAGATCAATCAATCAATCAATCAATAAAGGTGATTTAAAGTATTCTAGAAGATGTTTATAAATTATATGATAAATATTGTCATTTAATATCAGGGTCTTGAGTGTCTGTGAGACAAACTTAGAACTAAGATGAATTGTACCAAGTGAACATGCTTCCCATTCTAGAAAGACTGCAACTGAATTTAAGAATTCTCTCTTGTGCTCAGTTTAAGTATAGCAAAGTCATTGGTATAGATAGCAAAAGGACATTTCTGAGTACTTGTTGGTTATTTCCACCACCCACCACAATAGAAACACAATAATTACAGCTGTTTTTTGTTTACTTGCTGTAGTCTAATAAAAGAATTTGGGTGGTCCATAGACTTTTCAATATAGAATAAGACAAATATCAAATAATCACCTTGACTTTAATTGAATTTAATAACCTCATATTTAGTATTCATCCAGTTTGTGGTGAATTAAGAAAAATAAAAGTTGTTTTCATTTCTGTGGAGCTTATTTTTCATCTAGACATGACAAATATCAAATTAGCATTTTGATTGTAATTACATTAATTTTTTTTTTCAAATTGGTCATTTCCAGTCTCTACCATAAAGAAACATATTACGATGATTATTTCTGATTAAATTATGTTTTTATTTTGATTTCTTTATAGAAATACACAAATCAAAATTCCTCTTGGAAGAGTTAAAATAAAAGGAGACATTTTGTAATAAAACTACATTCAAATATGTCAGATCTGGTTAACTATGTAATGTTATAAAATTGGATCTTGATCACTAGTTTTCAGAATAAGGTTTGATTGATTTGTTTTCTATGGTTTATTAGCCCCTGGCAGGTTATTTAAAGCCAGAAAATATTTTTAGATTGTAAGAATTTATTTTGTTTGTGGGAGGGGGGAGATTTAGTGATACATGTCATCCATAGCTTGGGGAAGCAGAAGTAGAATCATACATTTTTCCAAGAGTATTTGCACTTAAGGGAATATAATGAACCCAATTGGAATTTGAACTAGGATCTTTAACAATTCTGAGCCATTATCCATTACACCACCTGCACATCCAAACTTATAAGCTCTTAGCATTCTGAAGGGATCACCCATCTAGGTACTGACCAGAATTTGATGTTGCTTAACTTTGGTGAATATACAGGAACTGGTGTTTAATCATGACTAGCAGCATGGCCCGGTGTTGCCCGTGCTTGATTCAAAAATCATACGACTCATACAGCAATCGCTATCACTTGTTTTGCCCGTCTTTGCTTTTAAAGGAGTGCCCTTTGCTATGCTGATGTTGCTACATGCCTTACTTCTTGCCTATCTCACACTGCAAATTTTTTCTAAGCTCTATACTAAACATTAAATCAGTTACGAAAAAAGAACTAAACAAAATGAACACAAAATGATCAGCTTTAAAAAAGCACTCGTAACTGGAAAAACTGAATGAAAACAATTACTTTTTCACACCCAACCCAGTTCTGCAGAATCAGAATCAACGTTGAGTTTAAGCATGCGAATGAGCCAATTGGAGTAAAGTGCCATGCAGATTTAAATTTTTCCCACTTGTGACGAATGCAGCTATCGATTTTTTTTTTTGCATGCTAGCATACTAGTTAACATTCATGTCAGTCAGCTGTTGGCTCTCATGCTGGCCAATAGAATCTTCCTGCCTATTTGTGTCAGCCAGCTATGGGTTCTCACTCTGGCCAGTACAAAATGGCAGCAAACTACATGAAAACTGCCGTAGAAGCATGAAAAAATCGATTATTTCCACTATTGATAGGAGTTGGGAAATGCAAAGTCGATCTTGGCCTTTCCGCTAACTTGGATCATGTGCATGTAAATTTTGGTGCAAATCCATTGAAAATACGGCCGTGCATTCGTTACATACACACACACATCCTGCCTTTTATAGATAGAGATGAGTCCATAGGCCTACAGAATAAGGATTCTAATTAATCTACTATTAAAAAGAATTAAATAGCTGCTATTTTGAATAGGTAGCACAGAGTTGTCAGATTAGGCTACTTGTGAAAGCTCTTCTTCTATGTACCATGATCCTTCAAGATGTAGGCGATCATAGCTCTCCCCAACTTCCTGTCCTTTATAGCTCATAATAAATTTTATCTTTTTGTTATTTCTCTTAAACCTTGTTCTGCCATCCATTTACTCAAGCCCACTAATTAATTTATGCATTATGTTCCTCTGTCTCCTTTGCCTTCAATCTGTCCTGTGAGTATCAGATTTTCCAATCCCTCTTTCCTCATCATATGCCCAAGAAATTTCAACTATCTCTTCTTGATATTAAGTATAAGTTTTTTTTTCTTTTCATTTCCTCTGAAACGTTGTCATTGCTCACATGTTTGGTCCATGGTATCCTCAGAACCATATTTCTACTGCTTCAAGTTTCTTCTTCATCTGTGAGGATATTGTCAAGCATTAACTGATATTACATAACAGTTCAGTATTCTTTTTCTTTGTTTCTAACAAAGTTTTTCTCTTTCTTAATACTTTGCTTAGCTTTTGGAAGGCATTTTTGCTATCCCAATCCGTCTTTGGCTTTTCAGTGTTACACTTTCTATCCTCTGTTAAAACACTCCCCTGATATTTAAATTGTTTGATATTGGTATCTCCAATTTGTAATTTGCATGTTGGGCTGTTCCTTTTGCTAACAACCATGCATTCTGTTTTCTTGCAATTGATGTTTATTCCTTTATTTTCACTTTTCTTCACTATCTTCTCTAAAAGTTCTTGTAGTTTCCTTTCTGTATCTGCTATCAACGCTGTGTCATCTGCATGTCTTATATTGTTAAGATTGTAGCCACCAACAATGAATTCTGGTTGAACTTCTAATTCTCTCAGAATACCCTTCCCAAATATGTCAAGGTTACAAAGCAGTTCTACCAGTTTTCTGTGATGTACTTTATCAAATGCATTTAGTACCCATCCTTCTGCATTTATATTGCTCTTTGTGATATCATTCTGAGCTTAAATATCCCATTCCTGTCCTTATCTTTGCTGTCATATTCACAATGTTTTGGTTGTTGTACACTCCAGCCTTATCAGGTGATTGGAATTTCAAACTGAACCCTTCATTTCATCCACTGTCCTGCCATCTTTAATCTTAGATGTTGGCTTATGTAAGCCGAAAGCTTAGAAAGGATTAAGAATAAAACATGTATTGGTGATTTTCTTTCGTTTTTCAATGATAATATTATTAAACTTATCAGATATTATGAAAGGATTTTGCTTAAAATAGACAAAACTTGTCTATATTATTTAATGAAACATGTTTTAATGAAAAAATGCTGCCTAAATACATATAATATATATATATGTATATATAGTTTTAAGGTGTGCTATATTTATGGGACAAAGTGCTCAATATCAGAGCATATGTAAACAAAATAGCCTGTCGCCTCTGAGTGTTCACTTTTATTTATATATATATATATATATATATGAGTGATTTTGTGATTCCAGTTGATCTTTTTTATATTTGTTTTCAGGGAAATAATGGTATTTCTTTCTCCTTCTCTTTGCAAATTAGTGAATTGCTTATATCTGTTTCCTATTTTTACAGCCAGTTTCTTCTCTCTCACAGACCGAATATGCTCCAGATTGTTAGCATGAAGGATGCGTTGGAAAGTAGATTATTGAATGTGCCTTTCTCAGTTAATGATCATGTAGCTTCATTAGGGTAACATCAGCCAATCAAATAGGCTCAAAGTAAAATCTGATGTTGTCCAATGAAAAACTGCTGCTTCTTGTTTTTGGACCTCTTAAAATAGTTGGCTGAGGGTTTTCATTAGGAGTTGATTGAGCCTTGGTGTCCAAAGGCATCAATCGTATTATCTTGGAAATGGCTGTGGTTACAATGCAGTGGAACAAATTGAATTTACTGATGAAAGGTGATTTTTTTTTTTGTTGAAACTCAGTAATTTGTAACCAAATATTAATTCTCTCTCCAAAGATCATCATCTATTTCTTCTTCCCTTATGTGCCATATCCCTTCAGGATGTAGGCAATCATAGCTCTCCACAACTTCCTATACTTTGTAGCTCTAAGCTATGTATATCCTCTTACTATCGTTCACAGTCCATGTTCTGCCCTCCAGTTATACAAGCTCCTTAGGTAGTTACTTGATATTTCTTGTTGCCCCTCTTACTTTTAATATATCCTGTAAATATCAACATCTCCTTGCCTTCTTTCCTCATTATGTGGTTCTGGTTCTAAGAACAAATGTATGGGGGAACAAGTTTAGAGAAAATAACAAAAAGATAAAATTTATTGAGCTACAAAGAAAAGGAAGTTGTGCAGAGCTATAATCGCCTGCGTCTTGTAGGGTGACAGCTCATAGAGGAAAAAGAGCTTCCACAAGTAGCCTAATCTGACAACTCAGTGCTACCTATTCAAAAAATAACCTATTTAATTCTTTGTTCCCATTTTCCTTAAAACTTCCTTATTATTCACATGTTCTGTTCATGGTATTTTCAGCATTCTTATGTAGAACCACATTTCTGATTTCTGTTGCCTCCTGTCTCCTCCTCATCTGTGAGGAAATTGTCCAACTTTCACTGCCATATAGGAGGGGGCGATACTGCATAACTATTTAGGACTTGTCTTTATTTCTAATGAAAATTTCCTGTCTCTTTTAATAAATTTAGCAGTGAGCAGCTTGAAAAAGAAACAGAATCGGTTGACCATGTTCAAGTTCAGGCTGAGGCCATTCATTTTGCACTGATGTCTTTGAGAAAGGCCTGGATTGACTTCTGGATGCAATTTGTCCAATTATCGTATCACTGGCATGACAAGAAGAGAGTGTTGATTGTAAACTTAGGCAAACCACTCATCTGTAGCTACCTTACCACCCAGACAGTACTAACAAGTAAAAACTATCAAGCCCATTGTCAGTTTTGACTGTGGTTAGTTATACAAAGATAAAGTTAATTTATTTTTAATATTAATCTTATCAGCCATATCAATCCTAATAATCTCAAACAAACACTTTAAATGTTTATTGACACAGAATTAGGAATTGGCCAGTTAAGTTTGAATTCTCCTTGTAGCTCCTTCTATTCACCTGGTATTAATGTCTTTGAGAATGACATGACTCTTCTATTCACTGTTTTCAGGTAATTTGGAATAAATGCCCATTAATTTGAAATAACCATTCTGAATTGATAAAATCAAAAAATCATTAGGAAAACTATCATTTATACCAAGGCTCCTCAGAGCGCTAATATGAAACCCCAGGTGAATATGAGCCATTTCAGTCTCTCTAGGGGTTAAATTACGAACTGACTGAGTGTTTGCCATCATAAACAAGAATCATATACTCTAGGAAATAAAAAAGGTTTGTTTGTTTTATAAATATGAGCCTCAGTGATTTTTGACATTCAATGTAAATATTGTTCAATCATTTTTATTGGTGTTTTCAAGGTCCTTACAACTGAAGTGTATTAAAAATAGTTTTAGCCATATAAAAATGACAAGCAATCAGTTGAGAAGGGGAAGGTGATCTTAATCAAACTCTGCCATTTACAGCCAAATATTCATGCTCTTCTCAAAGAAGTCCTGGATATGATGATAAACTACATCCAGCAGCAAGATCTCTGATCAGCAGGTTATGAGGAGCATGGAGCCACCTCTTAATTGCTGGTGTTCCCAGGTCCACCCTGGCCCAGAGTGGTAGCACCTGTTAGGGTCCCAACTATGGGTAAATAGTTAACCCCCCACAAACTTCAGTCAAAACACTATGAAAGTGTAAAAATAGGTTTTAATATCAGAAATACTTCGTAAAAAATTATTAACAGCAATAAATTTTTGAAGAAAAATTATTACCAGCAATACATTATTACTAGCAATACATTTTTGAAAAAAAAAATATTACCAGCAATAAAAATCTTGTTGGCATTAAGTAACCCATTGAGGTTCATATACCGTAAAACAAACCAAACCAATACTATTCATAGCAAAATGATTGATAATACATCAATCAACATGAAAGGCCTCTTTCATGACATTAATCCATATAATATCCTACAATATCTTAAAGGAATCAAACTGTATTCAACATAACTACAACATAAAACACACATTGCCTCTAGTAAACATGTATATACACAAAAGCTGAGTATCATCTACTATGTATTCAGTTGTGAAAGCAGAATAACATATATCGTATTTTTATTACTTCAAAGCTCCCAAGAAAATTACAATTTGGTATTAAATGACCCATAAGGAGTTGATATGCCATTAAACAAATCAAATCTTCTTGAAGATTGCTAAGGACATATTTTTCATATTTGGGCTGGTGCTATATTTGGACAGATACTGCCCAATCTTGACAGACTTCATAAGTGACTATGTGATTTTGTGGGTAATTAATTATTTTCCACCCTGCAACTACTTTCCCACAGATGAAATGTTGCTAGCCTCATGTTACTCTATTGCTATTTCCATTGCAAATGTTCAGATGAGCTACATTCCTTAGTTCATAGCGTGAAACCCCTATACCACATACACAACGTCAACTCATCCTCATTCCCTTTGTATTACTGAGATAAGGAGGATTTCCACTCATACAGCTTCTTACCCAAGACTATCACTTTGTGGAACAGACACCCAAGAGAATGCTTCTCAAGCCACTACAATTTTAAACTCTTCAAGTCTAGGGTCACTTGTTATCTATCTTATATACCCCTATAATATGCACCACTTCTTTCTCCATTTACACCCTTACAACAATCTCATTCACTAACACTCTACCTTGAGTAGCTCTTGGGCCTTGTGTGAACCTTAGTATAAAAAAGATGCTAATTTGCTTATTGCTTGCTTATTATCTGGTGGCTGTCACTGATGATCAAGTTGCAACAAGTATTCTTGCTGATTCAATAATCCTTGATGGTTTTAATTATTCAAGTCATTTCACAATGTTTTTCTGATGTTGTCCAATGAAAAACTGCTGCTTCTTGTTTCTGGACCTCCTAAAATAGTTGGCTGAGGATTTTCATTAGGAGTTGATTGAGCCTTGGTGTCCAAAGGCATCAATCATATTATCTTGGAAATGGTTATAGTTACAATGCAGTGGAACAAATTGAATTTACTGATGAAAGGTGATTTTTTTTTTTGTTGAAACTCAGCAATTTGCAACCAAATTTTAATTCTCTCCCCAAAGACCATTATCTATTTCTTCTTCTCTTATGTGCCACATTCCTTCAGGATGTAGACAATCACGGCTCTCCACAACTTCCTATACTTTGTAGCTCTAAGCTATGTATATCCTCTTATGATTGTTCACAGTCCCTGTTCTGCCCTCCTGTTATACAAGCTCCTTAGGTAGTTACTTGATATTTCTTGTTGCCCCTCTTACTTTTAATATATCCTGTAAATATCAACTTCTCCTTGCCTTCTTTCCTCATTATGTGGTTTTGATTCTAAGTACAAATGGTTGGGGAAACAGGGTTTAGGACAGATAACAAAAAAAATTTCAACCATTTTATTTATGATAAATTCAGTCCTCACTTTTATATTCTATATTTTTTTCAGATATTTTCCCAGATTTTCAATCTCTTTCAGTTTCAAGCTTTGGTTAGTCAAAACTCCAACATTTACTATCTGACAGGTCTTGCTGTCTTTATGATAACTAAATAGGATGACATGGCCTTGATTGGGGAATTTGTTTGAATTGGAATGTCACTAAAATTTTACTTTTCTAATCTCTAGGACAATTATTATTTTGTTTTGCTGAAATTATTTGTCTGTGTAGTCAGATCCAGTTCATTTGCACAGTTCCCAGTAGATGACCATTTCTACTCAGGTGTGTTTTATTCTCATTCTCAGCCAATTTACTGATATGCATACAATGGCTAGATATTTGTTTTCGAACAAACCTGCTTACCAGAGCAGTGAGCTGATCCCTGTCACAGACACCTGCTCAAGTACATTTTGCATATGTTCAATAGCCAACAATCCCATCTGTGGTTTATACTGCTACTATGCTGAGCATATCCTGCAGTTTCTGTCTGAGAAAGAGTGCACCAACTGACATGATCAACAATTTGAACAAGGCCAGTACACTCAAATCTCCAGTCAGGATGACTTGTGACTTTGTGATCCCACAACAATCAATCGCCTCAGAAATGTTTTGTCTACACCATTTCATACACAAGGCTTGGGTTAACTCATGGTATAGTTTTCCAGCACTTTTCAAAGATGAAACATTGGACATGTTGGAGAACACTTCCATTACAAAAAAGGAAAACCTGCAATACACAAAAATATGGAAGGACCAGAAATATTAAAGTCTGAAGTGAAATCAGCATGGACCAATTTAAAAAGGAACAAAGCAGCAGGATCAGATGGTATATTAATAGAGATGCTGGTAGCTTTAGATGATTTCGGCACTAACAAAATTACAAAAATAACTAAATATACAACAGTGGTTATATACTAGAAGATTTTAATAGATACATTTTCATAGCACCTCCTAAGAAGCCAAGTGCAAATAAATACAAACTCCATTAGACAATCAGTGAAATGAGCCACATAACAAAACTTATCATCCAAATTCTGATAGTGCAGAGCAGAATTAAACTGGAAATAGGACATGAACAGTGTGATTTCATTAAAAGCACTGCAACAAGAATGCTATATTTATACTCAAAATTATATCAAAAAGAGCAACGCAAATTCAGGAGGATGTGTACCCATTCTTTATAGATTATGCAAAAGTGTTTGATAAGGTATGACAGAAAGAACTGTTTGATCTGCTAGGGAACATTGACATATTTGGGAAGAATATTAGGATAATCCAGAATCTATACTGGCAGCAAACCACCTGCATATGGATAGAAAATGAATTCAGAAAATATACAAAATAAAAGGGGGTTGTAAGACAATGGTGTGTCTTCTCACTAAACTTATTCAACCTTTACAGTGTGGTGATCCTGAGAGAATTAGAAGTTCTATCAGGATTTATTATTGATGGTCACAATCTTAACAAAATAATATGGCACCATATTGGTAGCCGACACAGCAAGGAAACTGAAGAAAGGACTAAACATCGGAACAATGTATGGTTGTCAGCAAAACGTACAGCTCAAAATGCAAACTATGAATTAAAGATACCAAAATCAAGTTAGTATGGAAAAATGTCTTCCAAAAGCTAAGTAAATTATTAAGAAACAAGAAAACATTGCTGAACTGCTTTTTGCAATATCAGTCCACCTATATGGCAGTGGATGTTGGACACTCCTCTTCACAGATAAAGACTATGGCTTTAGATATTGTTAATGCATACTACTACTCTTCACAAGCCCAAGGACCATGGTATATCTGACCAAACTTTTGATTTGATCCAATCCTTCTTAACAAATCATGTAATGAAGTTAGTTGAATGACCACTCGTCTTCGATCCTTTCATGTTAATTCAGGTGCTTCCAGTGCTCTATTCTTGTACCTAACTTGTTTCTTATTTTCATCAACAACCTACCTAATGTCATCAGTTTCCAACTTTGTATTTATGCTGATGACATAAATATTTGCTCCAATCTTAATAGTCTAATAGGTCTGACAAAGTAAAAGTGGCAGCTACTCTCAAAAATGACCTTCAGTCAGTTGTTAACTGAGGCGAGAAATAACTTGTTACTTTTAACACTTCTAAAAGGAAACTTCTCTTAATCATCTTAGACTACTGTTTGTGCCATCCATCAACATGGCTGATGATAATCTCAAGGAGATCAACTCAATGCAACTTCTTGGGCTCATGTTTTCCAATGACATGAAGTGGAAAGATTATATTGAATCAATTACTAGGTCTGCTGGTAGGAAAGTTGGTTCACTGTGTTATGCCAGAAAATATTTCTTGCTAGAATCCATCTTGTACATTTATAAATCTACCATTCATCTGTGCACTGACTGTTGCTGCCACATCTGGTCTTGTGCTTCTGCTATGTATTTAGAGATTCTTGATAAAATGCAAAGAAGAATCTGACCTGGCATCTTGGTTTCAGTCACTCTCCCACCACCATAATATAGATTCCCTGTACCTTTTCTATATAAATATTTTCATGGTAATTGTTCTTTTGAACTTTCCTCTTTGGTACCACAACTTACAAATTTAAGCACTATACTAGATTTTGTAGCTAGGTCTTGTCATTTTACAGTTGAAATGACTAAATATAACCCTAAGTTCTAAACTAAGAGTTTCTTTTCTCACACTTCTCATTTGTGGAACACACTTTTGGCTTCTTGCTTTTCAGTCAAAATTGATAATCAAAAATTTAAATGCAGTGTCAATTGTTATCTTTTTTTCTTCTTAATTCTTTTATTGTTCCCTCTTAATAATCTTTTTCTCATATTCTTTCAAACTCAGTAACCTCTTTTGCCTTAGTGGCTCTATTGCCTTACTTGATGTGAAATAATTAAAAACAAAATGTTTTCCTCACTCTTTGGTACAGTTGTTAAAATATAACATGTACTTTTGGCTGGTTTGTTTATAAGTTTTCACTTGCCATTAAACCAATTATTCAATAGCAAAAAAAAAAAAAAGAACTTATCAAAAGACTATTTATCAAAATCTGTTTAAATGAAAGAATGCTACCTGTCCATTCTATTTAATAGAACATCTTGAAATGAAGGATTGCTGCCTATCTATTCTGTTTAATAGAACATGTTTAAATGAAGGGTTGCTGCCTAAATATATTTAATATATATATAAGAATAATGTTAAGCAAATGAATGAAAAAAAAATGAAAGTCTGTGTAATGTGTTTTGTCCACTTGATAGACCTTGTTACACACAATTTTCTCACTTTGTCATTCATTTGCCTAACATACAGATATATATATGAGAGAGAGAGAGAGAGCATGTGTTCATTTCCTGCTATACAATATATATCTATAATTTGGCAAGAATTACTTTGAAAAAAATCACTGCAATTTTCCCTGAACTTCATAGCCCTCCCCTTAATCAGGTTGTTGTAAGATTGTAGTCTATTGGATATTCTCCTTGTGAACTACTGAAGCAAGACATGTAACTAACCTCATAAATCCATGTATATCTGCACCCATAGCTAACCTGCCTTGGCTAGCTTGCTTGAGATTTATTGGCTAGCTCAGAAATGATAACATTGTTAAAGTGGCACAGGTTTATGCATATATCACTCAATGAACCTCATAAGCTGACTCTGATTTATATGAATACTTGCTAATCCTTCAAGAGATTTTTGTCATGATCTAGGATTTTGACAGTTTAAAAGTAAGCTGTGCAGTCTATGTTACTTTTGGCAAGAAAAATCAAGTCCTGTTTCAAAATAGCTTTGTCAAAGCCGGACTTTGATGCGAATGTCATGCATGGGGTCCAGTTCTGTCTGAAATGTCTAAACTATCTTCTGAATACAACTGTTTTTGCAGATCAATAATTAAAAATGGTTTAAAATGAATAAATCTTTTAAACCTTAACAAGAACAATCCTTCACCAGGCCCTATAGATTGGCAATACAAAAATTATAAAAAGCTATACCAAATAACAAAAACTATGTCACTTGAACACTTCCAACTGTAGCAACAAAAATGAAGAGCACAATAAACAAAAATGATATAATAAAGCTGTTATGTTTCCATACTGCAAAAATCAAAAAAATTGGAAGAAACCTTCCACCAGAAAACATAGAAAGAGTAAGTGTGTGAACTTCAGAAGCCTATTTTCCTGAAAAAAAAAAAATTTTCATCTAGTAATAACCCTGTTTGGTCGGTGAATGTCAAATATTTCCTGTATGGAGAAGGCTAAACTATCAGTAGCAATTTTCCATTTAGATTTATGGAGTGAGGAATTATTATTTACATGAGAATTATTTATTCCCATCTTCAATATTATCACAATGTTTCAACAAATGCCTGATGAATGGTAGACTGCTCAATGGCCAAAATGTTGTGACAGTAACAACAAAAATAAGAATAGTTTACATGTAAACATGTAAATAATACTTTGTTCTGCTTTATTTTCATTGATATCACAAATTAGTCTACTTGCTTGCTTCCGGCTAACTTGGATAATCATTTTGGTTAGACTATCTCTGTGGTTCTCTTTATTTTGCATAGATGGTGAGGTTCCATTTTTAGGATATGATGTAAGCCAACCTTTTATTCACTGTAGCCTGTGACGGATTTACATATGGGTTAGTATGGGCTAATAAAATTAAAAAGAAAAAAAGAGATTTGTTCCTTTTCAGACTGAATGAAAGAAATGTGTGTGTGTTTTAATATTAAAATTGCATATTTAATATTAAAACAAAAACAGATTTCTTTCATTCTGATCCAAAGAAGCCTATCTTATGAAGGTGAAACACATAGTCCATAAAACAGTTTTCCACTTTGTCTGATTCTTCAAAATCTTGTTTGGAATCTATATCCTACTAAGACATGAACACACACATATTTCTCTCTCTCTTTCTCTCTCTCTCTCTCTCTGTATATATATATATATATATATATAAGGATGAATCAGTAAGTCAATAGCCTGAACTTTGATTTGAGATTGTCATTGAATAATATTTAATCTATGTAAATTATGGGTAAATGCTGGAGTAAGTACATTAACAAGGAGATTATCTTGAAAAATAAATATTTATTGTGTCTTCTTTTTCATCATTTGTGCTATTGATTTCTTGCTAACACTACATATAGATATTTGTTGTGATGTATACATGTGAGTTGATATTTGATGTGTTTGTGTGTGTATAGAATTACCCAGCCAATAATGTGCACTTTTCAACATATAAAAAATACCTGCAACATTTGGATGGAGGGTAAATTCTTCATGGAACCACTGAAGCAAGTAAATGTTGAGTTACTATAGCTACAGAATTTTCTGAGAGTAGACATGAATTTTCAGAATTGCAAGATTCCAATAATTGCGAAGAAACTTTAACTAAGCCGTTGAATTTTCTTACTTTTCTCTTTATGATGTCTTTTTTCTTCAATTAAAATCTATAGTTGTGTGTGTGTGTGTATATATATATATATATATATATAGTGGACATTGAGGTCAACATCCAGTGGCAGCAGTCTGTTTCATGCTAAAATGCAATCTTCACGCTATATATATATATATATAAAATCGAGAAACTAATATTATGAATGTATGTGCTTATAAAACTCAGTAAATTTCAAAATAAGTTATTCCAAAATTCACTTGAAAATGAAACTGAACTAGTAACTTTAATTTAATTCTATAAGTGAATTTGAAGTTTTTAGTTTCTCTTTTTGAAACATGGTAATTCCTGTGTAGCGATGGAACCATATTTTTTATTTGTAAATTTATAATATTTATGCTCTGTAGATTTACATTGAGCACTGTTTTGTAAAAATAAAATAATTAATAAGAACACCAGATTATGCATCTTACTGTTCTTTCTCTTTATTATGATTATATATATATATATATATATATATATATATATATATATATATATATATATATATATGCAGCAACCTTTTTCATTTATGTAGGTTTGGTTAAAGACAAAAAATTAAGGATCCCCATGCTAGAAAAATACACCTTAGCCAACATACAAAGGAATGAGGAGGATGAAATCTGACCAACTTTAATATCTTCCCATTCTACCAATGCAACTACAAAACCACCAAACAGAAACATATTAATAAAGAAACATTTTTTATTGGATTCATTACATGAACCAGAAGCATATCCCTTAAAATAGATTCTATCATATTTTCTTTACAATAAGCAACATATAAAACCAGTTACACCCTTTTTTTTTCTTTTATTTAAGGAATAAGCGTCAGCATGTTGGAATAAAAACATTTACACACTTTTTGAAAATCTAAAAATGAAACTAGTTAAAAAGTAAAACAATTTTTTTTGAAAGCCCACATATAAATAAAACAATTTTAATTTTAATAATTCTCTGTAAACATGTATTATAAATATTACATATAAATATATGAAAACATTAGGTGTTTTTTCAAATATTATTTTCTCTCTCTCTCTCTCTATATATATATATATATATATATTTACATCCACACACCACATATAATAGCAAAATTGTAACAACACAATTATCCATCCCACAAAATGTTTAATATCTAAAAAAATCATCAAACTAATTGAGTTTCTTTTTACACAGTTTGTAGATAAGGCGTTTAGCCATCTTGACACTATTTTTCATAAGAATCACTGAAAAACCCTTTGAGTTATTCAGCTAAAAAGAGAGCAGGTTAAAATTGTTTTGTGTCAGACCCACTGGTGAAAGGAAAAAATCGTTCAGAGCTTCAGTAATGGTACCAACATTCATATTCTGGCTTCCATCTTGAAATTACATTCAAGAATTATCAAGAGAATACTGAATAAGTTTATAAAATAGGGAATAGTAGAAAGGAAAACTGGATGAGGAGGTCACAACAGAAAGAAGGATCATTTTTTTCAACTCAGAGCTAAAGAAATTAATTAGAAAAGATCCAATTCAATTCATAAAATGTTTGGCACATCAGAGAGGAGTTTCAGCTATAACAGTCCAAAGAGCAGTGAAAAAAAGACTTTTATGAAATCGTACTTGAAACCTGTGAAGCTCCTTGTTACACTAGGACAGAAAGAAGGTTAGAGAGGACAAAGATCCTTTTGAAAACATTAGAAAATTATCCTGGAATATATATATATATATATATATATATATATATATATATTTGAACTTCATGAACTATGATTAGTTAATGATGAACATGTCGGAGTGAGTCAGTCGTTCACTTTTGAACCGACTGCTCGATTGAACTCTCTTCCTACGGACAGGAGGAACCCGAAGGAGGCTCTGCTGAAGGGCGGAGTCTCCTTCGGGGAGGTAAACCGGACCTGAACCCGTATATACGGGTTCAATGGGCATATTTTTGGCCGAGCCCATGGGCTCGGAATGCCCACGTCTAAAAGGCTTTGTGCCACATGACACCCTCGTTGGGGGGGGACTCAATATCGTCATTTTCATTTACGATCAATTTCATCACAATTCTTCTGTTATTCTTGGAGAGTAACTATACATTCCTATTGCTTTGGCATTGTCCAATAGTGTTATAAAAACCACAGAGAATTCCATTAAGATACCTTTAATCATTTCTAAGATATAACAGTTCAAAGCTTAATCTAACAATTGGACAATTTTACTGTTACACCCAGTATATCTTTGTCCAGTCTATTTAAAACAACCATGGTTGGATAGGTGGTATCAAACACTTGCTGATAGGGTTTCAGCATGTCTGACTTCTTGCTTTTCTCCTGTCGAGCTGTGTGTTGAATTTAGTACCTGTTCAGGTGTTCCCATATTTTGCCAATGATGCTTTGCCCTACCTCCAAAGTAGTTCTGTGATTCATCAATTTAAATGTCAGTGTGATGCTGACTATGTGGGGCAAACCAACTTGTAGTTGGAGACCCAGATTCGACATCACATGCCTACCTATATAAGACATGATGTAGAGAATAATAGTAATCGCTTGAGTCAGTCAGTTTGTAAGTCAGTGATGGGGTTACATTTAATTAATAATCTGGTTTGCGTTTCCAAATATGTTGATGGAGCATTTAGGGTGCTGTACAAGGCTTGGTGAATTAAACATTTATGTTTTTTAGAGGTTATTTACATCAAGCTTCATTGACAAACTTTGTGCAGGCAGAAAGAGAATATTCTTTGTTCTCTCTCTGTCCTATGGGTGGCTTGTGACTTATTCTTTTTATGTTCCTACGTACTAGGGGCTCATTTACACTGATTTTTTGTTACTTTTTTTAACAATAAATTTATTTTAGTCATGGCTCCTTAATTAATCCCCTGTATTTATGTTTTCAGTTTAGCCATTTTGATTATAGATGTTCAAACAAATCTTTTTGATGAAGTGTTGGATGAAAAAGGTTCCTTTTAAAAGAATGTGTTCCATCATTTTCAAAGCCATATGCAAATTCTGTGGTACAAAATTTTTGTTTAAGCACACACATATACAATATAGATGTGTGTGTGTCTCTCTCTATCTCTCCCTATATATATATATATATATATATATATAGTGTGTGTGTGCGATGGTTAAATTGTCGTCATTTTACATTTTAATTTCACGCATGCAAATTGTTTTTGATTTTGTTGACTACACAGTATAGTAGGGCCAGTTGGGCACCATTTGTCAGAAAATGAAAACCATGATGCTGTTCACTCCACCAGAAATTTAGAAACGGCATGTTGTACTGCTTGGCATTTGTGCTGGAAGCTCCAATCTGAACATTTCAGAGCATTTGGGTATCAATTTGAAGACAGTGCAGTGGATTTGGAAAGAGTTGGATGGGTCTAATCATGATTACAAATGTACAGCAGCCCAGAAAACTCACTCTGATTGTTCTAATAAAAAATGAGTTCTCAAATTTGTTGGTGAGGGCTTCAGACTAAATATGGAGGCCTATATCAAGTGCCTTGAGGAGGTTGTGCTGCCCTGAATCAAGATGGTGGCTGCAAGAAGACCCTATGTCTGGCAACAGGACTCTGCACCATGCCACACAAGCAGAAGAACTAAGTCATGGCTGTCAACTTTTGCAATCACATCACTCCTTACCTCTGGCTACTTAACTCCTCAGATTGCAACCCACTTGATTATTATATGTGGGGTGCAGTTAAGTGAGAGATCAACAAAACTCCTTGTAATATCAAATTTGAACTGAAGGCAAGGATTATGGTAGCATTCACCAACTTAAACAAGGAGGCTGTCCAGAGGAGTTGCAGGTGATTGTGAATTTATATATTTATATATATATATATATATAATTTCAGTATTTTGAAATATATCTCATATTCATGCTTATTTTTTAAATGTTTACTTAAAGAAGATTATAAAAAATAATGAGAGAATGTCTCTTGACGTTACATTTTTCTAATTCAGTTGAACACTGATGGAATAAGAGATATATATATTCAAAATTATAATATCTGTCTATCTATATATATATAAATACTATATAAAATGATATTGAGCACTTTATCCCATATATATATATATATTCTAACCTTTCAGAATATATATACACATGCATATTCTAAATTTATTTTGATGTGTGCATCTGAAATTATGTTTATTTCAATCTTAGTATACCACAGGTTTATTGGAATCTAATATGTTATCTGTCAGTCTTTACCTAACATCATTAGCATCCATTCCATCTACTTTCCTTTCCATGTAATTCCAATTCAGAAGGCAAACCAACAAAACAAATAAAATGTCTCTTACTTTATCCAATTCTGCAACCAATATGTTTACTTTCATAACTTGCATATAATATTGAAATAATATTATTTGTTGTGACTGAAAATTTTTTTTTTTTCATAAAACTGCCCAAAAAGGTTCTGAGTAGAAATAAAGCCAACCAAAGTCATCATCTGTCTGAAAATCTCTGAGATTATGTACAAAGATTATTTAGAAAATTGCTAAAATTGGATTTAGGCCAATAAATGACTGATATTTCATAAATCCTAAATTTTGAACCAACTTTGACACAGATGAGGAAAAATAGGCAGAACAAAGCGGAAAATAATAATATTAATAATCTTTTTATTTATTATTATTCCTCCTCATTTCATATTCATCATTATAAATAGATATTGCATAATAGCTCTCTACTGAACTAGGCAGCTTTGACCAGTTAGATATTGGAATGATTCAAATATATTTATTAAATGTCATAATATTAGATTACATTCATTAATTCTATTTTTCTGCATTCATTTCTTTTTCTTTTTTTATTGTCGTATCATAATTTTTATCTCATCAGTTAATGATCTTGTATCCTTAATTGTAGTTGTTTTCATCACATTTTAGCCATTTTGTTCTCTGGCCCTCGCTTGATCATTGATAAATTTAGTAATATCTTCAGTTTCAATCAGTGTGTATCCATCTATGATAGTGGGTTGATAAATATGTTGCCACAAAGTTACTACATTAATTTTCATCTGAAATGTTTACAGTTTATTGCTCATTGTATGTAATTGTTGTGTGGAGTTAGATTAAGTGTATTAACAAGGAAGAAGATTATGTTAAAAATATTGTGTAACACAAATTCTTTTTCATCATTAGTCTGGACAAACCTGTGTGTGTATATATATATATATTAAGAAAAGTTCAAGTGACTCATCCAGTGACCAACTCAAGAATTTCCTGTAAAAACTCTCATCAGAACCAGTTGTTTTATAAATCTTATTAACAGATCTCATATTATAAGATCTGATACTAAGTTTAATTGATTTATGAAACATCTGTCTCTGATGAGCATTTCACAGTGAAACTCTTGAGTCAGTCAAGTAGGTCACTTGAACTTTTCTTGATTTATTGAATATAGCTAGAGTCAACTATTGAAGGCTTATTAGCGGAAATCTGCCAACCTGAAAAGGTATGTAAAATTCTTGTAATTTTCACTTGTTTCATTTGTATTACTATGACATACATATACACACACACACACACACATATATATATATATATATATATATATATATATATATACACACACACATTTTATATATATATATATATATATATATATACATATTTATTTAAAATATGATTCCATCGCTACATAAGAGTTCTCATGTTTCAAAACAAGAGCTGAAAACTTCAATATAATTATTTGAATTAAATTGAATTAAAGTACCAAGCTCTGTTCCATCTTCAAGCAAATTTTTTTTGAAATAACTAATTCTTGAAATTTACACATTTAGTTATTCCCAAAAAGTTTTGCATGCAGCCCAGGGTTACAAACTCACATCAATCCAATATGCATATTTTATATATATATATATATATATATATATATATATATATATATATGATGGTGGTCTCTCCTCTCCTGTTGGTTTCTACATATGATGATCTGACAACCTCATTAAATTTTTGTATTTGTGTCGCATGTGACACTTGAGTCTCACTAGTTACCAAGTTCACATATTGTGCAACAGCAAAGATCTCAGGGCATAGCAGCAGGGATATTTGCTGGTTCTTTTTGCCATTGTCTTTCTTCTCTTAGCTGGTCAATACAACTGATTTCAAAATTTCTGATACCACTCTAGCACAAATGTCTCCAGTTATTTTTGTCCAGCATAACTCGTTCAAACTTAGTATATGGTACTTTGACAGCTAGGAGATTACTCTTCAGTTTGTTTTTATACCTGAGCCATGGCCATTGAACAGTCCTTTGTCCACTGTGAAGCTGGCTATACATAAGGACCTTAGGTATTCTGTCATCACTCATCCTTACAACATGACCAGCCCAGCAAAGTTGTTACTGCATCAAGAAAGTCTCTATTCTACTAATGTTACATTTTGTGAGAAGATCAGCATAGGACACCCTGTCATCAAAAGTATAGCCACAGGTCAAGCGGAGATAACTTTTGCAAAAGAAATCCACCTGATTGATATGGGACCTATATGAGGTACATGAATATATATATATATATATATAATCCCTCACTGGTAGCATGACTCAGTTCATGCATTGGTGAAGGATAATATGCATATTTATTAATGTACTTAATATCTGTTTTATTATATTGAGTACTGTTTTATTAACACCAATGCTATATATATATATATATATATATATATATATATATATATATATATATGTGTGTGTGTGTGTGTATATGTACCTCACAAAATCGCTAAAACATCAGTATACCATGATGAAAATATGCTCCAAACATAATGCAAACATAGTTTTATCATCAAAATCTTTGTTCTTAAAGGATCAAAGTATTTTTAAATATTTCATTAAATTTTTTACTCTTTTTTAGAACCTTCAAAATTTTGATTAAAGAACTTGTTATTCTTGCATCAGTCGATGTACTAACTTTTAGCATTGCAAATTTTAGCTTCTTTTTTTTTAATGACAAACACATTCATTTGGAAATTCTTGCAAAAATCAAATAATTGTCAGATTTTAATGAAATTGTCAGGACTTATTCACAAATGAATGAATTTCTTTTTTTACATGTCTTTCACCCCCTTACTTAATTTTATGAAAACTTGATAAAGTCAGCATGATAATTTTTAGTGATTATATTAGTTAAAAGCAGAACTCTTTGAAGAATTTAAATCACTGATTTTTCTTTGTTGAAAAATCAAACTCTGTCTTACTGAAAATCTGTTCTGAATCAAAAAAATAAAAATGCCATAAAACTAAGACATTATTTAATTAGAGAAGCTTTTAATTGCTTTTATGAATAATATATATTAAAGATAATATTGTCTGAAAAAAAAATATTTTGATAAAAACATAATTTTTACAAAATTTGTTTTTATTTTTTTACAATTTTAAATTGAATAATTTATGAAGTTTTTAAATCTTTTAAAATTCTGTTTCAATGGGGTAACACTTAGAAAATATTATTATTAAGTAAAAACTATATTTGCTAATCATATATTGTAATGCTTATTACACTCTGATGAACCCAAATATTTTAAAATGAATTTTTATTTGTTTTTATCTGTGTATATATGTGCAGAAGTTTTAAGTACAGATTTTCAAACCTAACAGTATCATTAAAAGGTCACATGTTTTAAGGGTTGTGTCTCTTATGTAAAAAAAAAACCCTCATATAAACTTTATCGTCTGCTCCACCATACTTAACTATGAACACGTTCAGCAGTCATTCGACTGTCAATAGATTGATTAATACGTCAGGAAAACAAGACCCCATGGTTAAGAAATGCTTTTATACAACATTTTATGCTAAAAGTAAGTAATATTTGTTTCAAATCAGATTAATTTAACTTTACTAATTTTTCTCAGATAACATTTCAGAAATATGTTTTATTTTTGCAAGATTTTTAAAACTGAGAATTAACTTTTGTTTACCAACTACCAATTTTATCAATTTGGCTTGAAAAAAAATTGATTTTGATCAATATAATTTCTGTTTGAATACACCACAGAGTATTTTGCTTACCGGAAATAGCAAATTTTAAATTCTTTAGCTTTTTCATAAAATATTTGTGCAGTTTTTATTTTTCATAATGTCATTTCCCTACTTAATAAAGTCAGTCTATAAAGTCTAATTTATTCATTTTATCAGAATTCTGTATTCAATTTGTTACTAATTATTTAATTTTCAAAATTACTATTGACCTAAGGCTTCAATAAAATGTAGACTTTGTCCTACTTCCAAATAAAAAAAAATCCTTTCCTATTTACTGTCCTCCTGATTACTCTTTTCTCTTCCTGCTCATTATTAATGTTTCTGTTCCTAATTCTTCTATACCCTCTAACCCCTTGTGTCTTAGTGGCTTTACTACCTCGCATGGGGTTATACCAATTAAAAAAGGATTAGAACTGATAATGTTTTAGCAAAATGGCTTATTTTGTCATTTTGCTGTCAGAGTTCATTCCTCAATGAATATTTCCTTAACAAATTGATTGGAATAGATTGAATGATATCTTTGTCACAATGATCAAGAGATTTTTTTATGAAGGACAAGTGAAGATTTTATGATCCCCTGAGGACCAGGATAACTGATAAGTGGTTCAGAATGAATTAACTACAAAACATATTTGTTCAATTGCACAATCATCATTCGTATATGTAAGAACATTGGAAATGTTAAAGATTAACAATCATGAAAATAAATCTATAAACATTTTTTTTATTGCAGCTAGTGATTTTATCATGAAGAGAAACAGTGTTATCTCTTTATATATATATATATATATATATATATATATATATATAGTAACATTAGTTTAAAGAAAGCTTAGGCAACTCTTAAAATGTATTTAAGGAAATATTTATTTTTTAGTTTATTCATGAAGATAGATCCAGCAGCTATGTCCATACAACACAAAAATAAAAAAAATTTTAACAGTTCAGAAATGTAGCGATAATATTTTTATGACTCTTATCTTAAACATAGAACATCTAACTTGTTTGAATAAATCTACATTAAATCTGAAGGCAAGTTATTAGTAAGGATTCTGTTTTTCTGAGAATTTAAAAAGACTTTATATGCATTCAATTTACTGACATAGCACCTCAGTTGTGTTTACAAATTCTTGTTGTAAAATGAAACTATTATTGAAGCAGTTTCGAAAATTTATTTAAAAAAGTTAGCTTGTGAATTGACAATACTGTACAAAAGTACTTTTTTTTTATTTTAGTCTGTTCATAAAAATTACATTCAGTCAATATATACACTCAAATATGCAAGTCAATATTTTTACCATAACATTAGTAGGTATTAATCAATATTAGTAAAATTTTCAAGGTATACATAGATTTATATGATAAATATACAATATGAATTTCATATTATCTGCTTTTGTTGGGAATATATACTGTAACTTATCTGGTAGTATTATGCAATTTGAACATTTTTCATCATAATGTAAATAAATATATATAATAGTATAGATATTTCATTTTTAATTTCAGAGATCTAAAAATACAATAGGCGATAAGAAAGACATATCTGCAAAAGAGAAAAAGAAAATATTTTCAAGTTATCGAGTGACTGAAACACAACTTTGGAAATTGCAAAAATGTTGAATAGTGATCTAAGAACAACAATAAGAAGAAAGTGGAAGTTTGGTAAGAACGAGAATAAAACGGTTTTAAGAATGTTACAAAAAAGATTTGAGAAAACTAAAAAAGGTAATAAGCAAAAAGAATGAATTGGCCTGCAAGCTGGTGCTATGAAAGTAAACAGAGAGAAAAGATGAAGAATTTGAAGAACATCAGCAAAAGGCATGAAAGCAACCAAACTATCACCTTTTAAATAAACTTCACAAACAGGAATGTCTAAATAAGGCAAAGAAGCAAATGTAAATTGATTTCTTAGCAGTTATTTGTAATGATGAATGTAGAGCTACATTGGACAAACCAGTGGGATGGGCTAGAGCAATGGTTTCCAAACTTTTTTCTCTGGGCCACGTTTTTGGAATGAAAATTTGTTCAAGCCTCACCAAATTTTATACGATAAAAAGAACATTTAAAAATTTTAAAAAAAGAAACAGAGAGAGGGTTAAAAGGGAGATAACTGCAGATTCAAAGTCAGAACATTATCATTGATAACTGATTCCTCTAAATAGTGGACTCTTGTTAATATATTCTTAATCATACTTATTATAAAACCCAGGTTGTATGTGTGTCTGTATGTTTATATATTGGATCGGATTTCCTACATTTTTCAACCGATTTCAACAAAACTTCACAGGACGATGTAAAATTACCTTGTGGTGGTTCTGACAGTGCCAAAAAATGGAAAAACACAATTGTTTTTGCACAAAATCAATTTGAAAACACAATTAAGATACATCGCTTTCGCGGAATGAAAGGGGGCCAACTCATATCGAGTTATACTTATTATAAAAACCAGGTTGTTTGTGTGTGTGTGTGTGTGTGTGTGTGTGTGTGTTCATTTATATATGGGATTGGATTTCCTACATTTTTCAACCAATTTCAACAAAACTTCACTTTTTTTTTGGCAGGTATTGTTTCTTATTGTCTTGCACACTTTTATCTTTATTTTTACATTCAGAATGTTTTAAAAATTCCATTTACAAGACAATTGTTTATAATAAAATTCTATTCAATCGGTAGACTCATAACGATTGAAAACAATACTTTTGTTTGAGTTTGGGTTTGACCAATTCGTAAAAAAAAAAAAAAATAAAACTAATTAAGACATGCGTTGTCCATCAACCTTAAACAATAATCTTTGTCAATTTTATTTTTCAGTCTTTATGATGGTCGATACTTGATCTATCTCTTACTGTTACATCCCCGGGCAATGCCGGGCTCTACTGCTAGTACTTGATATAATGCAAAGATATCACAATGATAAAATTGGTCAATAATTATTTGTAACTATTTATATTGGGACTCATGCAAGTAATCCATAATAATATTTTAAATTTTGAAATCATATTTATTTTTGGCATTTGTATTTTTTCATACTGTTTCTAAATCTTTCTCTTTCAATTATTCTGCCTCACCTGCTATCCTCTTCCATCACACTGTTTGGGAAACACTGGGCTAGAGATTGATTTATTCATGGAAATAGCTAACATAGAGGACAACTGTAGGAAAGTAGTTTTGTAGCATTAAAATTAGAGTTCTCTTTAAATGTGATGATAGTTTAAGATTAATGCAGAAATTTACAGTAAGTTCTTGAACGAGGCGTTTTGCATGGTACAGATCATAATTAAGAAGCTGTAAGCTAAAGAGTATATTTATACAAGATACTAAACTTTTGCATTATGCAAAACTGTCTATTGCCAATCTTGTCAAAAAGCTTGTTCTAATCCAATAGAAAAAAAAAATTCATAATTAAAGGAAGTGTATATGAGAATAAAAGAGAATATTCAAGCAAAGAAGATATCTGAAAACAACAGAGACTGCTGCAAGTAATGTTAATGTTGAAACAGTAAACGACTGCATAAAGACAATGGCCAAAAGGCTGATGAAGGTTATAGTATGTCAAGCAGCTCATATTACTATGTAAAATAATAATTTATTCTGGTATATAGGATACTGTATTAATCAAATATGTTTCTATGACCTTTATAGACATAAGCTGAATCTCATACAATATATTGCTCATAAATATATCCTGGAATTTTTACTAACATGAGTATTGTAATGTAGGGAAGGTTTCTGAATAGAATAATCAAACAAATTTTAGTAATGAATGATAAGACACGAGCAACACATATAAAATTCACCAGTGGCACATAGAAGAAGTAGTCAACTGCTAGAAGTGAGTCAAGTGAATTCCACAATGAAACTCCAACTGCAGTCCAACATACAGTATTTACTACTTGTTATGGTGTGGTTTCACAGTGGAGGCTTGTATTTGTACTAAGTCGGTCCTAAAATAGGTTTGACATACAAAACGTTAGGAACTTGATATAATAGGTAATGACACAGAGAAATCTAGTTGTGGTCACTGATACTTTAATATCCGACTAACGGTCATCCGGCGTCAACTGACTGACCCACTGAGCGACTCCCTTGTTACTCTTACTACTCCTACTTATTATAGGTGGGAGAGTCTATTAATTATAGAATAGGTGTGTTCCACTATAACACTACTGTATTTATGTGAATGGGGACATATCCATTATCATCCATAGATATGCTACAATAGATTGTTTTATTATGAAAACATTGGTTTGCACAATAAAATCTGACATTGTATACAATGCTTATTCTGAAAACGAAGGAATTTTTTCCTATGCCCTCCTCATTGCACATTAAACAGCTTTGACTGTCTTTTTAAAGACTGTCTTAAAGTTTTCTTCCATAATCTTCACATGAACCATTTCCATGTGCCTTAGTAATTTAATCATACAACCACAAAATAAATCATCTGATATCTTATAACAATGAACAAGCAGCAGTATATTACAATCCAGTTGGTCATTAACTAATGCTTTAAACTGTTGGAAACCTACTAAAGTTGCAGTCTTAAGACTTAAACCTGAATTGGCAGGTCAGCTATATCTATATAAAGAAAAATTATTACCCACATCAGAAAGGACAAATCCTGACAGCTCACTGTTCTTTTCTTGATTTATCAGGAAAAGTCAATGAAAACGGAAGGAGTCAGCTTTATTTATAGACAGTATTTATAGGAAATAGAAGATCAAGTGGAACATTTACTACAAAATATTTTTGGTCAGTTTTTCTGAGGAAGAGTTTCTTCAATTCACTGCCATAATGGTTGGCACCATATAGTGCCTCATTACATGGACTCAGTACCTTTGTTCAAACACACACATTGGAATTTTTCTCTCTTTTCTGACATTTATGCAATAGCTTTGGGAATGTTAACCATTTCCTTATAAGGAAACATTTGGCATTCATTGAGACACCAGTGCTATTTATAAAATCTTTCTATTAAAACAATTTTTCATCAAAATAGATTTCTCAAGTATTTTTATAGTTCTTTCCAGTATTGATGGAAGTTTCCTTCCTAACCTTTTGTTTGAAGTAGTGTGGAATTTCAGCATCTTGATTATGTCAATATTTTCTTTTCAAATCACATTTTCTATTATTTGCTAATGTTCTATAGTTTCTATTATTTGGTAAAGTTCTTCATTTGGGATTCTATAGTGCCAGTTCATGAGTTTCAAAGAAAGATGGTCCTCACTAAAATACATAGTTATTAGCTGAATTTTTATTTCCAGTTTTCATCATATAATGTTTGATGTATGTGACCGAATGTTACAACTGAATTAAATGTATAGATGAAGGACGAGATCATGTAGAAAAATCAACATTTGTGGAAAATGTTTTTTTTCATCATTAGTTTCTGAAATCATTGATGTATCTACATAAAACTTTAATCTTGTGAATGTTCTTAACTTATTTTTGGAAAGAATATCGTCAATAAAACCAGTGTATTAGAAGCAGTATAATTTTTTAAGGTTTCTTGGATTGTTGTTTAAAAATGCATCTCATGACCTTATAAATCTAGAAAGTACGTGTGCAAAAACAGAATGAAACTTATGAAAGGATATCTGGCTGCTAGCTGTAGCAAGAATTTCAACAAGTAGGAATCAATTTAAATTTGTTCTACTCTTTTATTGATCATAATACCAATGTATAGAGTGTCCCCCCAAAAAATGACATTATTTAAAATGTGACTGAGTAACTACATTTCCCAGCCGAACACAATTAAATAGGCTTCATGTTGAACAAAAAAACAATTATTTATCAGAATTTGAACAAGATATTCATAAAAATGTAGATTTTATAAACAATTTCACAAAGCTTCACAAATATTCAATCACTTTGGTAGTCCAGCTTCTGCCAAACATGCTGTAGAATGTCTGGTATAATATTCTCCAGAACCTTAGTGATTCTCTGCTTAAGTTCCTCTAGGATTGTAGCGAAAGTGGGGAATACAGACCTGTCCTCTCACATAGCCCCATAGAAAAATTCACAAGGTGTCAAGTCAGGTGAACGTGGTGGCCATTTCAACAGAACACCGAATCCATATTTCTGGTAGATTCTTCTGCACAGTCAACTTAGGTTTTACACATTTTCTTAAAACTTGAGATCATTTGAGTGAGAATAGGCTAGGTTATAGACTACAAAATGATGTCAATTTTTGGGGAACACCTTGTATTTTATATATTTTGTATAATATCCAGTATATTTCATGCTGAAGGAATATAGAAAGCACTTTGAAATTTATCATGTTTTAATTATTAGATTTTAGTGACCAGCTCCATATCTATAATACCAGTATATTTCATACTCAATAGAGAAATCAATTGGAATTTATAATTTATTTTCATTTTTTTTTTTTTTTTTGTGTTCAGCCTCCATTTCCATAATACCAACATATTTTATACTGAAACAATATAGAAATCACCTTGAATTTATCTTATTTTTGTAGCTTCCTGTGATTAGCCCCATATCTATAATACCAGTATATTTCATGCTGAATAGAGAAATCAATTGGAATTTATCATTTCTTTTTTTTTTTCTACATTTAGTGCTTGGGGCTCCATTTCCATAATACGAGTATATTTCATAGTAAAACAATATAGAAATCAACTTGAACATTTTTTTTTGTACTCTTCAGTGATCAGTGTCATATATGTAATACTTCATATTTTATACTGAAACAGTATAGAAATAATTTTGAAAATTAATCTTTATTATTTTTTATAGTCTATATTGGTCAGCTCCATATTTATAATACCAGCATATTCAAAGCTGAAGCAGTACATTTATCAAATGAAAATCAACTTAAATTTGTCTCTTTTTTTTTTTTTCTCCAATTTCTTTTGATTTTGCCTTGTGCTGTTTCCTTAACTGTTTTTCTTAGTCATCTACCAGTTGCAATTATTCAGTACCTGGGGTGATCCTTACTACATTGGACTCAATGGACTGCAGTTTTATGATTCATCATTCAACCAGATTTTGCTGGAGGAAAACAGTAAGTAAAATATAAATAAAATCATTTCAATAATGAATCAGACAAAAAACAAAATTCCTAAAACAATTTGTTGATGGAATTGTAAAATTGTCTCATAAATAAGATTTGGAATGTATGACCAATGGAATTGGTTTTATTTTTCTTTATTTTGTGTTTTAGAACTATAATTTTCCCATGTCCTAGGTATGACAATAAACTGCATCCAGCAGCAAGGCCTCTGATTGGGAGGTTTTGAGGAGCATGGAACCATTTTTTAACTGCTGTTGTTTTCAGATAAACCTGACTTAGGGTGGTAGCACCTGTTAGGGTTCCAACTATGGGCAAATAGTTACCCCCACCCCAAAACTGCAGTCAAAACACTATGAAAGTATAAAAATACATTCTTATAGTGAAAATACCAGCAATACATTTTTGTAGTAAAAAAAATACCATCAATATATTTGTGTAAAAAAAAAAAAAAAATTATTACCAGAAATACATTTTTGAAAAAGAAATTACTAATGCTTCTATAAAAATTAAATTTCGACATTAAATAACCAATAAAAGTTGATATGCCACTAAATAAAGAAACAAAAATTTCCTTATTATATATTAACTTACCAGTATTGTCATCAGTGTCATAAATTTTGTAATGTAGAGACAGTATGGAGTTCAAATCTTAGATTGTCATTTAATATAGAGACAATGCATAAATGGATGTGACTGGGAATGATAGTAAAGGGTAAACATTTCTTAGAGCTGCAAAGGATAGGAAGTTGTGGAGAGCCATGATTACCTAAATTCTGAAGGAATATGGCACAGAAAAGAAGAATAGTCTGCACAACTAGCTTTTTAGCTATTGCTTCATGACAAACCACCCAGTTTTGTTTTACTATGCTAGTTTCATCTATGACAAGACAATGAATGTAGAGTATCCAATGAGGATAGAATACCTTACAGTAGTAATGAGTTACAAGAATAGCTTGTTAACCATTACTTCATGGCAAGTCACCCTGTTGAGTTTTACTATGCTAGTTTAATATACAAGACAATGTTGGATGGTATTCTCTACTGTAATAATGGCCTGCAAAATGTTATCTGTGTATCTTGTACATTTATAAGTAGGTACCTCCACTTTCTCACTGAAAAAACAGCATAGCATGATGAAAAAAGGCTCGAAACTTAATAAAAATGTTTTATTGTCAAAATTTTTGTTATTATTACCGAAGTATTTTTTTATTATTTTATTGAATTTTTTAATCAGCACGTCCAAAATTTTGGTTAAAAATCTTTTTTTTTTTTACGTCAGTGGTCAATGTAATATTTATGATTAGTGTTTTTGTGCCTTTTTTTTCCAGGTGTAAAACATTGATTTGGAAATTCTTACAAAAATCAAATAATTGTTGTATTTGAATGAAACTTTCAGGACTTATTCACAAGGGAATGAAATTATTTTTGAATTTTTGGTGGAAAATCTTGGTAAATAATTTTTTTTTTTTACATATGTTACACCACTTTGAGAAATTGCAATCTCAAAATTTGTTTTATTAGTTAAAAGCAGAACTCCCTGGAGAATTTAAATCATTTTTTTTTAAAAACAGGATCTTTCCCACCCAATTACCAAAAATTTGCTCTGAATCATAAAATAAAAAATGCAATAAATCTATGACATTATTTAATTAGAAAATCTTTTAATTGCCTTTATAAATAAGATTTATTAAGCACACTATTGTCTTAAGAAAAATTTTTTTTCAATGAATAATGAATTTTTACAAGAATTGTTTTCATTTTCAAAATTTTAATTATAATAATTAATATTATAAATTGTTTAAAATTCTGAATTACTTCAATCCAGTTAGATGATATTGTTATTAAGTGAAAACTATATTTACAAATCAAAAATCAATAAAAGTCATTTACACCCAATATTTTTTTTTTAATGTTTGATTTTATTTTTTATGTATATAATATATTACATAACTTGCCGCTGTTTGAAAGTATGGTCAACCATACATGACATAATCAGAAAATTATAATGATGACTCTAGTAAATTCAATTTTAACATTCCTAAAATTAGATTACAGAGAAAATTTTCAAACATTTTTAAGATTGCTAAGTACTTAAAAATGATATAAAAAAGGCACTTACCCATCATTTTCTTAAATTACGTTTTAACAGATTAAATCTCCGTAGAACAACAGTAAAAGTGATGACAGATTTTATCATCACTTGTTAAGTGATCTACAAGCAACAGTGATAAGTATGTAATCACTGCTATTGTTTGTTTTAAAAATTCATTTCTCTATTATTTTAAACAAAAGTAAATAATATTTTTTTCAAATCAGATTCATTATACTTTAAATCAGCTAATATTTCTCAAATAAAATCTCTGAAAAATATATTTGATTTTTGGAAAATTTTTAAAACCGAGAATTAACTTTTGTTTACAAATGTGTCAAAAATGGCAAATATTTATCAATTTTTATCAATTTTCTGAAATCGACCAAAAACTTGAGATTCTAATCAATATGATTTCTATTTGAAATACACCAGAGTATTTTGTTTACTGGAAATAGTAAATCTAATTTAGCTTTCAACTAAAGCTAAAATGAAGGCTTCAAGAATGCTTTTTCATTTTTAAAAATTCATTTTAAACTTTACATATTGAAAATTTAGTGGAGTTACCTAATTTATAAGTCACCCATTCATTTATGTAATGAATATTGCTGCCTTTGCTACATGCCTTGAGGTTCTTGATAAAATCCAAAGAGGAATTGACAATGTTATAAGTCCTGACCTGGCATCTCAGTTTCAGTCATTTTCTCACTGCCATAATGTAGCCTCCCTTTGTCTCTTCTATAAATATTTTCATTTTGGGTCTTTTGTACCTACAAAGTGCCTCAACTTTACAAATTTAAGCATAGTATTAGATTAGTAGCCAGGACTCATAATTTCACTGTTGAAATTGCTAGGGGTAACTAGAAGTTCTATGCTGACAGTTTCTTCTCTTGAATATCTCACTTGTAGACTTGTGGAACTCTCCACTAGCTTTCTGCTATCCTGTCAATTACATTTCTTCAAAATTTAAATGCAGAGTCAATCATTATCTTCTATCTGTACAAACGTATTGGATACTGTTGTTCACCTCAATGAAAATGTTTTTTATTAATTATTTGTGTTTATAGCATTGATACCTGGTATTGTGGGAGCAAAACTCTTTCTTTTGCTTCAGTGCACTGTGGACTTGTTTCTTTTGTTTAGAAGATTTACATATTCCATAAAATAGTATCACTAATACTATTAACACAAAGCAATCTTTTGTCTCTAAACTGTTATAATTAAGTAATATTTGGTGATGCCTGCACTCAAAAGTTTTGTTAATATTCTTTGCTATAGTACCTAGATTTTATGAATTCAACCACAAAACTACATTGGTGGCAAGATTTCATCAAGTTACAGTTGAATTGGCGAGATGTAATCATAAGTTCTATGCTAACCATTTCTTTTCTTGCTTGTAGAACTCTCTTCAGGCTTCTTGCTTTACAGTCAAGTTTGATCTTCAAAAATTTAAATGCAATATCAGTTATCTTCTGTCTTCTTAATGTCTGTTCTTTTATTGTTCTTGCTCCATAATAATATTTTTCGTTTTCTTTTTTTTTTTTTACACTCAGTCACCCCTCATGTCTTAGTGGCTTTACTGCATTGCTAGGGGGCATAAGATTAAAAAAATAATAGCTCCAATTTAGAAGAAGAGATCAGAATTAAACTGTATAGATGAAGAAGTGATTGAAGTGCTAAGTTAGCAAGTTTGATCACTTAACAACGCAGGGAACAAAAATGCCATCTGAATTATCAGACTAAAAGAATCAATCCTAAGAGAGGTTTTATTAGGCAAGGATGTAAGTCGGAAGTGACTCAGCCCATATGGTGTATGAGTGAGCCACAGGAGAGATTTGATCAAGTGGAGATTTAAAATGTTAACATGGTGGAAGGAAATGAATGTATTCGTTATATCAGTATGTAACTCAAGGAAACAGTGCTTATTGAATGAGTCTCAATCTTCCAAACAATGAAGTGATGACTAATTCTGTCTATATTTCTGAGATGAGATATTATGTACAGTATTTACATTAGTCGGACTATTGTCCTTCAGCTTTGTGGAACTAGAACAGTCTACCCCAGTGATCGAAATAAAGGGTTCAGTTCAAAATTCCAACCACCTGAAGAAGGCCGGAGCGTACAATGGCTGAAACGTTGTGACAAATATGGCGACAAAGATGAGGACAATAGTCCGACTAATGTATATACTGATGACTAATTGTTGGTTTCAATCTGGGGGATGAATACCAAAAATTCCCACTCCCCAAATTTATAGATAAATCATACAGATGTATACTGAGATATCTTTTTTTAAATTAATGAAAAGGGGACATTTTTTTGTCATAAACACATTTTTCTTCTTAGCTTGAAGTCAGGATGTAACCACTTGACTGTATCCCATTTTCATTGAACACATTTCTTTTTTACTGTCTTATAATTGCTTTATTTTGCTATTGTTTTTTTGTTGATTTGTATTACTGTCGTGAAAAGTTTGTAAAATTGTAATTTCTTCTGGCTTGTAATCAATTCCTGCAATTTACTTCCTTAAGTCAAACACTCCACTGACTACAACGTGTGTCTTCTGTTTGATACAACAATTACCATTCTACCTGTCACCTTGTTATGCACTTTTTATATCCTCATTGATATCCAAAATTTACATATGGAGACTTTTGCGAGAGTCTGTCCAACTCCAGGATCTATCTGTTTTAAATGTGTGACCTGCAAAACCACCATTTTCCTTTTGGGACAGTTTACATGCAAGACATGTTCAAATCCATTTTCATCCTGGAGGTAAGCCATTTTCACTAGTGTTACATTGACTATAGCAAAAAATGCATGCAACCCTGGGCCTCTTTGCCCGTTATGGGAGTTTACTACAATTACATTGTTCATTTTTGTATTATTTTGCTCTGTTCTTATTTTTATTATTGTTGCTATTGGGAATTTTTGTCAATTCCTGCTTATTAAACACTAGTGAGCTGATCTTGCAAATTGATGCTACTTTGTAATGATTTTGATCCTCACAAAGTGTTCCACATTTGCAACCTTATAGAAAATGTAGCAAAGCTTAGCAAATAACAATACATTTTGTTTTCTTCTTTCAATACTTTTTCAACTCTTTTGTAGGAAGGCTAACATTATTTCAGTTGTTGGTGATGCCTGCACCCAAAAGGATTAACATTAGCCTAAGTTTGAATGAAGAGAGGGTCAAAATTAAACTGAATACAAGATGAAGTGTTTCAAGTTTTGAGTTATGTGAAATTGGCCACTTAACAATCAAGATGTAGAGACCCAAAATGCTATATAAATTATCAGACTAAAAGAATCAATTCCAAGAGAGATTTCTCTGGGCAAAAATAGAAGTTAGAAGCTTCTCACTCGATGTGGTATATGATTGAGCCACGGGAGGGAGTCTATCAAGTGAAGATTTTAAAAGTTATGGTACTGGGAGGAAGCCACCATATTGGTTCTGTCAGTATGAGACTCAGGGGAAAACTATTTATTGAATAAATGAAAAAATAAGTATAGAAAATTCTTTGCATTCTTCCAACTCAATGGACAATATATTTGTATGTCTCTTATTGAAATAAGGATCAGTGAGCTAATCTATCAAATCTTGGTGGTTTTCAGTGTGTTATAATTTTTAATATTTGTTAGATTTTCAAAATACACAATTAAAACATGTTATCATTGCTTACTTCCCTTTATACCTACTTCATTTTACTCTCAGGCTCTGATCAAATTGCTAAGGTAGTTACCATGTTCAAAGTAGGAAATCACTTGATTTGAATAGCTAAGTAATCTAATTATAAAAACTATCAACAAAAGTTGTATATAATGCTAGCAAATGACCAGATTAGAAATGAATAACAAAACAGAATTATTTTTTAAAATTTAATTTTCAAAGCTGAAAATTCACATTGGCTATCTCCATTATAGAAGAACCACTAAGATGACCAACATATTTAATACATGCTAGTAGATATAACTAATACAACCTACATAGTAACTAGACTGCTGCAATTTTTCTCCTTATCCCATGCATACATAGGCTCCCACTTTATACACAATCTTGTGCCACATTCCATTCAGCATTCATTGGCTGAGCTGCCAGTGCTATTTATAAAATCTTTCTATTAAAACAATTTTTCATCAAAATAGATTTCTCAAATATCTTTTATAGTTCTTTCCAGTATTGATGGAAGTTTCCTTCCTAACCTTTTGTTTGAAGTAGTGTGGAATTTCAGCATCTTGATTATGTCAATATTTTCTTTTCAAATCACATTTTCTATTATTTGCCAATGTTCTTTAGTTTCTATTATTTGGTAAAGTTCTTCATTTGGGATTCTATAGTGCTAGTCCATAAGTTTCAAAGAAAGATGGTCCTCACTAAAATACATAGTTTTTAGCTGAATTTTTATTTCCAGTTTTCATCATATAATGTTTGATGTATGTGACCGAATGTTACAACTGAATTAAATGTATAGATGAAGGACGAGATCATGTAGAAAAATCAACATTTGTGGAAAATGTTTTTTTTCATCATTAGTTTCTGAAATCATTGATGTATCTACATAAAACTTTAATCTTGTGAATGTTCTTAACTTATTTTTGGAAAGAATATTGTCAATAAAACCAGTGTATTAGAAGCAGTGTAAATTTACACTTTATACTTCTATGCTAGATTCCAGTCAAATGACTGAAGCATCTCCAACTGAAAAATGAGGCTTGGGTAAATTGTTGACTCTTGACACCTGTATATTTGGGTCCCTACAGTAAAATCAACCTAATAACAAACAAATGACTAACATTTTTGCATGTTTTAAAATTATTAATGTAAGCTTGGTCCCATGATGTTGTCCTTATACTCCAAACAATACGTCTCTCTCTCAGGAGGTGGTTGGAGTCATTGCCTAACACCTAGGGCATGCCTAGCCGGTGTATGTGTGAGTTTCCACTTGGCCTTGTATCATTTCATTTGAGTGAACCCTAGGATAAATACTAAGATAAAATAACATTTATTTCTTGTTACAATTTTAATCTTTATGCACACACACCCATTGATAGACAGCCTACTTTATATATTTAATTAATTTTCAGGATTTTAAGTGAGCACGGACAAACTGGGTTTTATATATTAGCTTGATCAGAGTGAAAGAAATAAGGATATTTCATGTTTTGCCTGAAATACAAAATAATTAAATTGTTCAAGAGAGAAGCATTTGCTGCTATAATTTTAATGAGCAATTTCAAATGCAACATTTTAAAAATGAGAGGAAAAAAAGAAGAAAAACGAAGAAGCCAGTTGATTGCAATTTAATGAAATACTTTTCTTTTTTCTGGTAAATTTTGTGAATTGGATGTCCAATTTGTTTCTGGCAATGTTATCAACCATAATCATTATTCTGAACAAGAAAAGCTTTTCTTTTAATATTCTTGTCCATTTTAATAATTTATGATTCTTAATTTTTATTATTTATTCTTATTATATATATTCATTTTATTTATTGTTATTCAGATGTAATTATTCCTTCATTATCATCATCTGTATATAGATTTTATTATTTTAATTATTATTTACAACTATGTTTATTAATTTATCAATTTACTTTTGTTTCTGTATTAATATTGTTGTTGTCTGTGTTTACTTGATGAAGATACCGTAGGTTTTTTTTTTTTTATCTGACTTGATAAATAATTTCTTGTTAATTTTATAACTTTGTATTGATTTAATTTTTTAATATTTATTTTTGATATTTTTGCAGTGAATATCTTTATATTTCATGACCATCGTTCTTATTTGTGAACTTTTTTTAATAACATTTTTTTTTTTACTATTTCTTTCTTTTATAATCTTAATCCTTTTTATTCTGCTGGCAAATATTTATAAATTTGACCAAACATTTCATTATTTTTTATTTTGGTCGAATTATTGTTTTTTTTTTTTCATTAATATTTTATTAGTATCTTCATCATCTTTCTTGTTCTAGCATAATTAATTTATTTGCTTTTATTGGGAAGCCAATCACCCCACACACACACACACACGCAGAGACACTGATTAACCGTAAAGAATTAGTGGATTCAAATAAGCCAGAGGTGTGAAGAACACATTCATTTCTCTTTAAATGATAATTAGTTTATTAACTCAACAAATACTAGAGTAATGGCCTTTTCCTGCTGAAATAACCTTTGTAAAAAAAAAAAAAAACACCAAGTAGAAAGTTGAAGAAGTCTGTTCACTATTGAAGGGGAGGAGAATTAATAATTAGAAGTGGTGTAAAGAGAGTGAAAAAAAAAAGGGAGGTAATAGAATTATTCTTAGATTTGTATCATTTGGATATGTGAGTAGTGTAACATATATCAACACAGAAAGTGCACTAGATGAGTCGAGTTCAAATTCCAGCCTAGTCTTCTACATTCATTTCTGCACAAACACTCATGAGGAAGACATGAATCTATCTCTTCTCCCACCAACTATGGGTTAAATAGCAGGGTAGACAGAACACAGCATTGGGCAGCAATCGGTCTAAGTGAATAACTCTGAATTACAAACTATGGAGAAGTCATTGGAACACCACACCACTATCTTTCATAAGAATGCCTGGCAATTCACAGATAATAAAGAAAAAGGTAAATATGGAGAGCCATGACGTAAAGGAATGTGATGTTTATTACTTTACGTTTTTGAAAGTGTTAAGTGATTTTTTGTTTCAGATTTCTTGCTAGAATAAAATAATCACTTTAATATTTCTGCCAAAAGGTTTTCTCATTTGAGCATCTCTCACCTTTATAAGATTTGTCAGTCAAATATCATCTCCATAAGGTTTTAAAGATAACCTTTTAAAAATAGGATTAGGATTGTATTTTAAAAAGCTGTTGTAACCAGTAAATAGCTGGCAAGGGTTCATCCACAAGCAGAATGGATTCTAATGTATATTTGTTTAAAACATTCTCACTCTTAAGTAGGATCACTTAAATATCTACCCCCATTAGACCAATCTAAAAACAATCCATGATTGAGGTGCAAGAAATCAGCTGTTGGAAGTAATTCAGAAGAACAATCTGAAAGATGAAAATAAGAAAACAATTTTCCTTTAAATGCTATCTTCTATAAGGATATAGGGGATCATGTCTCTCCACATTTTCTTTTTTATCTGTGAATTCCCATGTCATTGTGAGTAAGATAATGGAATGGTTTCACCATTGTTTTCTCTATTGTTTTGAATTCACAGTAATCTTCTTCCCAGGCTGGCTGCCATCCAAGTAGTCTATCCTGCTATTTAAAACTTAACACATACCTAGTGGGAGTAGAAGAGAGGGATTTATGCCTTTCCCAAACACAACAGATGGGGTTTGAAGTTGAATTTGGCTTGTGGCAACAGAATGTGGTTTTACAGAAGGATGCTGAGAATACCATGAACTGAACATGTGAGTAATGATAAAGTTTTAAGGAAAATGGAAACATAAAAGACACTTTCACTATTTGCTGATAGAATGAGACACTGCATAGCCTCTCACAAGTTTGGTTCTAGGGATTGCTAGTGGAACTTCAAGAATGTGTTGCACAATAGCAAATCCTCAGTCCCTCCTCTCTTCAGATAAGAGAGAGTGCTTTGCCCACTCTTAACTCATCTGGAGTGTCTCTGCCAGATTTTCCCCTTAGAATGGCAGCTTTACTGAGTACCATACACATAACCTCGCTACTGGTTTCTGGCAAAGATTAGACCACCATAAGGCTAGTAGATACAACGGGTTTTTTGTCGTCATCCAAAGAAGTGTGCTCCTGAGCTGGTTCCTGTTCTCTCCAAACTTTACAACAAATGCCTTGCTGCTTCCTGCTTTCCAACTTTTTGGAAGTCGATCTTCATAGTTCCTGTTTAAAAGAATTCTGAGGAACCCTCTCACCCCTCAGATTATTGCTCTTACTAATTTTTGGCAAAGAATCCAAGAGCCTAATCAATGCTGAACTGGTTATGCATCTTACTTCACACGACCTTGTTTCAAACAAACAACATGGCTTCCAATTCACCAGGTCTACCACTGATATGTTAATGGCTATTTCTGTTGTTATCTATCAAGCTTTAGATAAGAATGGTGAAGCTCAGGCTATGGCTCTAAATATCTTGTAGGTGTTCAACAGGTGTTAGCATGTTGTCCTTCTATACAAATCTGACAGCTATGGTGTCACAGGATGTATATTTGGCTTTATCCAATCATTTCTAATCAATCAAGTCATGAAGATTGTATTGAATGGGCACATTACCAGATTGTTTCATATTAATGTAGTGATCTCCCAGGGCTTTATTCTTGGACCAGTACAATTTCTGAAAGTAACCTACCTACTATGCTTAAAAAGAATCCCCAATCAGTGATTCACTGGTGTAAGAAATGGCTTGCAAAGTCCAATGCCTCCAAAACAAAACTGTTTTCATTTAATCCCCACAGAGAACATTTTCTGCCTTTCAACAGGATGGCTGATGTTGGACTACAGGAAATCAACACTTTATGCCTTCTTGGCCTCACTTTTTTAACTGACAGTTGAGTGACTACATTGAGTCAGTTGCTGTCTACTGCAAGGAAGGTTGGTCTACTATGTTGCGCCAAAAAATTTTTCTCATCAGAATCCATCTTGCACATTTATAAATTTATCATTCATCTGTCTATTGAATATTGCTGCCATATCTGGTCTGGTGATCCTATTGTATATCTCTAGATTCTTAACAAAATCCAGAGAAGGGTCTGCAATACAATTGTTCCTGATTAGGCATCTCCAGTCACTTTCTCACTAATGTGATGTGACTTCCCTCTGTCTGTTCTACAAATATTTTCATGGCAACTGCTCAGATAAGCTTTTTTAGCTGGTGACCTGATTACATGAATTTAAGTGTGCCACTAGATTGGCAGCTAAGACTCACCATTTTACTGTTGGACTAGCTAGATGGAAAAGCCACTTTTACTCTAAAAATTCTTTTTCTCACACTTTCCACCTGTGGAATCCCTTTTGATTTCTTGCTTCCCTGATAGTCTTCAAAAATTTAAATGCAATGTTACTTGCCATATTCTGTCTTCTTGAACCTTGTTTCTTTTTGTTTTTTCCTGAATCCTCCCATTTTCTTTCACTCTCACTCCTGATAACCCCTTGCATCCTAGTGGCATTGTCACCTTGCTTGGAGTGAAACAATTAAAAATAAAACTTAGAATAAAAAAGAAGACAATTGATATTTCTAGGATACATAATGAGGAAAGAGGGAGGCCTTGGAGAATTGATACTCACAGGACATATTTGAAGGCAACAAAGACAGAGGAAAGCAGCAAATAACTTACCTAATGAGTTTGTTTAAGTTGTTGTCAGAACAGAGATATGGGGAGATCTGATAAAATATGTCTTACTTAGAGCTAGAAAGGACAGGAACTTGTGAAGGGACATGGCACATAGAAGAAGAAAAGATCAATTTTCCATGCCAATAACAATAAATTCTATCTGTTACCAATTTCATGGAACAAGTAGTTAAGAGTAAAATGTGCATAGTTATAATGTTTAGTCGGATTATGTTTTATTCAATGATCTTTGGAAGTCGGTCCTTATTTTTTCATCTACAAACTATAACAAGCATGAAATGGCCCAGCTGGGTTTATAGGCAGTACAATAAAATCAAATGATCAACAAGATTATTTTTGTCTTAATTTCTGGGTTGAGGAGTGATCATTATTTACATGCCAACTAATGTCCTCCTCTTTGCTGATATTATTATAATGTTTTGGCTGTTACAGGTAAATTAGGTTTAAGCCTCCAAGTTCTCCATACATGGACAATAATCTAGTAGATTAAAGTGCTGATTCATAAATTTCGTAACATAGTAATTGTGAGTTCAATCTTTGTGCTGGTCAGTGTGTACTTGGACTCAGTGGAAACAGGGCAAGCAATAACTGGGCCGACCAAGCATAGAAATAAATACAATATGGGAACCAGTAATAAGGAGTGCCAGAGAAAAGCAATGATAACAACAAAGTTGCAATATGAGCTCTGGTAAAAACATGAAATGATAACAGCAAAATTGCAATATGAGCACTGGTAAAAATGGATGCTGAAAACATTAAGTTTATAATACCCAGAAATTCATACCCAGATGTCCTCATGGCACAGTGGATAAAGGCATTGGTTAGATCCAGTGGCAGGATCCAAAGAGTGTGAGTTCAATACTCGGTTAAGGCAGTGGAGAACTTTCAGAGGGAAATTAACAGGAGATAACTGATAACAGACATCCATCAAACATGGCACATGGAACTAGAACAGTCTACTCCAGTGAGCAAAATAAAGGGTTCAGTTCGACATTCCAACCACCTGAAGAAGGCCGGAGTGTACAACGGCCGAAACGTTGTGATAAATATGGCGACAAAGATGAGGACAGTAGTTCAAATAATGTAAATAACTGAGCAGTACTAAACATGAACTAGACAAGATATTCCTAGACATGGGCGGCAGGATGAGAACAGTCTACTCCCATAGATTAAATAAAAGGTCCAGTTCAAAGTTCCCTGTAGATTACTGGGATTGATATACACCTAATGAAACCTGCAGGTCTCAACAACTAAAACACTTTGATAACAACAACAAAGATGAGGTCAATAGTCCGAATGTAAATAATCAACAAGATTACAGCTTAATTCCATGGAACCAACTTCTTTAAGGCCATTGCTGTTAACCATTTTTAAACAACAAAATTAGCAGCATTTCAGCTCTTACTTCAATTCATTTTACCCAAAAGAAAGATAATCACCCTATGTATCTGTACATCATCTTTGTGAATGATAATCCTGGTAAATGGTTTGAAATTTGATAAAAACTTAGCAGGATTTCTGCTCTTATCATTTCATCAGTAACACTTAATATGCTTGATTTCCTCACAGAACTTAATTTCGTGTATATGAAATGATTTCAGTTTTCTCTTTGGATAGTGTACCCTCAAGATTTCCAGTGCATTATGATTATGTGGACATTGTTCGAAAATAATTGTTAGAAAATAATTATTTGAAAAATATTTATTCAAATTGTAATTTGTTTGAATAAAAATTAATCAAAAGGACAATTATATTAAATGATAATTATTCAAAATGCAAAATTCTTTATTGCAATAAAACTGTAAAAATTAAAAGAGGAAATATACAAATAATAATAATTTGAATTACAAATATTGTTAATAAAATAATTTAATAAGAAAAATCTCTATAACCTTAAGTTATATGATACTGTATGCAAATAGTAATGAAGAGTACTCGTTAAAGGATGCCACTAATTTTTTTAAGTTTTCCATTTATGTTGTGGTATATCTTGGCGCTCTTGATATTTTGGCAACCTGCTCTTACTTTCTTGCAAGTCCTATTCTCTTTTAAGAGTGTCTAAAAATTTCTATATTGTGGGATGATGGGATGACACTTGCTGTATTCAAGGGTGTTATTAGTTCTAGGTAAATCAGCATTGACTCTCTTAAAGCAAGACGACATACACTCCTGATCAAAAATTTAAGACCACTTGAAAAAATTTTTAAAAAGACTGTTTTTCATGGAAAAATTTTAAACATTTCTTACTTAAGGTTACTAATTTTATAATCTAAAAGGTTATGTAGACAAAACGTTATAATCCAAACATTTTATTGAGAAATTGACATTTTTATAAAATGAGGCATTTTCACTTGATCCAAATTATAAGACCAGAGACAAAAATTCTACAAAATTGTATGAAAAGTGTACAAAGACATTCAACAACCAAATTTAATAATGAGTTCTACCTCCACTGGTATTGATGACTTCAAAAATTCTTTGGGGCATGCTAGAAATTAGTGTTTCCATTAAGCTGCGAGGAATATTGCTCCAGCTTCTGAAGATAGCTTCACAAAGTTCATATTTGTTGAATATTGTTTGCCATTTCGATAAACATCTCTTGCCATCCATCCCCAAACATTTTCAATTGGGTTCAAGTCTGGTGATCATGCAGAATGTCTCAAGAGATGGACCCCATTTTCTTGTAGAAAGGTCAAGGTCCAGCATGCAGTGTGGATTGCAGCATTATCCTGTTGGAATAACCATCCATCCCCACACAAACGATGGCCTTCCGTCACCAACGGTGCTTTTTGTAGCATGCTAACATAACCAGCCACTGTCTGATGACCCTGCAGCATCTGGAGCTCCATCATCCCTCTGTAAGAAAAGGCCCCCCATACCATTAGGGATCCTCCATGACTATGATGTGTCGAGGCATGTTTATGTTGTGCCAATATCATTGGAAGCCATCAAGACCATCTAGATTGAATTTTTTCTCATCAGAAAACAAGACATTCTTCCACTTCTCAATGTCTCATGTTTGGTATTCACGACCAAACCATAAATGGTTCACTTTGTGACGTGGAAGCAGCCGAGGAATTTGTTTGCACTTTTTATTTACCATGCCTATTTGTCGTAAGTGTCGTCGGATGGTTACTGGACTGCAATCAGCATCTGTGGCTGCCTCAATTTGACTAGAAGAAAGTCCACTGGCTTTCACAATAACTTGTCTTATTCTTAGACTCAATGCCAGAGAAATTCTTTGGGGCCTACCAGTAGACTTTGTGTTTCTATAATTTGCACTGTCCTTTAGAAAGTTGTAAATCACAGTTTTACTGTGATTTACCTTAGCTGTGATCATCTGCTATGACAAACCTTGATTATGGAAATCTAGAATTCAAGCATGCTCAACTTTGGTAAATTTGTTTGCTTTGGCATGGTGGTAGTGATTGCTAATCTCTAACTGAACTAAAAACATTGGAATTACCCTAGATCTAACAATTTATACCCACTGGTCTTATAATTTTGATTAAGTGTAAAACATCTCATTTTATAAAAATGTCCATTTCTGAATAAATTGATCGGATTATAACATTTTGTCTACATAACCTTTTAGATTATAGAATTAGTAACTTTAAGTAAGAAAAAGTTTATAATGTATCTATCCATGACATACAGTCTCTTATAAAATTTTTTCAAGTAATCTTAAATTTTTGATCAGAAGTGTATGTATTTCAAACATAGGTATTTCAAATAATTATCATTTAGTATAATTGTCCTTTCAATTAATTTCCTTCAAACAATTTACACTTTGAATAAATGTTTTTTGAATAATTGTTTTCAAACAGTTATATCCAATGAATCTTTTGATACAGTCCCTTACTATCACTATTCTGAGTGTTGCAAATAACAAGGATTAAATTTCTATGATGCAAACATTGAAGCAACTCTGTAGAAACTTCAACATTCTTTTCCCTGTATTTCTTTTTCTATTTTTGTCTCAATATGATTACTTTAGTAAAATCGCTAATGTTCCACCCAAGTATTTCACTTTTTATCACTGGTATTTGTTTTCCTCTCCATCAAATAAGAAGCAGGATATGGGCCCATAACCTGTTAGATTTGTGAGAAATTTTATTAGACAGACTTGATGTCAGAATAAGCATTGTCAGTAGTATTATCTACATTGACACCAATATAGCAAACAAATACTTATGTCCACTTCATCCAATATATAGATATACGAGGTCTGTCTGTAACAGTACTGGGAATGCTGAGTGAGCTATGGGCAAAAGAGGGATAAGTGGATTGATTTATCATCTAATATGATATTTTGGGAGTACAGTGTAACCCGGATATAAGAGAAACCCGGATATAAGAGAGATTTTATCTGGTCCCAAATTAGAGCCCATACTTACCTAAACAAAATAGACCAAACCTGGATATAAGAGACTTCTTCTCCGGTCCCGACAACTCTCTTATATCCGGGTTACACTGTTTATAACAGTATTATAACTTTCTGTAAACATTGCATTTTTTTTTTCCATACGTTTGTGGTAGGACAAATTTTGGTCTCTTTCACCACAATAATGCACCTGCTCACAATGACCTGAGCATCTGGCAGTTCCTGATAAAGAAGAATGGCACTGTACTGGAACATCCTTCCTATTCATTGGATCTTGCTCCTTGTGAGTTTTTCTTTTTCCCAAGCTAAAAGGGATCATCAAGAGGACCTGTTTTGAACATGTGGAGGTCAGCAAAATTGCCATAATAACAGAGCTGAGTGGCATCCAAGAAGAATCCTTCCAGCAGTGCATAGAAGCATGGCAGAGAAGGATGGAAAAGTGCATTAAACTCAAAAGGGGATTACTTTGAAGGGGAAACCCTGTAGTTTGGAATTGAAATAAATCATTTGAGACCAGTCCTGTTACTTTTCAGACAGACCTCAGAAGGTTCTTAGCCTTGTCTACTTTTTAAAATCTAACCAAATGACTAAAGATCAGAATTATTTGGAATCTCTTCTTGAATGGACTGAAACATTTTCAGCATCCTCTCTTATTTCAGTTACACATCTAAAAAATATATTATTATATTTTATATCATTGTATAAGAAACATTTTGATAAAAAGAACCAAATAACAAACATGATGTGTAATAATGAAAATATTTAATCCCAGAATGTCAAGAATGTTTTTTTATTCTACCATGTATTTTGATATTAAGTAAATAACATGAACACAATAGTTGGTAGCAAAAAGGATTTGAAAATAAATGTTTGCTTCAGTAAACAAAATTGTATCATCAGTGCCTTGGTTGTTCCGTGAAATATGAGATGAAAACTAATCCAAGTTAAAAACATGAGGAATTATAAGAATATCTTAAATATTGTCATCTATTCTTATTTTGTTCACAAAGAAACATTCTCAGGTTCACTGTATACAAAAAGAAAAATAGTTAAAAACAGTTTGACAAATACTCAGATGATCCATTGCTAAAGATTCTGGAAAAATGGTTGGTTCCTTGTACTGCTCCATTAAGTATCTGACACCACTTATAATGTTCTATCTTTGCAAGAGCTAGATCAAGCCATAATAAGAGTACTACTGCAGTATCTGGGCTGAAGTTGCACAATACTTACTTTACAGTGTTGATAAATTTCAATAGCATCTACTTGGCATTGTGAGTGAAGAATTATTTTCACTCTACAAACTCTTTCTCAACACATGCCCCAGTGGATAAAAGAATTGGTTGAATTCCAATCACCTGAAGAAGACAATAGCATACAATGTCTGAAACATCATAAATACGGCAATAAAGATGAGGACAACAGTACAAACAATGTAAATAATTACAATACCTCATCTCAGAAATATTGACAGATAAAAAACACTGATTTTTGCACTCTTTGATAATATAATTCTCACTCTGAATGTTTTTGACAGTTTTCTGATCAATGTTGTCAACAATTTTCTATATTTTTTCACTCCTAAGTTCTTCACAGCTAAGACCCATGCCATATACACAGGGACAAACCAACCTCATTCCCTTTGTATTCCATTGGTTAGAAGAAAGTTCTACTCAGGCAGCTTTTTCTCCCAAATGGTGGAACAGAGTCCCAAGAGGATGCTTTCCCCAATCTCTTCAAATATAAGGTCAGACATTATGTATCCTACATGTCCTCATAAAATACACATCTTGCTCCTTTTTTGTATGGCCTGACAACAACCTCATTCAGTAACCTTCTTCATTGAGTGGTTCTTGGGCCTTGTACTGAGTAAAAAATTATTTAAAAAACAAAAAACTGTCCTCTAGATATACATGGGCAATAATATATGGTATTTTGCAATGTTCATAAAATTTTGGTGGTTCATTTTATCCTGATTTGATCTGCATTTAACATTTTGGTTACATAATACTGAAACTTATTCTTTATTTGATGCCCCTCCTCCACAAAAGTCTGGTTCTGAAAAATTGTGTTGTAAAGAGCCAACTGAAATCTGTCAGCAAATTATTAAATATTAAAGACAGGCAAGAAAGTTACAATATAGACAGCAAAAAAAGAAGGAAAAAAAGTTTCATCAGAAAAATAAAAGACATATCTATCAGTTTAAAAAACATCTATCAAAATTTTATTTAATTCTTCACTTTCATGACAGCACAATCTAACAGCAAAGAACAAAGCCAGTTCTTGTGATCTAAAGCTTCTTTTTTCTTACCATATTTTCTCCTTTTTCTCTCTCTCTTCCCAGATCAATTTCATCATAGAGATGAGTTCAAATTCCATTTGGGTTTGTTATATTTCCCTTATTCGCAAAAAAAACTTTCATAAAGTTATAAATCCATCTTCTTGCCCCAGGTATGGGTTAAATAGTAAGACTTATATCAGGAAAAATCATCATGGTTCTCAAAAAATTGTTAGTCTAATATAAATTCACAAAAAAAATTCTTAGAATCCAAAATATGTTTCAGCTTTAAATAACCCACAGTGTTGATGAGCCATAAAAAGGAAGAAAAAATACATATCAATCAATCTCCCCAGCTCTCTTGCATGAACAGATTAAAATTCTTCAATTTCATGAAAGCACAATCTAATAGCAAAGAACAAAATAGATTCTATTGATATAAGGTTTTCTTTTGCTTGACATATTTTCTCCTTTCTCTTTCTCTCTCACCAGCTCACTTGAAGGAATAACTTTAATAAAAGGGCTAAAAGTTGTGAAGAAGATTTATATTAATCAATGAGAATATAGCATAAAAGAAAAAATAAGAAAAAGAAACAGAAAATACTTTGGTCAGGAATGTTTATCACGTTTGACTATCACAAAGAATACGGTATATGAATTTGAAGGGGAAAAAGTTAAAAGTTATGTTGGGAGTTGAAAGTTGGACACTGCCTCACTGCTCACCAGAAATGTTCAAAAGGAAAGGCTTCAAAGAAAAAGAAAACATCAAAGAATAGAAATTTATGACATGTAAGTAAATTGTATATGGGCTTCAAGATGGCTTTCATGTATATCAGATGCCCAGGCATGCAACTACCATAAAATCAAAAACTAAGTTGGGGTTGAGAAAGAAAGCTGAAAAAAGGTAAGGAAAACCATTCGTCAACAATCATTTTTGTCTGAAAAAATTAAGAACAATAAATGTTACAAATTGAAGAAGAAAAGAAAAGAAACACACATTGCTAACTTTTATTTGTCTGAAATTATAAGCTAAATACTTTTAATTTACTGTCGTCTTGTCAATGGATTCATTATTTAATATATAACTTATCTTCAAGTAAATATTTCTGCCACCAAAAAATAGAAGCAATTTTTTTCTTTCTTCTATAACTGTCTATCTTTAAGTTGTGACCAGATGTGAGACTCAGAGACAATAGATGTTTAGGTACCCCCAAGAATTCACTAAAAAATGGTCATACATGCTGAAAAAATTCCCCAAATTTTATCATCAAAATCTTTCCTATTGTTAAAAGGGAAGACCAAACAATTTATTTTATTAAATTATATTTTACAAATATGCAAATGAATGAAATTATTTTACAAATTTTTCTTTTTTAGAAAATCTTTTTTTAAATTTTTTTTTTTTTTCTTTTTTTACAACATTTAAGAATTGTTTTCATTTTTTAAAAATTTTAATTAGAACAATTTCTAAAGTTTTAAATCTTTTAAAATTCTGTATTGATTTATACTGGTAAAGTCATATAGTTATTAACTAAAAACTATATTTACTAACCATAAATGGAAAAACTTACTACAATTCATCGCCCACACCCAAGTATTTTAAAAATAATTTTGTATTTTTTTATGCACTTTCAGATATGCTGATTTTTGTAAATATGGAGGTCTAGAGGTTTATCTAAAATATTATTAGAAAATAATAGCAGTAACTATAGTAAATTTGAAGCAAAAGTACCTAAAGCTTGATAAAACATTAGTTTACTTAAAATATTTTCCTAAATTTTTAGTATTACTAGGAAGTTAAAAAAATTATATAAAAATGGCACTTATGTTATAGTCGTCAAATAATTTTTACAGATATGTCCCCTATAGAAAGAATTAGTTAAATTTCCCATATATCAGTTTGTCAATAGAGCTGTCAATACCTCATAAAAATGCCTACCTCTGTATTAAAAAATATTTTTCTGTGATATTTTAAACTAAAAGTAATTCATATTGTTTCAAACCAGATTAAATAAACTTTAAATCAGCTAATCTGCCCCGAATAAAGTTCCCAAAAAGTATATTTTATTTTTTAAAATTTTTTTAATAAAGATAATTATGTTGTGCTGAGAGAATTGTAAATATAACTAAAATCAGCCATTTTTAACCATTAAAAAATAAAACGCATTCCAGTCAATTTAAATTTGTTTTGAAATACAGCAAAGTATTTTGTTTAATGGAAATATTGAATTTAATCTATTGGCTTCAAATTAAAACTAAAATAAAAGTTTCAAGAAAGATTTTTCATTTTTAAAAAATTAATTTTATACCTTAGGTATCACTTTTCTTTGGTTTTTTTTATTATATATATATATATATATATATATATATATTTAATAATAAATATACATTTTTCCTCACCAGTAGCACAACTCTTAAGTTTCATGAAAAATGTAATCCTCATGTGCTGATTAAAAACTGATTGTTGCATAATTTAAATATTGATATTTAGATCATACTGTAATGATAGTGGATTAGTTCATTTATTTACAGGAGAAGGAGGTAATAGAACTATATATATATGTGTTTGTATACACACACTTTTACATACCTCCACATATATACATACATACATACATACATACATACAAATATAATTTAAGAACTATTATCACCAGAACTCAATGTACAATATTATATATTCATTTATTTATATATATATATATATATATATATATATATAATATGGAGAAACTTCTCACTTAATTGATTGATGGTATTGCAGTGGCGTTGGGAGCACATTGTCATAATGCCTTCACTCTTCAGGGCTGTTTGCTTCACTGCTGCTACTGCTCAATTCTTGAATTTGATATCTTTTTGTAGGTGTTTGATTTTTCACTTAATGGGTGTTGTGTTATCTGCTTTTATCTTTAGGGTTTTTGTTGTTTCTTAAGTGTTATAAAGTTTCTTAGTGATTGTTTGCTTTGTATTATACAGACCCCTTTTTGACCATACTCACTTAATTGCTTTATGTAGGATTGGTCTCTTTTTACTGTACTCAGCTGACTTCTTTTTACCATATCAATGTATATGTCTGCTTGATTTTTTTTTATGTCATAGTTAGGTGCTTGTGTGTGTGTGTCTGTGTATGTATGCTTAGTTGTTTTTGTGTGTGTGCATCCTTTGGTGTTTGCACTTGTGTGTGTACACTGTTTTTTTTTTTAGATATTAGCAAATATTATCAGCAAAATATATAGGTGGTATCGAATTCTTTCTGATGCAATCACAGTTCAGATGTGCTGGTCATGTCATCAGAATGAGTGATTATTGGATGCCAAAAATCCTCATGTATAGCTAACTTTTTCATGGTATGCATAATGTGCTTCAAGGACAAACTTGAATACAATTTAATTGCTGCAAACATCCCTATAGAGGAATTCAAACTTGCTGTTGAAAACTGAGCAAACTGGAGAAACACCTGCTACCAAGGTATAACTAACTTTGAAAAGAATCACCTCAACCATCTGAGAGTATTAAGAATCAACACTAAATCTCATGACAATACATCAGCTGATATGACAGTCACCCCTTCAGCATGTGCCTCGTGCAGGATTGTTGTCTCATATGAAACATAAACATAAAAACTGAACTGAAAGACATTCATACATCGAAAATGACGGAGAGTCCATCATCGTATATATATATATATATATATATATATATATATATATATATATATATATAATCCATTTAATGAAACACTGTCACTGCCAAGTGTTGACCTTAATGTTTACTGATATATATATATATATATATATATATATATATATATATATATATATATATATATAATGTGCGTGTTATTTATTTCAACCACTGGCCTCAATATTCAAGAAAACTTATTAAAGAAAATATATTCAGGACTGTAGTCAAAATAGAATACTGTTCAAAATAGATGAACCGTCTTCTCAAAATATCCACTAAAGTAAGATTTAAAGTAATGTTGATTCATAAATAAAAATCCATTATTTCCTCATATATATATATATATATATATATATATATATATATATATATATATATATATATATATATATGTACGCTGTAGATAAACTGTCCAAATTTAATATTTTTATTCTGTACATTTTCAAATTTGACGCTGAACTGAGAATTTAGTTTTATTGTTATACATATAAGATGTTTTATAAAAATAAAATATTTGTCCCTGCAAGTATATAATATTTATTATTAAAATAACCCCAGCATACCATGAGAAAATTTGATCAAGAAATCTTTAAAAATATCCATCAAGATCATTTTAGCAGCTTAAGAAGCAGATACTGATTGGAATCCCTTGATAGATTCTCTAGAATTTAAAAAGCCAGCAGCCTATTGGTTGTGAAGTAAGGTTTCCAAGAGCATTTTCAAGAAGGTCATAGATTTGCCAAAGTGACAGAGATAGGGAATTTTTTGCTAAATCATATCTCGCTTACTCTTCTGAACAGTTAAAGGAAACTTGAACAATTCAGTGTAGACCTTTCTGAAGAATCCATCCACAAATACCTGGAATTTTTATTATATATAATAAAGCATGTTCATTATGAATGAGAAGCTGATAAGAAGCAAATGAATAAGGAAAAGGAAAGAAATACATGAGATCACTGCTTGCATAGCAATAATTATTGCTTATATGAATAAGACCAACTTTAACCACCATATAACTGGGGATAGAGGCATAACAGTTGTGGCAGGATCAAAAAGAGCAACTATACACCTAATAGGTGTTATGCATAATCTTGGATTGATACATCAAGAAAAGTCAATACAGAATATGAACCATACATACAGTTTGAGTCATGTTGGGAGTGGGTAAGAATTTAAAAGAATGTAACCTCATTGAATGATAAACAAAACCTCTACAGACATAGTTAGAATAAATTGTTAGCATAGGGCCCTACTCATCCTAATTGTGTCAGAAAAAGTGAGTTAACCAGTTGAAAAGATATGTAAGACGATAAAAATAATAAATTATAAACCAATGCTCATTTGTACTAATCATTCTTACACTAATTTAAGACATTTACTGAGCTTAACTTGCATTTTTAGGAATGCTGCATTTCAAATTTAAATATACATATATTATGTAAGTAATGTTATGTATAGAATGATTGCAGAGACCAAATGTGCCTAGTTTCAGTTAAGAAACCCTTTGCGATTTGCAGCAACTCAATGTGGCATTATTTCCACAGTTGGTCAGAAGATTGAGAGGGAGTTGTTGAACCATGCCATATTGACAGCTGTCCACAGCTTCCTGATATTTATAAATGCATATAAATAGAGCCCTCCACCACATTACATATATTCTTGATTGGATTCATGTTAGGTGAACTTGGTGACCACACCTTTTATCAGGAGTCTCTAGAATACTCCTGAAACCAATTCTGGGAATCTTAGGTGCATTGTCCTGTTGAAATAACTCATTGTTGGGGTACATCATGTCCATGAAAGTTTGCAAAGAACCAGTGGAATGTGTGATTGGTACAATTGATAATGACTTGGAATATGAAATGGGAGAGCAGAGTTTGAATTCCAGTTGAGTTTGTTACATTTACTGACAATAAAATACCCTTAGGAAAGGGTATGAATCCATCACCCCCCTCCCAGTATCTGAAAAAATCATTGATATTCTCAAAAAAGTTATTAATGCAATATTCACTTGCAAAAAAGTATTATTCTTGCAATCCAAAATATGATTTGGCTTTAAATAACTCACAGTTGATAAGAAGCAAATCATTGTGTCAATCATAAAGCAAAGCAACATAGTGGTCACCAGTCAGTGACATGTTTAGGCAGACCAGTTGATCACAGCCCTGTTATGAAAACACACCTGACACCACTATGGAATTACCATATGCTTGAACAGACATTTTAGACATCAGGGGCTCATCAAATGAATTTCAAACTGAACCCTTTATTTAATCTATGGGTGTAGATTGATCTCGTTCCAGTGCCATGCCCATGGGGACACCTTGTCTTGTTCTTATTTAGTACTGCTTATACTAGAAATTCAGGCAGAAATATTTGTTTGTCATCTAATTTTGTTTCAGTTGAAGACAATACTACATATAACTGCAGGTGGATATTCATTGCATTTCTGTATATTGTGTGAATGACTCTCCTTGCTGAAGTGTCAGTTTCAAAAAGGTATTTTGAAGGGAATGGTAGAAACGCTTTTTCAGAGTAAGCCTAAGATATTCTGCTATTACTTTTATCTTTTATGTAATCTGAATTTGTTGGTTTCTCATATCATTTATTAATGTTGTTTGATTGGAGGCTTTCCATAGTTTCTTCATTGTATTACTAAATAATAAGTTGACAGGGAGCCTCAACTCTTTGGCTGTCATTTTTGTCTCACTTTCCGAGAATAATCTCATAAATATTTACTTACTATATATGCACACAGTGTCATGGGAATTTCAATGTTCATCATTCAGTCAGTTCCTATTTTCTGACCAAAAGTGTGCAATTGGTTGTGTCAAGTTGAATATGCTTTGATTTGGGAGTGCTGTTGAAATTTGTCTAGTTCAGTAGTGTTGTGGGTGGTATGTTGGCCTGCAAACAGATATTGAATGATGGAAGAAACAACACACAGTTATACTTGAAGAAATCAATGCATCATTTACCATATTTACATGTAGACTATTTTCCTCATCTTTTTGACCATTGTTCTTTTTAGCCTTTATCAGGTTCTTGCCAATCCAGGTAACCTTCAGTCAAAATTCCTTAAAGGCTACAAAGATCAACAAACACCTGACAGAAATCAAGACATTATTCAGTCAGCAAGCAAAACATAAATATCTACAGTATGTAGAATATTCTTCCTTTGCATGTGCAATGTTTGATGCATGGTTGGGTGATCATGTCTCTTTTTGATTCATGATTGACTTGCAGTAGGCTGCTGTTACTTTCTGCAGTAGACTGGTTGCCAACTAAGGCTACTGGACCCAGTCTGTCCTGCTATTTAAGACATAACTTGGGTGGAGAGAAGAGATGGCTTCATACCTTTCCCAAGGATATTTACGCATAAGTTAATGTAACAAATTGGACTGAAATTTGAACTTGGCTTTCTGATTTCTTAATCCAAACTCTTATCTTTTACACCAGCCACACATCCAATCTTACAGAACTTGATATTCCCAAGTGGTCACCCATCTAGGTACTGACCAGGTTCAATGTTGCTTAACTTTGGTGATCAGATCAGAACCAGTGTTTCAACATGGTATGGCCATAAGATGATGAATTTACTAATCAAATAAGAACAAAAACAATTGAGCGCATGTAAACACAACCCCCAAAAGTTGGAATATTAGTGTGACATAATCCCAACATCATATGTGATTAAACAGGTAGCTTGAAATAGTATTTGGTGACCTCAGTCATTGTTTCATCATGAACTAAGGTTGTGTCACTACGTTACTCTCCACAGCTGTCTTCAGACCAATACACTCATCGCACTGTCTCTGTCTGTTACTGAAAATCAAATAGCTGTCTTTTCACTAGGAGAAAGTTTTGCAGTTTTAAATAGCACAATGCATATGCTCTGTATTGGCTGCTTTTATTGTCCCCAGTAGAAAAATTTTGCTGACTATTTCCTGTGATTGTGTGGGTGAGAGTGAAAGAGATTTCCCAATTCTAGCAGTTACAAACCCATGTGAAAATTCTCACTGAAAATTTTGAAATGGTGAAACTTCTTTTTTACCAGGAAATCTTGCCTTCTCAGCAATTGCTGATATATCAATTCACAGGCTAATAAAAAGGTACCAATACATTCTTTCTCCTTTTCCTTTTGGTGGGACTTGTGACCATCAACTGACCATATTAAATATATCCTATTTCAGAAATACAATACATTTATAACAATCTGTGTCACTTGCTTTTTTGAAATTTTTTTTTTTTTTTTGCTAATCTTTAACTTTAACCTATTTGCATCTATTTTTACACACATTCACCATTACACTAAATTCACCATATTCATTAGAGGGTCCCTGCTTCATTGAGTGAGTCAGAGGAGGAGAGCTCCAAGATTTCAAAAGAATCAGTTATAGCATATAAGGTTTTCTCAGAAAAAGGTTTGACATTCCAAACTGTAACAAACTCTGAGAAAAACTAGGGTCTCCATCAACTGAAATGTTATTTTTTTTTAAAAAAAAAGGGGGTGGGTGGCTATATCATTTTTATTTTATTTTGGATTGTCAAGGAAATTAGTCATAATGAATTAACAGAGAATAATTACAAAACATTTAAAAAATTCACATATGAAATATAGCTATAAACATTCATGTGTTTAATATTATTTACAGTCAGACTAATCTTTGTTGTTATCTCCACAATATTTTGTAACCATTGTGCTTTACTAAAATCTAAAAATGTTATTTGCATTTTCATTATATTCTCTTTCTTAATTCAAAATATACAAAAATATTTTATTGATGGCATTTCATTATGAAAATAGTTTCAATTCTCACAGCTGCTGATTGGGTACTTGGGAATCCCCTGAGGTGTGCAGACCGTACTTTGAGAAATGCTCTTTTCATAAAATATTTATGCATCTCAGAACATTTAATGTAGGTACATTAAACAATGAGTCGTTCATCTCTATAAAGAATAGAAAAATATCTTTGATGGATGTTAAGAGTAAAATAAAGACCTACTTGGTAACTGAGGTAGTTGCATATTCCCTTTTGGTGCTAGTTTTCAAGCTCATGTAAATGCTAGGTTTTCAAGTCATGTTTGGAGGATTGATGCAATACAATCTTCTTACCCTATATTTGGCCTTGTATCATATAAAACTCAGTAAATATCAACACCAAATATGGGATCAGTTTATCATCCTTCTTCCTAGAGTGACCATTTGAATATCATACCGCCTCCAACAAAAACTTTAGGCAGTTAAAAATATTCCACTAAAATTAGAGAAAGGTTTTAATATATTGACAAAATTATGTTTTAAATCTGTTATCAATAAATTTCTTTTGACTTTTACAAGCACACTTCTCATGATGTCTGCCATAGTGGATCATCTCATATGTCATATTTTAAAAGGTTGTTTTGTTGTAATAAGCAAAAAACAGGTAATTTTTTCCTCTACTAGTAGAAGACTGTCAGCTATGGGTTAATCATCCATTAGTTTGAGCAACTGAACATCCTCCACACCTAAACAGTCTAGTGATGGATGATCTTAAGATAATCTGAAAGCACTTTAAAGTTCCAATCAATATATTAGATCAAAACCTGAAAGTGTAAACACACAAACTTAGAGCTTTATATATTAAAGTTATATATTTCCCTACTTTAAATCCTGAAAATTAATTACATATATGTAAAGCTGTGTATGTCTGTGTATGCAGAAATTACATATAACTTTGATATAAATTTCATCCACATTTGATTGCAATTCATATATATATATATATATATATATATATATATATATATATATATATGATAAAATATACTTTTAAAGTAAGCTATATTTATGGGTTAAATGCTCAATAACAGGTATAGAGCAAATGAAAATATAAAAGTTGACATTGATGTCAACACCCAGAGGCGAGAATATGTTTCATGCTAAATGCACTTGTCAGGCAATCTGTATTTGGATCCAGAATTATCCCCATTCAATAGCCCCTGAAATAATTCAAAACCTTTACTGCCCACAAAAATAACCATTACAATAATACAATAGATTATCCACTGTGCATCGCTGACCTATATGTAGAAATAGTTGAGCAAGAACACAACACACATGAATTGATGATTGTGTTTAGCATGAAACAGACTGTCACTTTTGCATGTTGCCTTCAATGTCCACTTATATAGCAGTAAATTGCTGATACCTACTGAAGAGTGAACAGACATATCTGCCTATGAAACTCTGGAGTTGGGATGCTGAAGGTAACATCAATCAGCTAAGTGACAAACTTTTAGTTATCTTAATCCTACATATATATATATATATATATACAGTAGTGGCCATAATATAAGGAACGGAAACAACAAAGACATAAATATGTGTATTACTTAAAAAGTAATGCATGATTAGTAATGAAATTTTTACCAAATAAAGATTAGGGTGTAATGCATAAATATTATACAAAGTTACAAAAATTTACATAATAGTTTTTTTTTTTTTTTAAATAAAGATTAAATGGAACAAAGGAAATAAGCTACTGGATAAAAGTTAAGAGACGATCTTGTTAATACTTGATTGTGAACAAAATATCAACAAAATTTAATATTTTGGAGGTCTGCCGGTTTTTGGTTTTGCATCTAATGTTTTATCGGTTTTATACCTGCTGATTACACGATGAATGACACTTTTAGACCTATGAACAATATCAGAAATTTCTGAAATTGACTTTTTTTCTTGATAGTTAGCAATAATGAGTTTTTTTTTTCTTCAAAAGAGAGTGTTTTGCGTGTAGAATTTGCCATATTGTTTAAAAATAAAGTCCTAATGATAAATGAACTTTTACTTATTGTGGAAAAGCTTCGAGTTTTTTAACAATGTATATTAAAAGTTTATGCAAATTATTAACATTGTTCCTTAACTTTTGTCCAGTATCTTATTTCCTTTGTTCCATTTAATCTTTATTTAAAAAAAAACTATTATATAAATTTTTGTAACTTTGTATAATATTTATGCATTACACCCTAATCTTTATTCGGTAAAAATTTCATTGCTAATCATGCATTACTTTTTAAGTAATACACATATTTATTATTATATGTTTCATGTCTGTTTCACATATTTTATATTCTTCACTTAGTGATCACTGTTCAAGCTGAAGCAAAAGCCAGGATTTCAAGTCCTTCCCCAATTTGAAGAGTGATGCAATATCTTCCTGTTTCTCTTTCCTCATGGACTTGTCAAAGCTTATATCAGAATTTTTATGATGAGAAATTACCATTATTATATACCTTACTATATGGACCAGCATGCTCATCTTGGTTGTTATACTCACAGTGTTTCAGCTGTTTTTTTCTCTGGACTTCTTCAGGTGTCTTTTGCATTTGGTAACCTTCTCAGAATTTTGAATCAACCCTTTATTCAATCTATGGACTCAAATCGCTCTCTTTTTGCTTTCCATGCTTTGGAGACTTTTCATATCAATTAATTCTCACTACACTATTTACATTGTTTTGAGTATTGTCCTCATCTTTGTTGCCATATTTATCACGTTTCAGCTGTTGTATGTGCCAACATTCTTCAGGTGGCTGGAATATCGAACAGAAACCTTTATTTTGCTTGCTGGAGTAGACTTAATCCACTGTGCCATGTGTCCTTGAGGACACATGGCACAGTGGATAAAGGTGTTAGTTAGATCCAGTGACAGGACCCAAAGAGGTGTGAGTTCAATACCTGGTTAAGGTGGTGGAGAACTTGAAGAGGGGAATTAACAGGCGATAACTGATAAGTGACATCCATTAGACATGGCACATGGAACTAGAACAGTCTACCACAGTGTGTGAAATAAAGAGTTCACTTCAACATTCCAAACACCTAAAGAAAGCCAGAGTGTACGACGACTGAAACATGATAAATATGGCAACAAAGATGAGGACGATAGTCCAAACAATGTAAATAGTGTACATAATACCTCATCTCAGAAACATACATAATTCCCACTAGTTAAGTTGCTTTTGTGTCACATCTATTTCTTTCACTAAACCAGAGTATATGACTTTTCTGCATATGATCTAGGGTTGAGGTTCTCAACTGGGGTTCATATGGGCCCTTGGGGATCCATGTGACATTACTGGGGACCACAGAGAAAAGATAGAAGAAGCATAATATATGGAAAACAAATAACAATGTTAAGAAATATTCACTATTTTGGGAAAAAAAGCACAGCTCTATGTCATTGGTTTTTCATCATCTTACCTTATTGAATCAGGTTTTATTAATGTGTCTCACTTAATATCAGACTCAACATTGTGAAGTGGGGTGATCTCCAACTATTATTGACATCAATTGAGCAGAATAAAAAAAAAAACTTGCAGAGCAACATGATCTTATTGTAGAAATCTGCATTTTAATTTAAAATGGTTTGTTATGAGTTATTTTACTAGTGTACATAAATGTTTCAAAGAATTTAGTTGTTAAATACAAGTTTATTTTCATTAAACTATTTTTATTTCAAAATAAAGCATACACATTTACTATTTCTATAATACAATTCCTAAACTTATCTATTAGTAAAAAAATAAAATAAGTTTTTTTTTTTATCGAATGGTTATGGTGGTCCATGTACAAAAAAATAAAGATTAAAAGTGGTCCATGGGGAAAAAAAAGTTGAGAATAACTGATCTAGGGTTGGGCCACAAAATTGCTGAGCAACCAAATTTGCTTTAAACAACACTTTAACCTCGAAGGACATGTTTTCTGGGTAAGCCAGTTATGTAATTTGGGAACCTTAAACCCAATGTCACTAATTAAGTGATGGAATTTTTTTATAATCAAAGCATTCAAGTTGGTGTTTATCTCTCTACTAGGTCTGCTGAGGAGTTTGTTAGAGCCTAGCATGTGCACTCATTCTTTCATAACCTCCAGTGTTATTCTCTGTATACCATTGGAATTTCTTCCATAGGAGATAATGAGCATCCTTTCTCCTTCTTTGAGCAATCATACCTGCTTTCAATGTCTCCCCAACTCTTATTCTATCTCGCCTTTTAATGTTTCTCCAACCTTGCCTTTAGGAGATGGCTGGTCTCATTCTTGTATTCTTGTCCTAACTGAATGGCATGGAATACACACAGTTTTTTGTCATGTTCTCTTCTAAAGGTGGGGAGCTTAGTTCAAGGAAGTTATCTTTCAAGGATTGAACTGTTTTTCAATCCTGTTTTGATATAAATAGATATATCCTTTGTATCTTTTCAGATATACCCCTTCTTTTTGATAGACAGACTGTAGCTAGTTTATGATTACTGTCTTTGACTTTTTTTTTCACTGCTTAGAACATGAAATTATGTTTGCAGAGTATTTATAACCTTCAAACGTGTTTCTACATTTAGTGGCATGTGTGATAATTATAAGTTATGAATTTGTCCTAGTATTTTAAGCAGTAGACAATCCTTTTCTTGATGTTGTATGGATAGTAAGTATTGAAGTTTAGATATTATCTGGTGTATGTTAGTTTATGAGATACAATTGTGTATATACAAGCACAGATGTAAAGAGATAGGCCCTGATCATTTAAGCATCCCATACCATATCACAAATAAATCTACTAATACAAAACAGTGTTCTTGCCATCTCTTTGGTGGCCAATGTACAAAGGGTTTGGGGTGCTATGCTGATGACATAGGTATTCATAGTTGAATAAAAAAAATCAGCATCCTCTACCAAGTATTTCAAAAAGTAGGAATCAAGATAAACCTTTCCAAAAAAGAAACTATGATCTGGAATTAGAATAAAAAATATCCTGAATCTATCATAAAAATTCATTATATGGAATTGGTAAATACGAACACTTCAAATGCCTGAATGTATCGATCAGTTATAACAAATTTAGTATATAAGATAAGGAAATTAAAACTAATCATGTTCTGAAATTAGATTGAAATTTTCATATGGATGCCCATGCATGAGACCATAATCATTAAGAAATGTCTAAATTTGTTTACAACAGCTTTTCTCAGAGCAATGTTTAAAAATAGACTTGAGTGAGGAAATCATGTAGGTTTCAGCAAAGACCATACTTCTTCCAACATCATGGACTGGCATTATAGAATCACAAAGGACTACCAGATTGCAGAAACTATATCACTTGAGAACTTCAACAACAGCAACAACTAAAAGGGGAAGCACATATAACTCTAATAGAAAATAAATAAAACCTTCTCAAAATGTTGATGTTTCACACTACTTTAGAGAAAAAGGAAGCCTCCATCGATACTGGAAAAGAGCAATAGCATTATGTGGACTTCAGGAACCAATGTTCCTGAAAAATTGATTTATGAGAAAGATTTTCTAAATTTCAACCAGCAGCAGCAGCACTGTCTGCTCAGTCAATGAATACTGAATGCTTCCTTATAAGAAAATGGTTAATATTCTCATTGAACACTTAGCTTATTATAGCATCTAGTAAATACAGTTGTTCATTTTTCATTGCAAACTCTGTCTACTCCTGTGTATTGAATAAATATTTGGTCAGAAGTTGCAAGTACAAAATTCTGAAGTAGGCTGGAAGGTACAATGGCCGAAATGTTGTGACTATAACAATTAAGATGAAGATGTCAGTCTGAATAACAAAGCATATAATAAAGCTTAGCTGAGTAAATATCCTAAGAGCTGCAAAAGATAAGAAGTTGGAGAGCCTTGATTGCCCACATTCTGAAGGGACTTGCACAGAGAAGAAGAAATATCTATGAATGAGTGTAAACAAGTAAATATTTTGACATACTCTATTGTCTTTTAGCCTGTTTGAGTATAATACAAATTGTGGAACTCTGCTAATTAATTATAACCTGTGTAGCATGACACATGGGTAGTGTGACAAATTTCCTCTATTGTAATTGTGAACTAAAAAAAAACAACAAGGAAAACAAACAAATTCTGCTTTTAGGTATCTTATTGATTTATTGATTTTGTATTGCTGATTTTTTTTACTTCCCAGCCAATGTACTTTTCAAGTTAGCACATGACAAGGAGTGTATTTGTGGATGTTTTTGTACTTATATTGTAGGGCTTATAGGTAACTGTCAGATAAGTACGATTTAGTTAAAACATTAACTCATGACCCTAGAGATAAGTTTTGACTTGAGAAGGACAGTGTCACATCATGCCAGAAAGTGTGTTCAGAAAATACTGTGTTAAGAAATGGACGAGGTCCGACAATTTATTTATTAAAGACATTTTTATTTATGTTTAACGTTGTTATTTTATAGATACAAGTATTTAAGCAAATGCTCTGTTTTGATAAACAGTATTAAATAACATTTACCGGCCTGAATGTCGGAAATTTTCATGAAAATATTCGTTCATAGACAGGATTCGAATGCATTATTTCATAAGTGACGGCCTTAAAAACCATGACCTTATTTAGACAAGGTCGAATTTACTGTTATAAACTACAATCTTCCATGAACACATGGTAAATTTTTTTCCGGAAAGATTAATATTCAGGGAAAAACATGAAATATACATCAAAAATACTATGTATTCAACTATAGTTTTTTATGAACAGTTTTTAAAGAAAATAGGGATTACACTAAACAAATTTTTTTTTGAAGTGGTTCATGCATTTTGGTGTTAAAAACTATACACTGGTAAATTTTTTTCCGGAAAGATTAATATTCAGGGATCACACTATACATGATGCTGGTTTCACAGAAAAGATATAAAAACAAATCTAAGTTAAATTCATTAAAGTGTTATTATCAAAAATGTAATCACTGCATTTTTAATAACTGCACCACCGACAGGAATGCAAAATTTCTATTCCCTGTTTAAATAAATCTGTGGCTTTCTTTCAAAAAATGTTTGAAATGCTGTTTTCAACTTCTTTATTTCTGAATGTTCTGTCACTTCTGAAATGTTCTATTGATTGAAAATCTGTAGTGGCTCATATGGTGAATATAGAGGATGTGGTAGAACCTTCCATCTTGAAGATCTTATTTTTTGGGGGATTTGTTTTGCTAAGCCTCTTCCCAGTATAGCTCTTAAAAAACACATTAGAAAAACTCGGGCACTTCAGAGGGACAAATGCACAAATCATGCATGAAAAATAAAATTTTATTGTCAAAATATGCATCATAATCAAGAACAAAAATTAAAGAAAAATACAAGATGGACTTTATATGATAAAATTCTTTACAACCGAACATTTTTCATACATTCATTACTTTAAAATCTTTATTTTCCAGTAAAGATAAAATGGTGTACATGACAACATCAAATAAAAGAAAGCAAAAAAATGAATATTCTTACTGCAATGTCTTTGATAATAAACTTACTTAAAGACAATCCAAGTGTAAAAGGAAAAACTATAAAATTTTGAATAAACACAAATTTTCAGGGTTAAAACTTTCTTTTTAAAATAGATAAAAAAACAGCTTAATCTCTCTGAGCTTAGTACAGGTTCCAGTCAAACATGAAAGATGTGGCTACAAAGTTTTTACTTGCTATCACTTTGAAATAAAACAAAATCATTATCTATTCTCCAGCCTTCTTTTTTTCTAATGTCTTTGAGATGGCAAGTTGTTGCTATTGTCCATTGCCTCAATTTGATTCACTTTCCTCATCATTGTTGTCTTCATTCACAAATTTTCATTCTCTTTATCATATGACCTTCATTCTGTATTACTTTCTATAAGTATGTTTGCAAAATAGTTATGTTTAACTAGAAAGGAGAGATAAAAACAACTTGCCAAAAAGGTAATCACCTTGATTTTCAATGACTTGCTGCCCAGCATGAAAGCAAATTTTCAAATCCACGTTTAAAGAAATCTGGGATTTTCCCTGATAAATATTTGAAAGACATTTTTTTGACTTTAGTGTAAATGTGTGAGTAGACACTCACTTGTAGCCTTACACAACCAGAAGTAAGATGCCATTGAGTGAGTTTGTATACTGTGTGATTATTGCACTGCCAATGACATCTCATAAAACATCAAAATACCCAAGGATGTCAGCCTCACCTGCAACTTTTGGCTTTTATTAAAACTAAAATCACCTTTGAAAAGGAGGAAGGAGATATTAGACTGTAGATGATTTTAAACATTAAGAAGAATGTGTTGAGGCAACTGATGATCATCATAAAAAAGAACTTTGCAAAATGTTCCAAAAATGAAAGGGGCGCTGAGATAAGTGTATGAGGAGATAAGGAGAGTACTTTGAAGGGGGCTAGATTACTGTTACCCTAGGGATGCTATTTCTTGTCAATATTAAATGGCAGGATCCTTTCTAGACAGTGTGTACATACATACATTTTTTTTTTTTAAATCACTTCACCCCAAGTTAGGAGACAATGCCACTAAGATGCAAGGTGATGCTGGGTGTGAAAGAGAATGCAAAAGACTTTAGAAAGGACTGGAACCCAATCCTAAACAGGAAACAAAGGATAAAACTCTGCTCCTGTTCAAAAGACCAGTGTGAACCATACAAAAGGTGAACCTATAAATATACATAAAGAGCATTAAGGCTAAAATGCTAGTTTTGAAAAAATAGTAAGTATAGTGAATTTAATTCACAAAATGCTCCAAAATTATAACCTTGTGTCAGACTAAGCTTAATAATTCTTCCAGTTCTTAATGCAATTTTTGTGAATTTCTTTAAAATATGTGAATTACTGTAACCTCTTGGGAAAGAATGCAATAGTTTTGAACTGCTTTTTCTGCACTTTTATATTTGGAGTTGTCTTTCTCCTAAACTGTCTACCACTCAAGGCTAGAGAACCTATCCTGCTATTTAATTTGGGTTCAATATCAAAGTCAGTCTTTGTTTTATATTTTTGTTGTTCTTATTGGATAGCTTAATATTTGTTGTTTATATCTGAGTTGATTGATATCAACATCTATGGATTATTTAATGTCGAAATTTAAATATTTTGAACACAATTTTATGGCTTCAACTTTATTCAGTATTTTGAATTCAGTTGTATGCCTTCAATCACAGATAAAATGTATTGTTAGTCATTTTTCTATAAAATGTATTGTTGATAATTATACTATATTGTTAGTAATTTTACTATAAATATGTTTTGGTAATTTTTTTATATAAAAATGTATTATTGGTATTTTTACTATAAAGATATATTTTTATGCATTCATAGTGTTTTGTTTTTGTTTGAGGGTTCACCATTTACACATAGCTGGGACCCTAATAGGTGCTACTACCCTAGGTCAGGGTGGACCTGAGTGCAACACCAATTAAGAGGTGGTTCCACAGTCCTCAAAACCACCAATCTCCCAATCAGAAGCCAGATGTAGTTTATCATCTTACTCAGGACTAGTCTGAGTCTCTAAGATTTTGCATAGTATGGAAATAGGTAAATATTGGCCATTTAGGGTCTAAAAGCCATCATTTGGTTCTGGAATAGTTATATATTGGTCATTCATATTTGATTCTATAAGAATTTACTTGGTTCAAGGTTAGGTAAATATTGTTTGTTTATATTTGAATCTGTAATCATTTACTTGATAAGTGGCCCATATTAGTGGCTGGGGTTTAACTCCTTTGCCAGGTAAACAGTCAAAGGGATACACATCCACAAACAGATGTTATTATATATCATTAAATAGTGAAGTCTCTATATGTCCACTTGTCATAATAGTATCTCCTAGACCTGTTTCCAATCCTTTTCTCTTTTACATTTAAGGGGATTTTACATAATAAACACAGACCTACACCAAAAAAATATGGACTTGTATATTTTATACTCCATAAGGCAAGCTGCATTTTCAACATATCAAGAATGAAGTAGGTCAATGCCTTAATACCTTGCACGATATAACCTAAAGCATTCTGGGAAGATCTAGAACTATAAAATGAATAGCTAGCCTATATAAATAAAGCAAATCTTTTTTCTCTTATTTTCATTTTTGTCCTCTGAATCTTACTTGCACATTTAGTTTTCAGTCTGTTTTTGCACTTACTAGAAACTTACAAACACGTAGACATGAGCATAACAATCTTTGTTCTTTAATCAGCATTATTTAATCAAACATTAGAGTATTGAACTGATGATCAGAGGTTTAGTATTATATTAGTGTGTTCAAGAAGTAATTATGTATTAAACTGCTATAAATTATGAGCCAACCAAACAAGGTAGACTCAAGGTTGAATGGTAGGAAACTGCATGCAGATTGAGCTTATCATCTCTTCTCTCTGATAGCGTGTTATTTGTAGTTCATTTTGGAGTTTAATTGGGAAAAACTTGCAAAAAGGAATTGAATTTTTGCTTGAGAACTGAACACAATATGCCAACAACTGCAGCAGTCTTTCAATCTGCAATGCTAACCTTTCATTTTTGCATCACATTGTTTTGGTTGATGAAAAATGCGTTTTGCATGTCAACAGAAAGTAGAAAAGACAAAAATGGGAAATCTGTGCCAATGCCAAAAGCAGGATTCCCTCCTGTGGCAGACATAGTGAACCAGAACCATAGTCGAATAGCAGAAATGGTGAACAGGACTTGCCTTATTCTTGATGAAAGAGAGTTTGTCTTTGTCTGGCATGTAGGACTTTGATTTGAGCAAAGGCGAGTATGTCGTTTCGTCAAAAGAGACCCTTCTTCTGTCCCACAAGAAATTGGTTCATTAGCAACTGTGTATAATATTAGCGTGGTTGGACGGAATCAAGGAGGTACATCCGGGTGTGTTAGTGCTCCATTCTAAGGTCTAGTATGTCTATCATCCAGGCTAGTGATTGGTGATTCCCCATTATAAGTAGCCCATCATGGAGATGAGAGAGGTGTTCTGTCAGGGTACATTGTACTATATGTACAGTTGTGATAGAAGGAACAAATATTGAAGCAGATACATGGATGTGAACAGTGATAAATACCAAGAAACCGGTGTAGAGAGAAGAAATGTCCAATTTGAAATTACGTCCCAAAACAGAGTTGCTAACTTCTTTTGACCATACCTCGACAGAAGTTCATCCTTGTTTTTGTCTGGTGGAATATGAAAGTTGCTATTACGAGCTACTGGAGTACTGAAGGGCCATCACTGCAGACGTTTGATGCTGGCAACTTGATCAGGTAAATGAAACATTATGTTGAAAGTGTCCTGCTTTATAAAAAATAAAATGTATTATTCAGCATTATTAATTCAAGGGCTCACATGGATATCACATGTAACTCGGAGAAAATAATAACATAATCAAGATGTTCCACACTACATCAAATAAAATATCAGGAAAGAAACTATCATATGTACTGGAAAGGGTGATAACAATGGACTTGAGAAACCTATGAAGAGAACCTGGAAAATTGTTTTAAGATAAAGACTATAAATTTCAACCGAGAGTAGTAATGTCTGCTCGTTTACTGAATGCAAAATGTTTTCTTACCAGGCAATGGCTATTATTATCATTATCAGTCCTATAATGAATGCTTTTTAAATTTATGCATACATAATATGGCCAATTTTAAATATTGGTATTTATCTTATTTTTCTTTTTGAAAATCCATTTTTTTTTGTTCTACAGTCACAAAAATTATGTTTCCAAAAATTTTTTTTTTATTCTTTTAATAATTCAACAGATAATCAAGCAAATACAAAATAGTATTATGTTTTATTTCTGTATTTGTATGAACAGACATTTTAATACTTTGATGTTTCCCAATAACATTCCCAACCTTAAATATGATTATGATAAAAACAATGGAAAGAAGACAATGTATTTTCTGAAATATTTTAACCATGCTTCCTTTAATACTTTTAAAGTTTGGTCGCAAACAAAACAAAAACAACCACCTCTATCTTTTTGTCCTCTTATACTCTTTGTTTCTTTGGTAAATGCATATTAATATATCAATGGTAAATGTATTGAGTTATGGTGAAAGAGCTTAAATATGGCTGATTGTGGAAAAGCTTCTTTATTTAGATTTTTAAAATTTATCAAGCCAAAAATATTATTCTAAAAAGTAAAAAAAATGTATAACTGATAAAAATAAATGCATATTAAATATATTTGTCTATAATTTTCAGAAGAGCCATTATTGTTCTAAGGATTGTTTAGGTAACAGAACCTGGTCTTTGTGCTGCATTTGTTTTTATGAATTTTTGTCAATCAGTTCTACAACCTTCTTAAGGTTCTGCCTGTATGAAGCAAAAATGTTCTACAGTAAGCAAAAATGAAGCCAGTTAACATAAAAAGTTTTTCTCATGTCTTTTCTTTATATATATATATATATTATAATAATATTTTTTGTTTAAAAATATGATTCCTTCGCTACATAAGAGTTCTCATGTTTCAAAAACGAGAGACAGAAATATCCAAATAATTATTAAAATTAAGTTGGATTGTGGTGTTTAGTCCATTTCATCTTCAAGCGAAATTTTAGGAATCAAATTTTGCTTGAAGATGAAATGGGATAAACAACCAACAATAATCATTGAATATTTCGTCTCTCATTTTTTGAAACATGAGAACTCTTAAAGCGAAGGAATCCATATTTTAAACAAAAATATTATTATAATATAAGCTCTTTCTGTATGGGCACTGTCTTCTTAAAAATAAAAACAAAAAATACTAAGGAACCCCAGATTATGCACCCAACATGTTCTTTTCTATTTCTGCATACCTACGCATATATATATATATATATATATATATATATATATATATTTCTATATACACACAAGCTTTATTAAATTCAATTGCCAAGATCTGTCAGTCTAATTTTATATTGTATTTTTCCAATTAGTGAATAAGTTGTTGCACATCCAAATCACAATTGAGGATAAAATGGCCAATGTCCATGTTTTTTTTTTTCTGATACTTTTGATGGCTGCAATCATGACCAGGAACTAAGTACCTCATAGGCATACAAACACATATGGGAGATGATATACAAATCTATATCCCAGATTAATAGTTGGTTGTCAAATGACAAAATGAAAAAAAGGAAAAAAAGTCTTTAGGCTGATAATGGTTTTATCATTGGATAGATAAATAGAACAGTAAGAAAAGGACAGCATAAACAATTTCTAATTTTACTTAAAAAATATTAAAAATACAAGGACACTCAGTTTTAAATTTAAATATTTGATGTCCAGTGTAACCAAATGTTTAACTGATTTCCTTTAGCTTATTAACACTTTTGTTTTTACATTTATTTTTCCTAAAATCTAAACTTGGATAGCCTTGTATCTTTAATATTTTCAATGTACAATTATAACTGGCATTTGTTTTTATTTCTGTATACCCCTAGCTATTGATCTATATGTATGTATGTGTGTGTGTGTGTGTGTATATATATATATATATATATATATATACTCTCTTGTCGTATTCAATGTATGAGGGTCAAGCAGTTCAGTTCCTAGGGACTGACAGCCAGACACCAACACACCTTATTTGATTATAGGGGTGAAGGCTTTTGCAGAACCAACCACACTTTCTGAAAGGCTGAATTCAGAGACCTAGTGCACTACATGCCATAAGGTCCTCAAATGACCCTCTGCAGGTTTTGAACGCAGTGTTGTCCTTCTCCTAGACCAGTTTCCATCTAGAGCTATAGAACCCAGTCTGTCCTGATATTTACTCATAGCTGCAGGGAGATGAAGAGGATTCATACCGTTCCCAAGAGTATTAGCATGTAAGTGAATGTAATGGATTTGACTGAAATTCAAACTTGGCTCTCTGATTCCTCAATCCAAGCTGCTATCCGTTTATATGCACTACTGCACTCTGCCTCCTATATATAATGTGTGTGTGTCTTTGAAAATTATGGAAGGCATTCTTTTAAAGGGATGTTTTTCATATACCATTTCAGAATGATTCATTAGAACAACAATCAAAATGGTGAAACTGAAAAAGGTAAACACAAGGAGGGGGGTAAATAAGAGTGTGTTTACCTTTTTCCGTTTCACTGTTTTGATCATTGTCATTCCAACAAATCTTTCTGGAGGAGTGTTGGACAATAAATGGTGCTTTAAAAAATGCTTTCTTCATCTTGAAAACAATATTTAAATTTTGTGGTACAAAATTTTTGTTTAAATATATATAAAATTCTCGAGACTGACATTATTAAATCTTAGTAAAATATAAACCTGCACCCTGAATTTTTTTCAAATATCTCCTTTCCTAAATGCTATACAACTTTCACAAGCCTACATATATGATCATAAAATTTTTAAGAAGTTAAAAGAAAGCAGTTAAATTCAAAACCTATTATTTAAAATAAATAAATAGATGAATTAATTTCTCAAACTAAAATAAAATAAATAATAATTACATTTAAAAAATTTAACAACATTTACTCACTTCTGTTTATTAGATATTAAATTACATAACTTCCTTTCTTTATATTTTACCTTGACTTTTATAGTTGGCCTGAAGAATATTTATGACCATTCTTAAATTTAAACATTTTGTTAAATAATAGTTTCAGACTATTATTTTTTAGTAGCAGTGTATTTTGGCTCAGACCTTGTGATGTTGACCTTTGAGGTCAGATGATAGACAAAATAGGGAAGTTCATTTTGATTGGCTGAGCCAAATGTAGGAATGAGTTATAGATTGAATTTTTTCTGGAGTTGCTGTTTGGACATCAATGTAGCTAGATGTGTTAGATTGCCTTTGTGCAAATAACAGTGGGTAAGGCTCTTTTAAAAGTTGTCACATGTCAAAGGAAATGGATGTATGAGATTTGAAAGCGGTTTCCTAATATTTGGTGTAGTAACCCCTACTTAATAGATGTACCTGTCAATGTGGTTAATAAAATAATAGTTAAAAGTTCTCTTTGTTGATGCTTTTTGTTTCTGAACCCAAAGAACATTTCCCGATACTGACCAAGATAAGAAGAGGATTGAACTAAAATGACCACAGATGAGATCAACCAACCTATTGAAGAGTATCCAACAATTTTACCAGTATTTTTTTTTTGTTTTTCCATCATGATAATTTTGATCACAACAGAATACTATTTGCCTGCTTGTAACAATTGTAAATGTATTCACAAAGAGGCTAAGTGTTTGTTTACAGATAGAATGAGATACCTCATACCTTCTAATATGTTTGGCTCTCATGACTACTGGTGGCTCTGTAAGAATGTATTAAATAAGAGTAGGTCTTCAATCCCCCCTCTCTTCACTCAGTTTGATGTGTTGACTTATCTGTAGTATCGTTCCCTGTCTTTCCACTTAGAACTGAGTCCCAATTCAGTGATATGCATATAACTAGATCCCCTCAAAACATGTGAACTTGATGATATCCTTGCAATAATCTTTAAGAAATGTGTCCCAAGCTGGATCCTGTAATCTCTAAACTCTACAATAACTGCCTCTCTGCTTCTTCCTTTCCTGCTTGTTGGAAATCCTCTTCTGTCATTCCTGTCTTTAAGAACTCACACTAACCATCTGATACCTCTATCAATCTATTACTCTTTTACCTCTTTTTGTCAAGGTTCTAGATGCTTTAATCAACTCTGAATTAGTTAAACATCTCACTTTGCAGGGTTTTCTTTCAGGAATGTAATATGGCTTTTTGGGTTGTTGCTTTGGAGATCTGCAGATCTTTAAGGCATTTGACAGGATTTGGCATATTTGTCTTCTTCACAAGTTGGAAGGTTATGATATTTCCGGATGAATTTTTGAACTGATTCAATCTGTCTTATTGAATCATGAAATGAAAGTTGACTTGAATGGCCACTCTTCTAGAGCTTTTTGCATTAATGCAGGCATTGTCCAGGGCTCTATATCCGTGAATTCACCTTGTTCCTAATTTTTCATCGAGGACCTTCTTGATGGCATCAGTTCTTCTAAGCTCATCTTCATTCTGATCTTTCAACTTTTATGTCAGATTTGTGCGAACTACCTCTATGGTTTCTTTACTCTTATGTTTACTTTCTACATCAGAAGTACACATGCTTTCCTCCCTTTCAGGTTCCTCCTCCTCCATCTCGACTTCTTTGTTGTCAGTTCTAGGCCTTATTTGATGAGAATGAACCAATAAATTCTGTCCACTTGTTGCTATTATTGTTCTATTGTATCCCTTTTGTGAAATAAAGTTAGGTTTTTCAGGATTCTCTGTCTTTTTTTGTACCACATTTTTTCATTTGTTAAATAGGACATTGTTATAGGAAATCTAATTTGTCTTCCCGTCAATGCAAAAAGACTTTGCTTTCTACCAGCACATGGAATAGTTCTATAACTCAGTAATAGTCTTGGTAAGTAACTATCTATGGTGTCTCTGCAATACCTTCAATCCACTTTTCACAGCCTGCACCATTCGATTGTGGGTGATATGATGGTTGTTTTATAAGGAAGGGATCTGTTTTAACCCAAAGTTTCATCAAAAAATTCTGGTGTATTAACAGATGCTAACATTTTTGATGCCCCATTTCTGGAAAATATTGCTCAAAATATTTGCTTTACCATGGCTGCCTGAACGTTAACCCCTTCAGGCCATCCAGAGCTGGAGTCAACCAAAAATAAAAATAGTCCTATGCTTTTGATATGTGCATGATCCATATGAATGTGGATACATGGCTCTTCTTTATTTTTTTTTAGGCAATAAATTTATCTTGGTTCGCTGAAAGTTTATTTCCCTACATTTTGGGCATTTTCATACATATTCTTCTACACCACATGGATACACAAGCCACCACCAAATTTAATCATTTCTATAGTTGCTTTTATTCCACAATGAACATGATGTACACTTTTTATTAGGTTTTTTAATTTTCTCCCATGGTATTGAAACATTTCCATTGCACATAAGATCCTTCTCTATAGTTAACCTGTGCTTTATCTCTTTATAGGATCTCTCTGTCCTAGAACAATCACTTTGTTTCTTTTTATTCTACATGCAATCTTGCTTAATACAGGATCTTGTAGTTTTAAATACAAGGTGACCTAAGTGTAATACATCTGTTTCAATCTTCTGAATTGCCTGATTTTTCTACTGGTAGCACCAATACATATATCTTGATAGATGATCATATTCTTAACATTACCAGTTAGTACATTTTCAATGGCTCTTTGAAAAATAGCACTTGCTGTTTTTAGACTATAATGTATACAGTTTCATCTGACTAAGAATTTTGGACACTTAATAATAGTGACCTATTCAAATTTTTCAGCGATTTTTATCTGGTTATAGGCAGAGTTGAGGTCAATTTTAGCAAAGCATTTCATTCCCAACAACTCATGAATAGTGGTTTCAATGAATAGGGAACAGATTGGAGAATATTTTGTGGTTTACTCCTATTTTGTAATCTACACATATTCTTAAATCTCCATCTAGTTTTCATAAAGCAATAATGGGTGAGTCCCAATTACTACCACCAGGGGGAACATGTTCTAAAATTCCTTGCTCCACCATTGTTTTCAGTTTAACAACTATTAAAGGTAGGGCAGTCTGTGAGACTCAAAGAATGTTGACTATTTTCTTTTAACTAAATACTCACTTTGTTTACTTTTAACATCCCTGTGTCATTACTTTTCAACTTGACACTGTTAATTAATTAGATTGTACTACTTTCAAGAGATGTATTCCCATGAGTCTATGATTTTTTTTCACATTTCACTACCATGATGGGAATATTTTGAAGTGTATGTCAGTCTCAAAATTTCCTTCAAAACAACCTAACATTTTTATGAAAGAGCCATAGAACTGTCTTTGTTTAAATCAACTTTAATTTGGGTTTGAATTTATTGGGATTAGGGTAGCATCAATCCCAGTATCTTCTTCCATGAGAAAAGTTATACAATTTAATTTTTATCTCTGGCATGTTTCTCTTTATGTCTTTCCATCTTAAATACATCTGTATTTTCTTGAAGGGGTTTTAAATTTTCTACCCTTTCTATTTTCCTTTTATGCTTGCACACCAACTGGAAATGGATTTCTTTTCCCAATTCCAACATACTTCTCCTAAAGCTGGACATTTTTTCTTGTCCCATTCATGCTTTTTATCACAGTATTTGTATTGGCACAAGGTAATTTGATATGCTGTATGCTTCTGCATTATTCTTAGATATATTTTTAAATCTAATTTTTGCAGAAACTCTGTAGATACATTCATGGACGTTTTAGTCAGTTGTAACCATTCTAAAATTTTGTGTTTGTATGAAGCATCACACATACCTCTTCAATTAATCTGAACTGTGTAAAAAGTGTAACCACATCTGGCAACAAGGCCTCCCCTTAGGATGTTTTGAGGAGCATGGAACCACCTCTTAATTGTTGTTGTTCACAGGTTCACCCTGACCCAGGGTGGTAGCACTTGTTAGGGTCCCAGGTATGGGTAAATAGTGAACCCCTCAAACTGGGATCAAAACACTATTGAAGTATAAAAAATACAAGCAATAGATTTCAATAGAAAAAAAACAAGCAAAGGTCCCAAGAAAATTAAATTTCAGCATGAAATGACCCATAAGGACTTGATATGTCATTAAACAAGCAAACCAACCATTAAAGTGTTATATGTTTCACATTCTCTAACAATCAGTGACCTCATTGCATCTTAGTGGCTTTATTGCCTTGATTGGGGTGAAATGAGTAAAACAAAAAATAGTTATTGCAAAATAAAATCCTTACATTTGCCTTGAAAAAGTCTATCAGAGGGTGAAACATGTCAGTAAAGAAAAGTTTTCCTTTTGTCTTTATTCATATATTTTTGTATGTATGTATATATATATATATATATATATATAAAAGACTGACTCCATTAATAAAAACAGTTTGAAGTAGTTTTTCCATTTTGTCATTCAGTTACACATGTATATTATAATTTCTTATTTTAAACCTAAATTATAAATATTTTTCTGAAAAATAAGTGTTCATAGAGGAAGTTATTGTTTTATGATCATATTTTTATTTTATGCCTTAACGTTGCTTTAGGCTCTTACAATTTTTTGCCTTATGTTTATAGCAACATAAACTTGTAATGGCTGACACACCTAATATTTTGACTCCATTGCCTTTTGTTCATATTTTCTAAATTTCCTCATGATCCAGCTGTTCTCTCCCTATCCAGGTTTTGCCCTTTAATAAAATTTCCGATCACATCAGAGTATGGATCACACAGCAACTTGATCATGCAAACATGCAGAATGTGTCCAACAATCAATCAACCCCGTCCCCAAAGCTCAGGAGCTACCTAGAACTTACTGCTAAACAATAACCCCAACATCGGTTGATGTTACCATTCTCTGTTGTCATCTCTCTTGCCTGGTAGATATGAAAGATCTTTGGCTCAGTTATGCAAACTTTGCCACCTGTGTCTTCCCTTGAACAACTTGAGATGCATAAAATCAATGTTCTGACCTGCCTACCTTTGTCCATATCCACAAGGTGTACACTGGTCCCTTTCAAGGAATTCTTCTCCTTTCTTTTCTTTTCCCCATTTCTCATTGCTCAACACAAAAGGAATTAACTTCTAAATTTTCTTTTTCTGTTGGCATCACATCACTCAAATATATATATATATATATATATATATACATACATATGTACATACATATGTAAAAGAATGAAGAATAAAATTGCAATGTTCAAAACATTAATTTAAAACAGTGCTCAATACAAAAGTAAAGCAATAAATACACTGTTACATTAGAACATGGTTAAAATTGTCATTTGTTTCGTTTAATAAAAACGTCTCATCAGGGATTAACAATGATAGTACTAAATGATCTTATTAAAAATTGCAATTTATGAAACATCACTTCATTTTTACATGTTACAGTGTATAATATATATATACCTGCCTAATACATAAGGTTTATGATGAAACTTTCATTTCAGCTTTAACTGAAACCTAAATGATTAAATTTACTATTTACAGTCAGCAAAATACTTGTGTATTTCAAACAGAAATTACATTGATTGGTGTCAATTTTCATTTTTCTTTAGTCAGCCATTTTTAAGACATTTATAAACACAAGTTAGTTCCTGGTTTTAAAAATCTTACAAAAATAAAATATACTTTTCTGAAACTATTTGAGAAAGATTAGATGATTTAAAGTATACTTAATCTAAATTGAAACAAATATTTTTTACTTTAAAGTTAAAATATCCCAGAAATGCATTTTTTAACTTAGTGATAGCTGTGTTTTTAACCTGACAGTAGCTGATTTGATATGTTGACAACCTCATGTCTGGTCTAATGTTGTTCTACAAAGACTTTATCTCTTAAAACATAATTTAAGAAAATGACATGAGCAAGCTATTTATATAATTTTTAAGTTCTCGGTAGTCTTAAAAATTTAGGAAAATATTTTCTGTAATCCAATGTTTTATAAAATTTTAGAAATGTTGACTTTGAATTTATTATAGTCATTTCTCTTATTTTCTGATAATGTTGTTCATGATCACCCATACTTACAAAAATATGTACATTTATATATACATCAAAAAATTCAAAATTCTTTTATAAATATTGGTATTTGAGTATTTGTATTAAGCTTTTCCATTTATGATTAGTAAATTTAGTTTTCACTTAATAACATTATTATCAAAACTCCTGAAATTAATACAGAACTTTAAAAAAATTGAAACTTACTAAATTTTTCTAATTAAAATTTAAAAAAAATTAAAACAATTCTCATAAAAATTCATTAAATTTTTTCTCTTAAGACAATAGTGTCCTTAATATATCTTATTTATAAAAGCAAGTAAAAGCTTTTATAATTAAATAATATAATAGTTTTATTGCATTTTTGATTTTGCGATTCATAGCAGATTTTTGGTAAATCATGTTACTGTTTGACAAAAACAAATTGAGGATTTAAATTTTCCAAGGAGTTCTACTTTTAACTAATATAAATATGAATGAAGTTCCTTAAATTTTAATGTCTCAAAATTTCATAAAATTAAGTGGTGGTGGTGGTGGGGGGTAACAGATGTAAAAAAAAAAAATATATTTTTACAAAGATTTTCTAAAAAAGACATATTTCCAAAATAATTTCATTCATTTATGAATAAGTCATGAAAATTTCATTAAAATCTGACATTGGATTTTTGCAAGAATTTTCAAAAACATTGTGTTTTTTACCGAAAAAAGATGTTAAATTTCCCATAGTAATATCTGGCCCACTGCTGATGCAAGAAAAACAAGATTTTTAATAAAAATTTCAAATGTGCTAGAAAGGATTAAAAAATTTAATAAAATAATCAAAAAAATATCTCCTCAAGGACACGTGGCACAGTGGATAAAGGCGTTAGTTAGATCCAGTGACAGGACCCAAAGAGTGTGAGTTCAATACCTGGTTAGGGCAATGGCGAACTTGGAGAGGGGAATTAGCAGAAGATAATTGATAACTGACATCCATTAGACATAGCATGCAGAACTAGAACAGTCTACCCCAGTGAGCGAAATAAAGGGTTCAGTTCAACATTCCAACCACCTGAAGAAGGCCAGAGTGTACAATGGCCGAAACGTGATAAATATGGCAACAAAGATGAGAGAATAGTCTAAATAATGTAAATAGTGTATCCCTTTTTAAATATTGAAATTGGTGTTTTTTATATACAAGATTGAACATGATCTTTGTTATGGGATAAATATTCATTATTCATTTCAGAAACTTTTTAGTCAGTATAAAATTATAAAGACAACATTTAAATGTTGTCACAGACAAAATTATCCATATGTCTGAAATTTATTTTATTTATTACTATATATGTAAATCTTGTTAGGGAGAGGTAGTGTATCAGGTTGTATATGTGCGATGTAAATTTTTAAAAGAACTTAAGGCTTCCCTAATGAACATGCAGACTGTTCACTTTAAGCCTGTCATCAAGATGGTGGTGGTGAAATGTTTCTTTATGGATTTAAAATAATGAATTGTAAACACTTACAGTGTGTTTTGGATTAGCGGCTAAGCTGCTTTCAGTACTCCAGTCAACTGTACTGCATATCATTGAAAAATATTGTGAGACAAAAACCATGAAGAAGTCATAAATGTAGACTCTCTCTTTAACTGTAAAGAAATCTATCTGAATGCAAGAAGAATCCTAATGCTTATGGTGAAATTAGCTGTTAGGAAACATTCAGCATTCATTGACTGTTCCTCAAGCTCATTGTTATCACTCTTTCTCGTATTGGTGGTAGACTCCTTCTTAATTTTTAGTTTAATATATTGTGGAATGTCAATATCTTGATTATGTCATTATTTTCTCTTAGAATTACATGTGCTATATATTTTAGTTGTTGCTGCTGTTGAAAGTCTTCGAATGATATTGTTTTTGCTAATCAATTTTATTCTGTAATGTCAGAATGAAGGTTTTCTTTAAGATCTGTAGGGTCCATTTGCTTGAAATCATTTTTAATTATTGATATGAGAGAATAGTTGTTTATAACTGTAGAGTAATTGGACATGGTTAAATGTATTTGGCAGAAATGCCTAACAAACAATTGACAAAGATTGCAATAAAAAGAAAAAGAACAGGGCAAAAATAATATTTAGCAAGCAAACAATATCTGCAAGGCAAGAAAGAACAGAACTAAGTTTAATGAGACCAAGAAGGCTACTTAAGAATATGACTAGTGTTTTTAGATTAATGTTTTGATTTTGTAGCAATTTGCACTATTGGTCAAAAACTACCTAGAGCATTGCTTATTCTATGTTCAATTTCCTTTTTTCTTATACTAAATTTGCTATAACTGACCAATACACTGACATATTTGAAATGTTTGGTATTTACTAATTCAACACCCTGAATTTTTATGATGGATTCAGGGTATGTCGTAAGAGCTTCCAATTTTAGATCATACTTTCTGTTTTAAAAGGTTTTGTAAAGAATGTTATTTTTTTTGTTTTCGTTCAAGATCATTCTTATCCAAACTATGAATATATCATCAGTATAATCTTGTTCATCATCAATTCATTGGCGTTGAGTGGGAAAACAAGAACACTGCTTTCTATTAGTGTATTCATTTGGAATGTGGTGTTAAATGGTTAAATTAAATACTAAAATTGTGATGAAAGATATTTTTAATTTGTCAAACAGTGGAGTAAATGTATCATGTTGCAGAGAAAGTGGTCAATAAACATGTTCTCTGTTGTTACTGCCACACATGATAATGATTCTAAATGTACTTGTATAAAATTGGCTCAAAGACAACAGAGTCAATGTTTTACTTTAGCTTGCAATGAGTCTGGACTTCAGTGGAAAAATTTCTGTCAAGAACTTGAAGACAACCTTCAAATTTAGTAGAGTTAGTGATTTGTTTCAAAGAATGGAACAAACATACAGAACAAAATTTGTAGTAGGTTAGTTACTAACAACAGAAAATGTTTACTTCAAGTTATTGGCCCAGGAGGCTATCTTACTGTATTGATTATAGATTATGAGTATTTATGCAAAATCTAAGATTATATTTCAAATCTCATATATAAAAAATATTTCAGAGTTTGTCTATATTTCTGAGATGAGGTATTATGTACAGTATTTACATTAGTCCTCAAGGACATGGCACAGTGGATAAAGGCGTTGGTTAGATCCAGTGACAGACCCAAAGAAGGTGAGTTCAATTCCTGGTTAAGGCAGTGGAGAACTTTCAGAGGAAAATTACAGGAGATAACTGATAACTGACATCCATCAAACATGGCACGTGGAATTAGAACAGTCTACCCCGGTGATCTAAAATAAAGGGTTCAGTTCGAAATTCCAACCACCTGAAGAAGGCCAGGCGTACAGCGGCGAAACGTTGTGACAAATATGGCGACAAAGATGAGGACAATAGTCCGACTAATGTAAATACTGTAAAAAATATTTGTTTCAATATTTGAAAACTGAACTATATTATTTTAAATGAAATTGATTGTGCCATACAGATAATTTTTCACCTCATTGCATGTATATATGTATAACTCACGTCAGGAAGAAGGAAAACTCATTTTAACAAAAACTTTTCAAGTCCTCACTGGTCCCCTTCATTAAAATCTGCAACAATAAAACATGCAAACTCCTTAGTTATTCTTGTCAGGGCTTTTGCCATTGGACATCAGATTTTAGAAGAGAACAGAGTGTTTGTGGCGGACATGAGACAGAACCTGGGGACGAGCACAACTGGTCGCGACTTGCCTTGTCCCCCAAAAAAAAGAGCCCGTATTTGCTTTAGCATGTAAAGCTACAGTTGAAATGAGGGGAGAAAAAGCACTTACCTCTCTGCCGTAATCCATCCTCGGCCAGATAACGTAAAGAATGAGGGGGGACTGGCATCATTTTTCTGCAATAACGATGCAATGCATTATGGGACATGGACGCAATGAATTATGGGATCACATGAAGGCATGAGGGATGATGGGTATATGAACAACTATAAAAACAACTACTTTTTCCGAGTCGGGAGTTCTTGAGGGGCGTTCACGGTTGGCCAGAACGGGCAGTTAGTGTGATTTGGAGACAGAACTCAAAGGAACGACTCAAGGTTGAAATACCAGCTGGGAGAGCTTGAATTTACTCGCTGGTTACTGTTTTCTTCATTTGCCTCAGTGTTGTACACATGTGCAGCATTGCTATCAATATGTATAGATATCTCTTCAAATCCCTGCAGTTTCAGAGGATTGTTAATGTGTACAACTGCAGGAGAAACATAAAAATTCTTCACTAAATTTCTGACAATCAAGATTGATTTTTTTTATAGCTTATCAACCTTTTGCAGATTATTTAAAATGCGAATATATGTTTAGATCGAAAGAATTTTTTTGAGATAATAATGAGCTAATGATACAAGTCCTACTAATTAGCCCATAGCTGGGGGGAGAAGAGGTGCATTCATACCTTCCCCGGTGGTATTTGCACATAAGTGATAATGAACCTGACTGGAATTGGAACTTGGCTCTCCAATTTCCAATTCTGAGCCTTTATCTATTACATCACTTACACATCCAAGTTTATAGCACCTGATATTCCTGAGGGTCACCCATCTAGATACTGACCAGGTTTGACATTGCTTAACTGGTGATTGTATTAGAACTGGTGTTTCAATTTGATATAATCATAAGCTCCAGACAATGAAAAAGTTTGACAAAAACATTGACTAAAATAGACATCTCTTCAAAAGTCCCAAAGCAAAAGATGAGTGCTATTGTGTGTCCACCTATCAGCAAGAGAAACCTGAAGATTCTTTACAGAATTTCATACAAGGAGGGAGGCTGAAGGACACACTGGTGAAAGCATAGTGATAAAGCCAAAGAGGATGTGGATACTAGTTTGAATCATTTTTGGAATAATAACTAAGATTGATCACAGAATTTCAAATAATGAGGAAGGCTGAAGAACATACTGGTCAGAATGTAGTAGCAAAACCAAAAAGCTGAGAATACTTTTTTGGATAAATTGATTCATCTTTAGTGTTTCTGATTTATATTTAGCTTTCTCTTTATAATTCTTTTTGTATTATTGTACAACATTTAATATCCACAGAGGTGGAAATATATATCCAAATTTGGTGAAAACATTAGATGTTTCCTTTCTTGTTCTGGGATAGTTTTCTTTCTATTGTTGGCAAAAGGAGAACATGTCTAAGAATTTCTGAAGATTAAGATACCATCAACCATTTGGTGCTCTCAAGTAAAACACGAACAATACCAAATGTCTTGAAGCTGGTTTGGGGTTTTCAAATAAGTGAGTCTTATATTCTTCCTGATCAACTGATATTGATCTCCGGGGCAAACCAATAAACACTGCACTGGCACCATAAGTGTCTTGAATTGTCTGTGGGTAGGAATAGAGATTAAGGTTGCCCAAAGTTGTGCTATTGATGAAAACAAGGATTATTATAAGCTTTATAGAAAGAAAGAAATCGCGAATTGTTATTATTTGATTCTTGGTAAATGTGAAATCAGTTTTTTTATGACTGTCATTTATTATCTTGTCTGTGCAATTTTGCCATTGGAGTTAATTGGAGGATAAGTAACATGACTTCAAATACACAGGCAGTTTTATGTATGAAAGATAGAAAGAGGTTATGCAGACAATGTGGCTAGTCAGCACAAAAATAATTTTATATATGTGTGAGTTGTGAAAGTGAGTCACTCCCACATCCTCTCTCTATCAATGTAGTTTGTATTTCAGGTTCATTTACTTTGGTGACTGGAATATATTTTGACTAAATTGTGATAAAACTTTGTTGCTAAATAATGAAGCATTTATCATTCATATTTAACTGGTATGAGTATAATTCATATGCATGTATATCTAATCTCTTTCATATATATATATATCTCTTTTTATATTCATATATATATATATATATATCTCTATATATATATCATATATTATATATATATATATATATATATATATATATATACATATATATATACATATATATATGCATACATACATATATATATATACATATATATATATATATATATATATATATATATATATACATACATATATATATATATATACATATATATATATATATATACATATATATATATATATATACATACATATATATATATATATATATATATATACATATATATATATATATATATATATATATATATATATATATATATATATATATATATATATATATATATATATATATATATATATATATATATATATATATATATATATATATATATATATATATATATATATATATATATATATATATATATATATATATATATATATATATATATATATATATATATATATATATATATATATATATATATATATAGTGTCCTAGCTGTTTATTGTGAGGTTCTCAACAAAATCCAAAGAAGGATCTGCAATGTAATCAATCCTGTCTTAGCATCTCAACTCCAGTCACTTTCTAACAGATATGATGAGGCTTCCCTCTGTCTTTCCTACAAATATTTTTATGGCAACTGTTCTGCTGAGCTGTTTTCCCCAGTGCCCCAACTACATAAATTTAAGCATGCCACGAGACTGACATCTAGTCCCACCCTTTTACAATTGAAATAGTTAAAATGTAACTGCCACTTCTATTTCAACAGCTTCTTTTCTCGCACTTCCCACTCGTGGAACTCCCTTCCTTCTACTTGCTTCTCTGATAGCCGTAATCTTCAGAAAGCTAAATGCAATGCCAATCACCATCTTCTGATGTCTTGAACCCTGTTCATCTTTTATCCTTTCCTCATTCCTCCTATACACAGTTTAACAGTGGCACTCCTGCCTTGGTTGGGGTGAAATATATATATATATATATATATATATATATATATATAAGAAATAGAACATTTCTAGATATAGGCAGTGTGTAAAGAGTGATCAACACTGCATGGTGACTACCACTCTCATACTCCAATACTCTCTTTTTGCATATAAATACAAATGTATATATATATTTTAGTAATAACATTTTTCACTTATTTTAACTGTACTGTTTCATGGATTTTAAACTCTTCCAATCCTCAGTAGATTTTTTTGCTGAATGATGTTTTCTAACAGATTATATTTTCTCTCCCTTTCTTTCTCTCTCTCTCTCTATATATATATATATATATATATATATATATTAAAAAGAATAGAGATACCGCAAACGTTTTTGGATTTAATGTGGATTTCTTTTTTTTAAATATTATGCTTTATTTTCCATAATTTTCCATAAGAGTAGTAAAGAGTAGTAGTTTCCATAGTAAAATTATGGAAAATAAAGCATAATATTTTTTTTTTTAAAATCCACATTACAACCAAAAACATTTGCGGTATCTCTCTTCTTTTTAATATACACACTTTTCTCTCATTGGAACTACTATAATCTCTTCCTTTTATTTTTTATATACATATATATATATATATATATATATATATATATATATTATCATCCACAGACAGATTGTTTCACTGTATCACAGATCATCAGTGTGTTTAGACGTCCAGTTGTCTCTAGCTAAGATTGAAACCAAACTGAACTGGCATCAGTCGGAGATTCTACATCTAAGCCGTTGGCACATGGTATGGATGAAAGTGAATTTAAGTGTATTTATTTTTAGATAAACACACAGTGACTGAGAGAACTCGATTCACTTTACCAAAGAGTCTTGCATTATTAGCCATAATTGTCACTGTTTACAAACTCACACTTCCTCCCCAGAGAGTTCAACCAAAGTACATTTTTCAGGAGCATGTATATTGTCATCCACAGACAGACTGATTCACTGTATCACAGCTCATCAGTGTGTCTAGACGTTCGGTTGCCTCTAGCTAGCATTGAAACCTGGCTGAATTGGCATCAGTCAGAGATTCTACCCTTAAGCTATTGGTGCCCAGCAGGGATGAAGGTGAATTTAAGCATTTTTATATATCTGTATGTGTGTGTGTGTTTCTAGATCAGGGGTGGTCAAACTTGCTTACATACTCATGACATTAAACTTACATTTTAATCCAATTGGGTCTCAAATCCATACCATGTAAATAATTATAAAACTTGAAATTTTTCTTATTTACCTTTTATATTAAGTGTGATGAAAAAAGGATCTCATATTTCCACAAGCCGCATATGACTTGTGACCTTTGGTTTGGCCACCCCTTAGTCTAGATGAATGTATAAGTGTATATACCTATATATTTAAATGGATAGGTATCTGATGATCATTATTAAGCTTAGTCTGGTACAAGATCACAGTAGTGAGGCACCCAGTGAAGATCAAAGTTCCTGCAAGAATAAAGGTCATGTGCTATCAAAAATATTAAAAACTTGAAATTCCAAATCATCATATCGATGCATGCAAGCTATCCCTGAAAAAACTTTGAAGTTCATCAAATTCTTTTATTAATGATAAAAACTAACACCAATTGGATGCTAAAAACCATAACAAAAATTTAACATGAATTCGGAACAGTTCCTATACATATTGAACATCAAGATGAGGGAAATCAGTCCTTCAACAAGAAAAACTGATAAAAATGGAATAGGCATGCTGATATCTGTTATAGTCAACAAAACTTATTTAAATATATATATATATATTTAAAAATATTTCTTGGACATTCAGGCCGGTAAATGTTATTTAATACTGTTTATTATAAACAGTGCACTTACTTAAATACTTGTATCTATAAAAGAATGTTAAACATAAAAATGTCTTTAATATATATATATACATATATATATATACACACATCCACATCGTGTATTTTGGCAGCAAGTGTTTTCCTGCTAAAAATTCTGTTAAATGTTGTAAACAAAAATAGTTGAGTTTATTTAATCATCTTTGTTTTCCTGTGATGGAACATAGGTTAGAGGGGAATGAATAGAAGAACTGTCCATTTATTTTGGACTCTGTGCTTGTAATTATTCTTCTTGCTTTGTTCAAAATTTAGACTAATTTATTTTGAGATTTATCAAGACTACAGATACCTTCCAAAAGCTAAGCAAACTATTAAGAAACAAGAAAATTTCTTTAGAAACAAAGAAACGAATGTTGAACTGCAGTTTAATATCAGTCCTCTTATATAGCAATGAATGCTGAACATTTTCCTCACAGATGAAGAGAAAACTTGAGGCAAGAGGCTTGAAGGATGCTGAGAATACCATAGACTGGCTGTGTAAGCAGTGAGGAAGTTTTAAGGGAAATAGAAACAAAAAGAATAAATACCTAAAATCAGAAAGAGTTGACATTTCTAAGACACATAATGAGGAAAGAAGGCTTAGAAAATTTGACACTTAAGGAAATATTGAAGGCAAGAGTGACAGAGGAAAACAGTATGTATCCTACTGAATGAGCCTGGGTCAATGGATGGCAGAGCAGACAGAGGAAGATACTAAAAAGGTCAATATTTTTAAGAGCTACAAAGGATCATCCATGTCCTGAAGACACATAGAAGCAGCAGTTGAGACTAATAATTGGAGCCAAAAGTAATAATGCTAGATATCGATTGTTTCATTTTAAACATAAATTTTAGAGTTCTGCTTTATTGTGCTTATTCATTTAGATGATATCATCTGCATGATACCTTGCAATCTCTCTGGACAGAATATATTAATGTCTTGGCTTATATATAAAAAATAAAAATTAGATCTTGAAAATAGCTCAATGAATTACCCCAAAAAGTGCTTGATTATTGATAGATATTATCTTAAATTCACTATCCAATGATCTCTGTTCCCTAGAATGAGAACAACAATTAATGAAAAATTAAAAATAAAAAGACATTTCTTGTAAAGGGGAAATTCCACTCAGACAGCATCTTCTCCAGGACAAATACTTTATAGAACAGACTCATGCATGAATACTTCTCTGAACACTAAAATCTCAACCTCTTAAGGCTAAGGGTCATTTGTTATATATCCTCCTGCCCTGTCAGCTGGGACATCAAAATATGCTAACTGTACCTCCACAGAGGGGTACCCCCCCAATAATGTGTCCTGGATATGGTGATAAACTACATGTTGCAGCAGGACCTCTGATTGGGAGGTTTTTAGAAGCATGGAACTGCCACTTGGTTGCTCTTGCTCTTGCTCCCAGGTTTGCTCTGACCTGGGATTCTGACACCTGTTACAATCCCAGCTATTGGCAAGTGTTTAGCCCCAAGCTCAAAACACTATGAAAGTGTAAAAATGGACTTTTGTGGTAAGAGTCAGCAATACATTGTCTTAAAAAGAATAGTATTAATACATATTCTATCCTAAAAATCTTGTTGGCATTAAATAACCCATTGAGGTTGATATGCCTTAAAGTATAAACCAAACCAAACCAATCCATATCATCATAATCTTTTTTTTCCTACTTACTCTTCTTGCATCCATACCACACATCTCATTCAGTGACCTTCTACCTTGAAGGGCTCTTGAACCTTGTATTGGTTCAACACTAGTAAAAAATATCCTTTAATAGAAATCTTTGAACCTGAAGAACATTTTCATTATGTATTTGTTTGTCAATTCTCAGATGGTTCTGCCACCCAACCTTGGCTATACAATTACCCACAGCAGGTTCAGGATGTATTAAAAAGTTCTCATCCCAGTCCCCTTCTCAAATGACAATTTTCAGGCGTTATTTTAAACTGGACTTTAAAACTGGGAAGTGGAAGGAAAGGAGACTATTTGATCATACTGTTTGAAATCGGTTTCAACAGTTGAAAGATGGTTATTGTTTGAAATGCAGCCCAGAAGTGAACAACAATCATCTCAAGTTTATGATGCTTTAAAACAGTGGTTCTCAAACTTTTTTTTCTCTGGGCTGCATTTTTTGGAATGAAAATTTGCTTGCACCCCACCAAATTTTATGTGATAAAAAGTACATTTAAAAATAAAAAAAACAAACAGAGGTTAAAGGGAGATAACTACAGAGTCAAAGTCAGAATGTTGATAACTTTCTCTCCTCCAATTTGCAGACCCTAGTTACTATATTCTTAATACTTGATATAATGCAAAAATATCACAATGATAAAATTGGTCAATAATTAGTCATAACTAATGATACTGGGACTCATGCATGTAATTACAAGGAATCTATGATAATATTTTAAATTTTGAAATCATATTTATTTTTGGCAGAGAGAATGTTTTGAAACTGTTTCTAAATCTTTGATTGTCTTTTAATCATTTCGCTTCACTTGCTATTGTCTTCTACTGCATCTATTTGGGAACCTCTTCTTTAAAATGTTTAAAAGAATCTGATCACCAACAGAAGAAAACTTTCAGGAGAGCAATAGTCATTAAAATATATGATCTGTAAAAGCTTAAATATCTGTCTATATTTCTGAGATGAGGTATTATGTACATTATTTACATTATTCGGACTATTGTCCTCATCTTTGTCGCCATATTTATTACAACATTTTGGCTGTTGTATGCTCTGGCCTTCAGGTGGTTGGAATGTCGAACTGAACCCTTTATTTCGCTCGCTGGGGTAGACTGTTCTAGTTCCACATGCCATGTTTAATGGATGTCAGTTATCAGTTATCTCCTGTTAATTTCCCTCTCCAAGTTCTCCACTGCCTTATCTGGGTATTGAACTCACACTCTTTGGGTCCTGTCACTGGATCTAACTAATGCCTTTATCCACTGTACTATGTGTACTTGAGGACAAAAATTCTTTGGTAAGGATTTTTTAAATTTATTTTTTCTATATTTTTCAGACCATTTTCATAGTTTCAGTTGTTTGCCTTTAACCAAACTTCAGTCAATTATGTGCCATGCATGATACCTGCTTAGGTGATCATGTATCTTTCGATACATGACTGACGAGGCAGATTTTTTCCTGCAGTAAGTTGCTATTTCTTTCTGCAGTAGACCAGTTGCCATCCAAGACTATAGAACCTGGTCTGTCCTGCTCTTTACCCATAGCTGGGGGAAGAAGAAGAGGATTCATAGCTTTGCAAAAGGTTATTGGCACATAAGTGAATGGGATTCAATTGGGGTTTGAACTCGGCTCTCCAATTCCTCGATCCATTACTCCACCAAAATTACATAACTAAAAAAACATTGCAAAATCCTTCATTTAACCATTTAGCATTCAACACTCTGAAACCTGCCCCCTAGATATCAACTTTCAATGTTCAACCATACATAACTCCCTACCCCAAATATAATCAGCCATAATATATGATGACATCATTGCAAATAACACAGGAAGCCATGCAAGCAGAAAGAGTGTATATGTATGTTTCATGGTAATAAACCAATTGTCAGACCCTTAGAATAGGTTAGTTTCATTGTTTGGACCTTTTTTTTTTTAATATATACAGATGGAAATGATCCCTCACAAGAGGTATGGTCAGAAGCAGCCACCACCCATGCAAACACACACAAATATCAATTGAAAACGAAATGAAATACCTATGTATATAATTTTTATTGATTTAATTATTTTATTTTACTTTTTAATTTATTTTTTCTCTGCTCTCAGTTAGGGACTAACTGACTTAACAAAAACTTGTTCCTATACCTACATTTGCTAACAAGCACTGAACTTTTTTTTGTATAAGTGTGTGTGTATGTGTGTGTATATATATATATATATATATATATATATATATATATGCATGGTACTTATTGGAAAGCACTCAATATCAGTGATAGACCTAGCATATTTAATTTTACTTCAGATATTACATTTTCACTATGATACCATTTGAAGTAATAAAAATGAATTCATTCCTTAGAAATATATACATGCATACATACACAGAGTGGATTCTACTTAAACAGAACTTCAATACCTCAAATTTTGATCCTCTAAACAGAGATCCTTGGCACTTACTTCAGCAAAGGAGCTGTTCATTATATATATATATATATATATATATATATATATATATATACACACACACACACACACACACACATTTAATACCGTTCTTGCACATTTGGTCCTATAAAATGGCTATTCCTTGTAACTCATGTTTCCCTTAACCCGGATACACTATATACATAGATAGATAGATATCTGTGTGTGAAATGTTTGTATTTTCAACATATTTTGATGGAGCATTGATTTAGTGTAGAGAGCAGTATTTGGTAATTTAAATGTGGTTTTTAATCTTTTTAAACATCAATTGTGACATAAAATTACTCAACAATGAAAAGTTTATTCAATTTATACCATAATTATTAAAACTCATTGCATGATTATCCAACATTGAAAAAGCTTGTATCAAGTTAATCAGTTGGTTAAATGAAGCAAATATTTGTAATTGGCTAATTTAAAACTTTGACATTACCTTAATAAATAATAAGTAAGGGACTTTCTTTGTCTAATGATCTACTGCAGTGTTTCCACAAACTGATCATCTGGTTAATGATTTTGAAAACTGTGGGGACAGTCTAGTGAAAGAGTTCAAAATCACTGATCTAAATCATGTAATCTAAAAATTATTTTTCCTGTCAAAAATACAGTTTGTTTTTTCATGAAAACTATCTTTGTTCAGAATTTTCAGTATTTTACCAAATGTGGACCTTACCAAATTTATTTAAATTCCTCTTCCACTCTCTTAATACACATGACCAATGAAGAAAGATAATTTATATTGTGTTAATTCCTTTAAGCTATACAAATTGAGTTTAACACAGGAAGTCAGGCAATCTTGGATGCACTGTGCCCATACAAAAACAGTGTATCAAAAGGAAATTTTTTTCATTGACACCACTATTATTATTATTTTAACTACCTTCCATCATCAGCAATGTTTGTTGTTTTAAAAAGCAATGAATAGAATTGTAATAAAACCTAAACATATCATGAAAGTGAATTTACACATTTTTTTTGTTCTTGAGAATTTACAAAAAAAACAGTAAACACTATTTATTTATTAGATTATTTGCGAAAGTAATTTCATATGTACAACATGCTAAAAACTAATGCAATGCAATATTTGTCATTTACCAATTTATAAACATGAAAATAATTTTTATTCATAAATTTATAAACATTTAGTAAATTATTAAAATATGTGAACTATAAAGAAATCCTTCAGAGTCTGTCTATATTTCTGAGATGAGGTACTATGTACATTATTTACATTATTCAGACTATTGTCCTCATCTTTGTCGCCATATTTATTACAACGTTTCGGCCATTGTACACTCCGGCCTTCTTCAGGTGGTTGGAATGTCGAACTGAACCCTTTATTTCGCTCACTGGGGTAGACTGTTCTAGTTCCACTTGCCATGTTTGATGGATGTCAGTTTTCAGTTATCTCCTGCTAATTTTCCCTCTGAAAGTTCTCCACTGCCTTAACATACCCAGTTAAGGCGTTGATTAGATCCAGTGACAGGACCCAAAGAGTGTGACTTCAATACCCAGTTAAGGCAGTGGAGAACTTTCAGAGGGAAAATTAGCAGGAGATAACTGATAACTGGCATCCATCAAACATGACATGTGGAACTAAAACAGTCTACCCCAGTGAGTGAAATAAAGGGTTCAGTTAGAAATTCCAACCACCTGAAGAAGGCCGGAGCGTACAATGGCTGAAACGTTGTGATAAATATGGCGACAAAGATGAGGACAATAGTCCGAATAATGTAAAGGAAATCCTTATTATTTATCATTTTATAAAGTTTGAATCAATTGGCAATTAGCCATTTTTTGCCAACCATTCTAATAAATATTATTTTGTTGTCAGTTCTCAAGAACAAAGAAAATGTATAAATTCACTTTCATATATCAAGTTTTATTAAAATTCTAATCATGGCTTTTAAAACAGTAGACATTACAAAGGAGTGAAGGTAGTTAAAATGATAGCGGTGTCAAGAGAAAAATCATCCTTTTGATTCACCATTTTTTTGTGGCCATGAAGATGGCTGAAACACACGTCATTTTGAAGTAAAAGATACTGTCTTCTTGAAATAAATTTCATTAAAGGAGATACATTTGGATTGTTGTACATAAGAGAGGAAAAATGTTCAACTTTGTGAATTTTTGCAGAAATATTTTTTACCCATAATTTTCAACACCCTTATTATTCTTATAGCCAAGAGGATTAAATGTTGGTTTCTGAATTTGTTGGCATTGTAAATGTGACTTCACTGCCTGTACTAGATTGTACCAACTCAGTAGAAACAAGACTAGCAATGACTGAGAACTAACAAAAATGAGATATCCCCAGACATGAAGAGCAGAATAGATTAAGTAAAAGTTCAGTTCAAAATTCCATGACTCTTACCTGTATTCACAGACACCTGATGAAGGCAAAAAGGTACAACAACTGAAACATTGTGACAGTAACACCAAAGATGAGGATATTAGCCCAACTGTAAATAATATAAATAATAATTCCTTATCCCAAGAATCATTATTGTTAGCTTTTTTTTTAATTAGACTTTGAAAAATTTGTCATGTTTTTAATTTAAACAGAAAAAAATTCTTTAAGTCTGAGATGATAATTGATTTGACTAAAAGTAGTGAACCCTTTGCTTTAATTACAAGATATTTAATAATGGAATCCCACAAAAATACCAAAAGGAATATGAAAGTGACAGGATTCTAAATCTATTCATCTGACATATCTTTTTTTTTAAATCATGGTATTTTTGTGCAAGTTGCTTCTTTCATCACATCAGAATTGGAGGATTGCTATTGTCTAAGTGTCTTTTTCATGGGCCCTTAGGAAGGTGCTGTCAGTGTTGTGCAGCTGATGAAGCTCTTCTTCACAAAGTCCATCAGTATTCTGGGAACCTACTTTGTAAAGACCTGACCAACTGACTTTGTAAAAAATCAGGCACTGACATGACTTCAGACTGTTGCATTTGTAGAGTTCAGTTTGTTGGCCAGAAAATGCCCAACAAACAGGTGACAAAGTTTGCAATAAGCAATAACAAAAGAAGGAAAATAACAGGGCAAAAATAACTCTAAGCAAACAATATATATATATATATATATATATATATATATATATAGACAAAAGTAGGTAAAGCAATAATAATAAGGCAAAAAATTTCACAAACTAAGAATATTGTTAACACCCAAAAGGGAAGCAGGATAGTGATCACAGCATTCTCACTTCAAGACAAGAAAGAAGAGAACCATTATCTATTCCAGCATGCATCTGTATGTTTTGCTTATAAATTTTGAAAGGGGAATGATTTTGCTGTCATTTCCAATTTGAAGCACTAGGCCTTGTCACAGAGGTCAGTTTCGCTTTTCTCTCTAGGATTACTATTAACTCTACTGACCCATTTTTTTACTGTGTTTATTCCAAATGCAACTTTTCAATAAACATTCATTAACCCCCTGTGAATGTATCTTTTTCCCTATCAAAAACTCATTTTATGACATCTCTTTCTTTCTAAATATGTGCAAAAGGGCAACTATTTTGAAAGAGGATTATGGGTATGAAAATAGAAGAGAGTTTTCAAAATGGATGTCTAGACATTGGCTTACAGCTATATAAAAAAAAAAGAAAAACATCTTAGAATTCTAAATAATTCTTTTAAAATTAGAAAAGACTATTTTTTGTGTAATTCTTGAATTGCAACTGTTAAATGATAATGTAATCTATGAAAACAAAAAAGTATTCATGCCAATTGTACCACCCTGAGTAAGAAAATTGAGACCAGCTTGCTACTGCAAGTGCTGCCAACTGTGTAATGGATACTAGAATGTTCTTAGGGTTGTCAAAGCTTACAGCCACATCATATTGAAACACCGATTTCCATATGATAATCAAAGTTAAGCAACAGCGAGCCTGGTCAAAATCTATAGAAAAGGCTATTCAATTAAAATTTTTAAGGGAAAGAAAGATTATCATAACTGATTAGTTAATAGGAAAATTGTGACAAGTATCCAGTCATGTTGAATATCTTAAAAGCAGGTTGCACACACCTGAAGTTGCTTGGTAACCAACCAAAGAGAACTTTATAGACTTGGTTCCACTCTCTTTGAGCTTACAGCCACATCATGTTGAACCACCAGTTCCTGTACAATCACTGAAGTTGAACAACGACAAGCCAGGTCAGTAACTAGATGGGTAACTTCTTGGAAATACTGGGTGTTTGAAACCCTGAATTTGTGGGTGGTGTAATGAATAATGGCTTGGAATTGTTAATTGGAGACCTGGGTTCCAATTCCAGTTGGGTTCATTATATTCACTTACATACAAATATTCTTGCAAAAGGTATGAATCCACTTCTTTTTCCCCAAAACTATGGATTAATTTGTAAGACTTGTATCCCTAAATAATTATCATCTCCAAAACAAATTCTTACAATCTAAAAATATTATCTGGCTTTAAATAACCTGAAAAATGTTGATTAGCCATAAAAATTGAATGAATCAATCAGGGTCATCAGGAGAGAATGCACTTTGTTTCTGAATCTGCCTCTCAACAGATTCTACTGTACACTGGTACTCTTCAAGTGAATTGTCTGTACATGTGCTTGTAGAAATCATAGATTTGCAAGGTGAACTTAGGCAAATCAATATCGAAGTGGCACGCCGCGTGTGTTATTGGCGAGAACAAGGCTAACATAAGCGAGAGATCTCGGTACTTGCCCGAGACTGAGGAAGGATAAAAAGAGCTGACTTTTTGTTTCAGAGTAGTTTGTTCTTTGAGACTAGTGATGGTTATACTGGTGTTCCAGAGAAAGAGCGATAGTACCATTGTTTACAGTGTGCAGGAAACAGAGTTCAGAGTGAAGCGTTGTTCCGGTTTCCACATTAGCTGTCAGCGGGAACAGATTTGGGTAGAAATTTACTTTTCCTACCACCCAATTTTCATTTAAATCTCACTACTTTGCATTCTTTTAGAGATCATTTTTCTAGCCAACTTTCATAATTTCTTCTGAGCCAGACCAAAGGTTCATTTTCTCAGTTGTATTAGGTTGGTGCAAAATAATGACGTAATAATGTCGTTTTTTGACGTTAAAAAATACGTTAAAAAACGACATTATTACGTCATTATTTTTGCACCAACCTAATATATCCTTTAGGGCTACATTTACTTTTTTCTACTTGATTCTAATGAATCCTAGCCGTCTATGCAAGTGCATAGCTGTGCATCCGATGCAACCTCGACAGGAAAATATTTAGCCTGCCAGCCTATGTTTTCATATTCCTCTGCCAGTCTTTTTTATTTCTTTCTGGATTTGAGCAGCATCACAGTTGTCCCCATGTGGACCTGTGAGTTTAACTATATGAACAAAACAACGTTCCTTTCTGCACTCCAGTTTACTAGATTTGATCTCTGGCTGATTGGTATTGACAAGAATTTTGTGCAGCTTAGCTGATATTTCCAATTGCCCATTCCAGGTTTTGTCATTCTCATGTTTTCTATTTTAAGAAGTTTTGTTGACAAGGACAAACAAATATGATAAAGCATCCACTTCATTGCTTCCATGGTTTCTTGCCACTTTTTCTTTTGTACCCCTGCTCTTTGGGTACTCTATAAGGGAGTTCAATATTTCATATCAGTTGTCTTATCCTCAGTAGATAGAATAATATTTATAAAATTTGTGATTGTGGCAACCATAATTTTAACAAATTGATGAATGTAACTCTTAATTTATTTTATGACCTTTTTGTCATATTTTATATACAACTATTTGACTTCATTTGAAGAAATTATGTTTGAAGATGTTTTTCAAGTTGCCATTCTTCAGAGCAAAAGAAATCTATACAATTTTTTACTTGTTTTTATGTACAGACTATCTATTTATGATATATATTTTCTATCTAGGATCTGAATGTAGTGGCTATACTTTATTTCAAGCCCTTCCAAGTTGGAATAAATTATGCTTTCTGGCCAAGGAACCTGCATAGGACTTACGATTAAGTTGACATATTTAACTTAAATATTAAGTTTGGAAAGGAGAGAGAGAGAGAGAGAGAGAGAGAGAGACAAGGAGGAGAATGAAGAAAAGTGAGTGTGTAGGAGGATTGGTACAAGATAAAAAAAAAGAGCAAGAGAAAAGCAAAAAGAAAACCAAGTGAAAGACAAAAATCAAATCATATGCAAAGAGATGGGGAAGGAATATAGATGAAAGAAAGGAATAGACAGATTTCTTGGTTGCATATCAAGGGACAATAAACACAAGCTTGGAAGGTAGGTTGGTATCTTCTCTTCTTTTATGTGCTGTGTCACTTCAGGATATGGTCGATCATGGCTCTCTACAACTTCCTTTCCTTTGTTGCTCTAAGCATCATTTTACTATTTGCCATCCCTTTCATCCTCACTCGCCCATCCATTCACCATTAAATCATTAAGTAGGTTTTGCTATGTCTCTTCTTCCTTCAATATGTCATGTGAGTGTTAAATTTTCCAAGCTCTCTTTTTTCATAAATTGTCTCAGGAATTTCAGCTCTTTCTTTCTTTTAGTTTTATTTTAATTATGTGTCCTTCTAATTTCCATTTTTTTTTTTTAGAACTTCCTCTTTGCCTATGTATTATGTCCATAGTATTCTTCAGGTCAGCATAAATATTGCAATACATTAAAATTATTTATGGTGAGATAGCACAAAGAAAGTAAAAAGAGATGAAGCAATAAAAAATATTTGTGCATTCTTTATTTTGCATATGAAACTGATAATTAGCTATATAAAAAAAGAATGTATAGACAACAAGATTAGATAGGATAAGGGACAGGATGAGAAGATACATGCAATGACTAAGAGATGAACACAGGCATGAGATAATGTATTATTTTAGTTGTATTGAAAAGGGATAAGGGAGAGAATGAGAAGATACAGGCAAAGAGTAAGAGAACAACTGATACATTTCCATGGATCCAGTTCTACTAAAATTAATTCTCTTGGGAAATATTAAGTCTGTGCTATGGTGTCCAGCGGAAACCAATTTTCAACTGAGTATTCAGTTTGTATTTTCATAAAAGAACACTGAGAACCTTTGCACACAATGAAATTGATAAGGGATTTAGAATGGCATAGAATGTTCAAAATTTAATGGATATACTATTATTTTTGTTATCTGGTCTCTCTTAAGAGGCAACATTGTTCTGACAGGATATTGTAATTTCTGAAGTCAATAAACCCTGATCGCACTCTCTTCAAGATTCATTTGCTGTAAAATGATACATGTTTTAAATTTAACCAGGAAATTATGAACAATTTTAATTAAGTATTCCATTTTATTTATTTTTTCTTTCTTTCTTTGGTTTCTGGTGATTTTAAAAACTATCTTATTTTAATTTTGTTTCATTGCTCTCTTTCTAGCCGGTGGGTTGGGTATGGATCTGAGGGGATCAAGATCACATGAGATTTTCCTCTTACTTTTTTTATTTTTGAAAACTTTTTTGTTGCTTGCTTACCTTCTTCTCTAATGGGATAACTGCTGGTGGGTGATTTCCTGCAATCATGGCAGCCACAAAATGGCTATTTGCTTTGTTTTCTAAGCAAGTAGCATCAACGAATATCAAAAGATACCTCAAATGTTTACTTCATTTCAGTCTCTCACTACTTCCTTATAAAAAAAATCTCCATTGCAGGACCAGTACAGATATTTAGTAAGCTTAGCTTTACATTCTTTTCTTGCACTTCTCACCTGTGGAACTCCCTAGTCTTAGTCATCTTATTCTCTTTCATTTTCATTTTAATTCCCTATCAACCCATACATTCTAGTGATATTACTGCCTTGCTTGTGGTGAAATGATTAAAAAAGTTAAATATATGAGAAGTGCTTTAACTGAGGATAGAAAATGTAACATCAGAATCCAAAGGTAACTTGAAATAACAAAATATGTCTACTAAAAGCCAAGCAAAGTATTAAGAAACAGGAAAATTTCATTAGAAACAAAAATGAAATATCAATCCTCCTATATGGCTGTGAATGTTGGACAATTTCCTAACAGATAAAGATGACACTTCAGGCAACAGAGATCTAATTCTACAGAAGGATGCTGAGAATGTCATGTACAGAACATATGAAAAACAAGACAATGTTAATAAAAATGAAAAGGATACTTTGTTTTAGGATCAGAAAGAGACATAGTGAGGAAAGAAAGCTTGGAAAATTTGACACTCATAGGACATATTGATGGCAAGAAAGAGGGAAATGGCAAGCAATTGATCTAATTAGCTTGTGGAATATGGTGACAGAACAAGTATTGTGTGGGATAGTAAGGGAAGAGACATTGTGTTACAAAGAATAATAAGTTTTGGAGAGCCATGATCATCCACATCCTGAACAGACATGGCATACAGTAGAAACAGTTTCACATAGTATACCAAATAAAGAATGAACTTCCTTCAATTGTAATGGTCTAACTAGACTAGCTTGTTCACTATTACATCATGAGGAACTCTCTTTTCACCAGGAGGAATGTGTAAGCAAGTAGATGATGATTATAGAAATATTTATGATAATTGACAGGCTATCTATTTCCGCAAGAGCTCCAAATGACCATTCCTTTGTTAATGTTTTCAGGAAATTAATACATTCACTGCTACCTTGGATATTTGATGGCTTACATAATGTCAGCTATGTTTTTATTAGTACAGAAATTAGAAATTATTAGATATTTATGTTTCATTTTGGCAAAGGAAATCAAATTTATTAACACATTCACTGTAACTGGATATTTGAACCCTTACATAATGCGATCTATGTTATTGTCAGAGTGACTGATAGAAATTGCTATATAATACTATTTGTGCTTTGGTTTGAAAATAAAATTAAATTTATTTAAATAATAAAGAGTGATGTTAATGTGCCTCTTTAGTATTAACTTTGTTTTTTCACCATTGTGAAATGTAATGGTAATCTTAGCCATTTCCTTATAACAAAACCTTTGGCATTCATTGACCAAGCAGCCAGTTGATGCTAAGTTTAAATTTATAAAATATTTCTAGGAAAACAAATTTTCAGGAAAATAGTTTTCTTGATTCCATTATTACTGTTCTTTCCAGTATTGATGTGGATTTCCTTTTATTTGAAGTGTGGAATTTTAACATCTTATGTCATTCTGTTTCTTTAAGTTAAGATATTCATTTTAGCTGTTTCTGTTGTTGAAAGTCCTCAAGTGGTGTGGTTTCTGTTATTTGGTGCAGTTTTTTGTTTGTGATTCTGTAGCACCAGTTCACAAGTTTCAAAGAAGAGTGGAATCACTGAAACCAATTTTTAACAATTGATCTTAGAAAGCAGTTGTATACAACTGACAGTTTAGATATTTCTGAACAGGTTTGGCACTATGCATAACATTCATGCAAGAGTCCCAATTTGAAGAGGCTATTTAAGAACATTATTGTAGTTTTCATGTTAATTTTTTGGTGCAGTCTATTCTATGTTCAATTTCCTTTTTTCTTTTACTAAATTTGTTTAAACTGGTCCATATACCAAGGCATTTGAAGTGTTCACTATTTACCAATTCCTCATCCTGAATTTTTGTGATGGATTCAAGGTAGGTGCCATCACTCCTTTCATTCCAATTTCAGATCATAGTTTCTGTTTTGTAATTGTTTATCTTGAGTTCTATTTCTTGGAACACTTTGTAGTTTTCTGTTCAAGATCCTTCATATCACAATCTATGAATACCTATGTCATCAGAATATCCACACTCATAAGTACATTGGCATTAGAAGAGATTTGTGCATCATGGTTGTTTATTACCAAAAATCATTCTCCAGATCAAGGTAAAAAGAAAAAAGAACAGTCATACTTTTTATTTCTATTTAAGGAATAACCAAAAATTTCAGCCTCTCTCTTACAGCTTATTGGTTTCTATTCAGCATCTGCAAGGAAAGGAAATCACTTGCAGAATAATATCTTTCACTTTGATCATTGTTTGAGTATTTGTGCCTTGCTGATTTGACATAATTAAATGACTGTATTGCTTAGTGTTGCTATGGTAAAAATAGTCTCTTGCCTATTCCATTCATGATTCAACTGAAAAACCTTCTGGCATAACTAAATAAGGAAGTCCTGTACTAAATGCCACATCAAACCAAGTCTGATACATTACAATGGCGGTTTATTAAGCCTTACATGGGAGAATATGGTATTTGCTTTTACTATAAACATTATTTCTAGTGGGTACAGTGTATCTGAGTTACTATCTCTGCATTTTTTATTTTCTTAAACAGTGAAATTGATAAGAGTTTTCCATCAGGGTATACAAGTTTGATTTGGTAGAACTTCTCAATCTAGGCCAGTTTGTTATTAATTTCACTGTTTAAAAAAAAAAAATAATAAAAAAAGAGATAACAACTTGGGTGTACCCACTAAAAATAAATTTTATATTAATAAGAAAGAATATGATATACACATTTCTATATATCAGAATAATGTTAGGAAAATGAATAACAAAGGGGAAATAATTATATATAATGTGTTTCATCCTCTTGAAGGACTTCATCTGACCAAAGTAATGTTTTTGTTGATCAAATTATATGTGAAGGAAGAGGCTGGAGAGATATAGAGATGCAAACATCAGTCATGCACTGAAATGAAATGCTTTTTTTTTTTTTAAGTATTTGTTGGTATAAATGGATTTAGCAACAAAATCTCCTACAGAAGGAAGCGGCAGAAAATGAGAAGAAGGGACTAAGATTAAACTACAAGAAGGCAGAACGCATGGTCATCAGCAAAAAGATGAGCCTGAACTGCAATTTGCAGGTCGGGAACACTAGAATCAAGCAGACACGAAAGTTCAAATATCTGGGAAGCGTTTTGACAGAGGACAGTAAGTGCGATACTGACATCCATAGATACATTGGGATGGCCAAGGACACATTTCAAAAGCTGGGTAGACTACTGCAAGACAGGAGGATTTCTTTGGTAACAAAGAAAAGAATACTGAGCTGTTATGTGACATCTATCCTTCTTTATGGCTGCAAATATTGGACAATTTCCTCAAAGAAGAAGAGACTTGAAGCAAAAGAGATGTGGTTCTACAGAAGGATGCTAAGGATATCAAGGACTGAGTGTGTGAGCAATGATGAGGTCTTAGAGAGGTTGCAAACAAGGAGGAAGCTGATACTTAACATCTGGAAAAGGCAGCTGAGGTTTCTGGGACTCATAATAAATAGAGAGACAAGGGAAAGCAACATGTGACATACCTGGTGTGCTTAAGCAAGTGGATGACAGAATGTGGTCTGGAGAAGGAAGCAGAGGTAAGGAGCTTGTTGTGAGCCACAAGGGATAGAGGGAGATGGAGAGCAGAGCATAATCACCTACATCCTAAAAGGAGATGGCACATAAAAAGAAAGAACATCTAAACTCGCTGTAAGTTTATCTGTTATATTTATTCCCTTTAGTTTTTTAAACAACCAGTTTGCCAGAATTGCTCCAAAGAGATGTGGTAAAATTTTTGTTATGGCTTTCACTAATTTATTATTACCTAATATAATGTAGCATACTGGAATGCCTGTTTTGACATTTTTAGATAGACCATAATGTTTCAGTTTTCTAGGGTTGTATTCTATTAGTTTGTTTCTTGTTTTCATTACTAACTAATGATCTAATTATTTTGTTAAAGTTTTGTGTCTCTGTAATTATTTTTAATATTTTATATTAGTGTATAAAAAGTGCTTTGATTGTTAGATCATCCACGGTAAATTTGCTTTCAGGTTCTTAGAATATTTCACCTTTCTTGACAGATCTTTTATTATCCCAATGTGGGCTACTTAATAAGAAACATGATAAGAACATCATGAAACTGAATGAAATTGGCTAGAATACATGCTTATACACTAGAGCAGGTTGATTTTTCACTTTTTTTTAGAAAATCAACATTGCACTTGGTTTAAAAGCTCGGGCTTGATGCGATAAGTACTGACACAAAAAGTTAGGTCCATAGCTTTTATCAATCTTTGAGCATTTAGTTTTAAATATCATCTGAAAAAAAAGAGATATTTCTTTACACAAATATCATCTGAAAAAATGAGATATTTCTGTACACAGAAATATCTCATTTCTGCAGGATTTTACTTACAAACAGACTATAAAATTTTACTGTTTCAAGAATAAATCCAAATAAAGTTAATATCGTTTGTATTGAATACATTGAACGGAAAATACAGTATGTGATGAATAAGTTGTCATCTAAATTGCAAAAAAATGAAAATAACACTGACATTTCATTTTAACAGATATGTTTACCAAAATTACACAAAAATATCTTGAAATACTAAAGGGTAACTTAATTCAAGAATTGTCTTCAGCCATGGCCTCCGTAAGACTTTGGAATCTACTGCAAGTCTTCTGGATGGTCTCCTTGTTTAAGTCAGTGAATGCTGCATGAATCTTTGCCTTCAGTTCATCTTTTGTGCTATAAGGAGTTTTGTCCGTCTCTTGCTCAACTGCACTCCACACTTAATAATCAAGGGTGTCACAGTCTGGGAAGTTAAGTGGCCAGATGTAAAGGGTGATGGTAGTTGCAGAAATTATCTGACAGCCATGACTAGATTCTTCTGCTTGTGTGGAATAGTTCAGAGTCCTGTTGCTAGACATAAGGTCTTCAAGCAGCCACCGTCTTATTCCAGAGCAGCACTACCTCCTCAAAGCGCTTGATGTAGGCCTCCATATTGAGTCTGAGGCCCTCACCAACAAATTTAGGAGTTCTTTGCTTATTAGAACAAGCAGAGTAAGTTTTCAGAGCTGTCATATCTTCGTAATCACCATTAGACTCATCCAACTCCTTCCAAATCCCCTGCCCTGGTCCTCAGATTGACACCTAAACACTATGAAATAGAGCTTCTGGTGCAAATACCAAGCAGTACAGCATGCCATTTCCAAATTTCTGGCAGAGTCATTTGCATCATGCTGCTTTTATCTCACAGATGGTGCCCAACTGATCCTACTATAATGTGCAGTTGACAAAATAAAAAAAACAAGCAACATGCCTGCACAAAATTAAAAATATAAAATGATGACAATTTACCCTTTGCACCCTGTATATTCAAACCTGAATTCTAATTATGAATCACCACAAGTAACTGAAGACAAAGCCAAGAATGCTGGTCGGTCAGTTGGATGTGGTTTTGGCATAATAAAAAGGGCTGGAGCAGAGTGGTGATTTTTATGTTGATGTCACATGCACAAAATCAAGAATGGTGTCTTCAGGAGGAGCATTCAGTGTTGTATAAGCAGTTGTCTCAGGAATAGAACCTCATTTACTTACAGAAATTACTACAAACTCCTTATTATAACATCTTCTTACACATGTAATTCCATTGACAAAAACATTACTTAAGTCCAATAAAGTCCTTCAAGAGGACAAAACACATAGAATTTATTTGCTTTAAATAAGAGTGTGGAATAGATATATGTGTGTCAGAAGTAATATGCAGGATGTGCTAAAATGTACATTTGCATTACGTGGCAGTATATTTAACAGCCAGGTTGTGTATTTGGAGACTTTTTGATCTTCAATTATGTCATCCATTTCATAAGTATTCTCTCCTGTGTGCTATGCTTGAAGAAATTTTGTATTGTGCTATATGAGAAATTCCATCATTTCAAAGTAGAACCACTGTACACAGCAGTTCATCCCAAATCTACAATCCATCACTAAAGATCTTAAAAAATGGTCTGTTCCTTGAATTGTTCCAGAAAGTACCCAATTCCTCCTGCCATGCACTATTTTGACAAAAATCAGACTCAAAATGTAGTATTGTTGCCATATGTCGGCTGGAGCTTCCCATTTCTAATTTTCCAACCTTGACAGAGTTCAAAAGCATTTATGCAACCTTGTAGATGATAAATTATTTTCAATCCTAAAATTAAATCATTGCAAGCCTATTGCTACTCTGTCACTATTTCCATGTCAAATATTCAGATGAGCTACATTTTTTTAATTCCACCATTTCAGACCTTTACAGCCAGTATCTGCTATGCTATGAAGAAAAAAGTATCTTTACTTTCTACATATTCCATTGATAAAAAGGAACTTCTGTTCAGACAACTTCTTACTAAGAACTGCTATCTTTTGGAACAGACCCCCAAAAGTATGCTTCACCAATTACTACAGTCTTAACCTCTTCAAATCTAGGTTCAACAGTTATCTATCCTATATATCCTCATAATGTACACTTAGTTCCTCCTCTTTTTCATACAATAAAATCATTCACTTACAATCTACCTTGAATGGCTCTTGGGTCAAATATTGGGTGAACATTTATTAAATAAAAAAAAAAAGAAAATTGCCAAAATATTGTGCTTGATTCTGTTCCCTCTCTGTTCTGGCTTTTGCTTCTGATATAAAATTTCTTGTATTCTGTGCAAGTAAATATCTGGCTGATCAAACATACTATTTTTCATACAAATATTTTTTTTTTGTTAATAGGATATTCTTATATCAAAATCTCTTGTAAATAATTTACAGTTACAAGAATGATAACATCTATGGCGAGATGTTCCAGCATTGGAAGCTTTTCTTAGAATCTTTTTACTTTTTAATTATACCGGCAAACTCATAAGATGCTCTTGTGGCTGGTCTGTTTGAAGAAGAACTTATGGCTTTAGCTTGTTTCTTATGAGGAATGGCTAATGAATTGGATCCAAGGTGCCAATTTCATTTCCATATATGCTTCATTGGTTTTTCTTGGTGCAACTGGTGAAATGGAAAACATCCCTGAGGGGAAAGAGAATTCTATTAACCAGGATGAGAATTAATTATAGTTGCAAGAAGTCTCTAAGAAAACTAAATAAAAATTAGAATCTTTGATACAAGTGAACTCATTTCTGCTTGAAAAAGAAATTAAATGTTTTTTGTGGACCATTTGAAAGCCATTTTGTTTTACACAACCATGGCATACAGGGAAGAACATGAACTTTTATTGGGAGTGATAAATTGATTCTATTATCTGATTGTGCTGTCAAGTGTAAAAAGTAAAGATAGTAATAATGTTGAATATCTCAATTATTGCAGATGTATAGACTATCAAGGATTAAACATATGCATTTTGATGTTACTTGATTAAAGAAACCGAGATAATAAAAATCACGAGTATAAAATATTTCTTAAAAAATCCTAATAGAGACTTTCTATCTTTTGTGAGTAATGTTATATATATATATATATATATATATATATATATATATATAAAAACATTACTCACAAAAATAGAAAAATCTAATAGATTTTAAAAAAATATATTATTACCTATGTTTTTTCTTATCTCTGTCCTTATATATATATATATATATATATATATATATATATATATAGGCACCTCAAAAAAGTGCCATAATAGTTAACAAAGTTTTGTTTCCTTAGAACAATTATGACTGAGCAGTGAGTTTGATCTCATTGGGTGCCTGATAATTTTAGCCTTGTGCCACATCTAAGCTATGCTTGAAAAATCATATATATATATATATATATATATATATATATATATATATATATATATATATGTCAATTGGGATGAAATATAGATTAAAATATAGATTGAAAAATTAAAGTGACATAAATTTAGGTAGGTGATGTGCATAAAAATAAGTGAGGATGACAGATGGAGCAAAAGGTGATGGATTAGTTCTCAATAAATAGCAAAAAGACAAAAGATGGCAGCGTGAGATAGATTGGTTTGCTGCAGAGATATACCATAGAATAGTATTGTCACAATTATCATAGGAGATGGGAAAGGTTTTTGGCCAGCAGTTAAATCACAATGTTTTTGCAATAAAATTGGTATTGATCAGCTTATGTTGGTAAAACTCAGGTAAAATTTATATGATTTAGCTGTAATCTATCTGCACACACATACACACACACACATTTGTGTGTGTGTGTGTGTATATATATATATATATATATATACACTCACACATAGTGTGGACATAGGAATCAACACTGCACAGTGACTATTAGTTTAATGCTTCAAGCAGGCCTTCAGATATAGGCTACCAAGCCATTTGGGAAACCAATCTTTCCCAGTTCTTTTGCTTGCAACTGTCAACTTTCTTTCTTTTTATGTGCCATGTACTTTCAGGACGTAGGCAATCATGGCTCTGCACCTCCCCCTATCCTTTGCAGCTCCTAACAAGTTCCTTACCTCTGCTTCCTCCCCCAGAACACATTCTGTCACCAACCTGTTCAAGCCTGCCAGGTATATCACGCTTTGCTTTCCCTTGTCTCTCTTTCCCTCTATTCGACCCATGAGTATCAGATTCTCCAGACCTCCCTTCCTCATTATGAGTCCCAGAAACTTCAGCTGCCTCTTCCTGATCTTAAGTATAAGTCTCCTCCTTGTTTGAAACCTCTGTAAGATCTCATCATTGCTCATATGTTTGGTCCATGATATCCTTAGTATCCTTCTGTAGAATCACACTTTCATCACCTCGAGTCTCTTCTTCATCTTTAAGGAAATTGTCCAACATTCACTGCCATAAAGGACAAATGTCACATAATAGCTCAGTATTCTTTTCAACTGTTATGGGTTACTTATACCCTAACTTTTACTTATTTCAGTTACTTAATTTTATTTGTAATCTTTTTTTTTTTGGTATTTTCTTTGATTATAATTTTTGGCATTTTAAATAAAGTTCATTAGATTCAAGCTATGGGACATAATAATAAACTTTATTTCAATTCTCAATATTTAGAATGAAAAAAAATATATAAAAGATAATTAAACAAAATAAAAATAAGAAATAAAATGAAAGATTAAAATAAAGGTAAAGATTATAAATAACCTTAAACATTAGCCCAAAATGAAAGAATTGGGAAGGGCTAGTTATTTCCTTGAATAATAATCTCCCAGTAGCCAATATAGAGAGCTCACACAATGTGTAGTGACACACAGTCTAAAGATCACTAGAGGTGTGAAACTATCATGCAGTGTTGATTTTTATGTCCATAATATTCATATCTATAAAAATCCTATCTATCATATTGAACCCTTTTCTCCCTTAAACATAGCCAATTTTAAATATAATTATAAAAGAAAGAAATTGAAATTCTGACTATTGACCTCATCTTTGTCACCATATTTATCACGTTTCGGCCATTGTATACTCCGGCCTTCTTCAGGTGGTTGGAATGTCGAACTGACCCCTTTATTTCGTTCACTGGGGTAGACTGTTCTAGTGCCATGTCTAATGGATGTCAGTTATCAATTATCTCCTGTTAATTACCCTCTCCAAGTTCTCCACCACCTTAACCAGGTATTGAACTCACACTCTTTGGGTCCTGTCACTGGATTTAACTAACGCCTTTATCCACTGTGCCATGGGACCTTGAGGAAATTTGTGTATGAATTTCTGGGTCTTATAAGCAATGTCTTCAGCAATCATTTTCTACCAGTGCTCATATTGCAATTTTTTGCTGTTATCATTTCATGTTTTTACCAGAGCTCATATTGCAATTTTTGTTGTTATTATTGCTTTTCTCTGGCACTCTTTATTACTAGTTCCCATATTGTATTCATTTCTCTGCTTGGTCGGCTCAGGGGATTTTTGTGGCCTAGCATATGTGCTGATTCCTTAAGTTTACGAATTTTCCAATGATGTTTTTTGTCTAATCTTTTTTTAATCTCAACCTGATCCCACAGAGGGCAGTGATCTCCCTTTTCTCTTCATGTGTGGTCAGCCACGCCTGATTTTTCCACTCCTCCTCATGTTACAGTTTTCTTACAGCTACAAGACTTGAGAAACTGGTTTTCTTGGAAAAGTGTTTTTTAAGAGAGGGATTTTATAAATTTTAACAGCTGCTGTGACCACTCGGTGAGTGAATGCTGAATGTTTCCTTATAAGGAGACTGCTAATGATGTCATTACCATGTTTAATTTATCTGTATTACTTCTCTTGTTTTAAAAAGGAACAAACTATAGGTAAAAAAAATTTTAAATGCTTTCAGAAATACAGGGTGTCTCCAGAAAATTGATATCATAGACAATTCTTGCTGAAATGATCTAAAATTTGAACAAAATATGTAAAAACCATGTTGACTGTGCAGATTTATCTCACTGAAAATTTACCAGGAAGAGATGAGGTATTGTAACTATAGGATAAGTTACTAGATTACTTTAACTAACGATTTTATCTACTGGGACAAAGAATTGTGAGTTCAATACCTAGCCACTGCAGAGGTGTGTAGAAAAATCACGTGGTAGAGATAAACACTCAGTTGTGGAGCAAGCTAAGTGAATAATCATCCAACCTTTAGAAAGAGGGCTATTTATGTTGCCATGGAGCATCTCATTGTGCTAAAGTGGGATAGTCTATTGTTTGGGCTGTGATTGGCTGCTGGTACCTGAGAGGAGGTATTTCTGTATAAATACCAGCTTGATTCATCAGTTAGTTTGCAGGGTTTGTATTAAGTTACAACCTGCTTTATTTTTGTCTGCCAGCTGGACGCTAGCTGGGACCTTTACACCGGTAAGTGCTGTTTATTATTGTTATTCTACAAGGTGAACCAAAACTTGGAGAGTTCATTTAGTAAAGAGAAATAACTGAAACTAAAGATATCAAGAAAAGGCACAGCACTAGTAGTAGACTAAAGAAAGGGTTCGGTTCGAAATTCCAGTGTATATCCCTGAAGAAGGCTGGAGCGTACAATGGATGAAACATTGAGAATATGACAAAGATTAGGATAACAATCCAAACAATGTAAATAGTGTGATTTTTTTTTTATGTCTGTTTCTTGTTTGTCCGCTACAGACTTTACCAATTTGAAGCAGAGTAGATTCACACTATGTCTTAAAGTTTTCAAATGATATATTCAGATTTCTCACATTTGTCCTCTGCATATTGTGTGGCAACTGAGCACAGTTGCTATTGCACTTTGCAAGAATATCATGCACATTTGTGATACATATTTTGGAATAATGTATTTTTGCCTGTATTAAGAGTTTGCTTTAAGTGATAGTGTGGAGAGAGCGGGTTGAGTTCGGAACTGATAATGAGGAAAGAGGTAGGGAAAACAATTTCATATTCGCTCTCCACAAGTAGATTTAGTAATAGCCTGATTGATTTATTGAGCGATATGATATTCAAAATGGCCTCCAGCAATTCTGCATTGTAAAGAGTTTCTTCCGTTAATATTTTTTCTTATTGTTCATTTAATAATTTTGCATTGTCGAATAAATCCAATTCAGCATAATTTGAAATACAACAGATGTATTGCATGTTGAGTAAGCATGTAAGTTTCCCCCAATGCTTTTTTCTCTCTCACACAAACATGCACAGATATATGTGTGTATGATGATATATACCTCTAATTGAGTGTGTGTTTTTGTTCACTTCCATATGTCCATTAATCACAAGCTGAGATATATATATTTTCCCCACCATAGATTGGTTTATTTATTCTACACTTATATATCACAATATGAATAAATTGCAAATTCTATATACTGACAGATGCTGGCTTTACAAACCAAACCATGACTATTTTAATAAGTGCAGTTTTCCCTGGAACTTCTCTGTCCTTAGCTTTGTGCCAGACTAAACTTATTAGAGTAAAATAGAAGTTGTTAGAAATATATAATATCAATCCTCCTATGAAGAGGCAACAGATGCGTAATTCTACAGAAGGAGGCTGAGAATACCATGGACAGAACATGCGAACAATGAAGTAGCTTTAAGTGAAATGGGGAACAGAAACAACAGTTATAACTAAAATCAAAAAGAGCTCCATGAAATTTCTAGGACACACAATGAAGAAAGAGAGCTTGGAGAATTTGACATACACAGGATGTACTGAAGGCAAGAGGAATAGAGGAAAACTATGAATAACCTACCAAATGATCTTGTGTAATTGGATGGCAGGGAAGACACTAGGGCATATAGTAAGGATTCCAACTTTGCTTAGTACTACAAAAGATAGGAAGTTGTGGAGAGTTATGAATGATAACATCCTGAAGGTATATAGTTACATAAAAAAGAAGGAAAAACTGTTATCTTATAATAAAACTGACATTTTTGCAACTTGGTATTTTGTTTCAAAAGGAGCTTCATGATGGAACCAAACAGAATTGACATTCATGCATGTAGTCATCTTTGATACTTTCTAATTTAGATGTGTACAAACATACTTTCCATTTTTTGATGACTGACGCATTGCTTGGAAAATGGATAGAATGCCTTAATTTTTTTAATTTTTAATTTTTTTTTTTAAATGAATTTGGCAGATAGGCTGGAAATTGATTTGACCTCCGTCTGACCAAGAATCATGGAGTTATCATGGAGGTCTCTGAATATTCTTTGTTTGATTTTATTTAATTCCTCACAAAACCCCACCATTCACACTTTTCAAATGTTATTGAAGATGCTGCTGTTCCTTAGGCAAAGCCCATGAGAACATTTTCAATGCATTTCTTCATGAAAGCTCTTGCATTTTTAGTGAGATTGAAATCAGATTAATTTCTTGGCCATTGGCAAAAAACATTTTTTTTGTAAATGTCAGAACTGATACTGTGAACAAACTGCCTAAACATAAAAATGAATTCAGTAAATAAACAAATATGCAAAGAGTTACACCTCTTTGCATATTTGTTTATTTACTGAATAAAAGGATTTTCTCATTCAGACTTTAGTCAACTTTTATGGTGAAGGAATCTTAAGAAAATAGAAAATACTAACAGGGTTTATTATTGGTGGACACTGATCTTAGCAACATAAATATGCAGATAATACAGCATCAATAGCAGATGCAGAAAAGGGAACTGCAGGAATTCTGAGAGAAAATAGTAAAGTGAGATGAAGGAACCAAACATCAAGAAAGAATTATGGTTCTCAGCAGGAGGAACGACACAAAATGCAAACTATTGGAGATGTTGAAATCCAGCAAGTATAGAAATTTAGTAACAAGGGCAACATTACATGTCTTCCCTATGTCTTTTCTACAAATATTTTCATGGCAGCTGTTCTGACAATCTTTTTTCCTTGGTGCTCCAATTACATGATTTTAAGTATGTTACTAGATTGCCAACTAGGCCCCACTGTTTTACTGTTGAAATAGCTAAATACTACTGCCACTTCTATTCTAACAGTATCTTTTCTCGCACTTCCTGCCCGTGGAACTCTCATCTGTTTATTTGCTTCCCTAATAACTACAATCTTCAAAAATTTAAATGCAGCGTCAATCATCATTTCTTTTCCTTTCCTCAATCTTCTCTATTCTCAGTCTTCTCTTTCACCTTCACTCACTGTAACTTCTTGCATTTTCGTGACATTACAGACTTGCTTGGGGTGAAATGATAAAAAAAAAAATAAAATAAATTTCTGGAAAGTATTTTAACAGAGGACAGAAAATGTAACATCAAAATATGAACGTGCATTGGAATAGCAAAAGATGCTTTCCAGAAGCTAAGCAAACTATAAAGAAAATAAAAGGTAAATATCATTAGAAAAAGAAAACGAGTGTACTGAGCTGCTAAGTAATATCAGTCCTCCTCTACAGCAGTGAATTTTGGACAATCTCCTCACAGATGAAGAAGAGACTTGAGACATCAGATGTGGTTTTACAGACTGAACATGTGAGTAACGAGGAAGTTCTAAAGAAATTGGAATAAAAACGATGCATATAATTAGAATCAAAAAGAGTTACCATTTCTAGGACACTTAACAAAAAAAGAAGGCCAAGATAATCTGGTACTCACAGGATATATTGAAGGTGAGTGGGACAGAGACTAACTTACTTTATGAACATGGATAAATGGATGACAGAACAGTGATTGGGAGAGCTAACAAAAAGAGGAAACTTACTAAGAGTTATAAAGAATAGAAATTTTGTGGAGAGCCATAATTACTCACATCCTGGAGGGACACAGCACATCGAAGAATCTTTTCCAATCTGTGCATTGCTTCAATTGAGGTACACACAATCTCTTTCTTTTCAAATGCATCAGCCATCAAACATCTTAAAAAAAGCAGATAATGATGGTTGTACACAATTCATGTCAAAAATATGTGCATGATTGTCAATCACACCAGGTTGCATCAAGAAGAGTTTTCATTCTTCTTTTAAAACAAACTAGCCAGCAGAAGAAACAAGGTCAGTTACTTACAACCACATTACGTTGAAACATTGGTTCCCATACAATCACCAAAGTTAAGCAGTAACAAGCCTGGTCAGTATAGGTGGTGTAATGAATATTGAGTCGGAATTAATAATCGGAGGGCCAAATTCCACTTCCATTTGTGTTTGTTATATTCACTTACACACAAATACCCTTGGGAAAGGTATGAATCTACCTCTTCTCTCCCCAGCTATGGGTTAATAACTAAGAATGTATCACTAAAATCATTATTACCTCCAAAAAGTAAATAAATAAAATTATGTACAAAATATTTAGATTTCAGCATTAAATAACACATAGATATTGATATGCCACTAAACAAAAAAAAAAATAACAGGTTTTATTATGATATACACTTTAGACCAGTGGTTCTTAAACTTGTTGGAGGTACTGAACCCTGCAAGGGCATCCATGCATTCACCAAACCCTTTGTAATTGGAAAAATGAAATATGATTTCTTCAAAACATAAGTATATATTTTATTAGTGCACAAATGAACCATGCCTCAATTGCACACAAAAGCGCTCTGTTCAAAACCAACAAAACGTGACTTTCACACAAAAAAACAAAAACATAATGAATATTTACTGCAAATCAATGTGACTTTTGCTGTTGCTTTTCAGAAACAAGTTCAGAAATGCACAGCTTCACCTTGGCAAATGCCACCCTCATATTTTCACAACAAAGTCTGTTCCTTTTCTTCATTTTCATGTCTACCATCCTCAAAAAGGATTGCTTGCAAAGATACATTGTACCAAACGGTATGAGTATCTCATGAGCTTTCTTAGCAATAAGAAGATATGCTATGATTTGGTGACACCAAAACGTTGACAGCATTGTTGTTCTAAAGAGTTACTGTTGTACCTGGCTCTGCTGAAGATGAGTGATTTTGTCAAGGTATTCAACATTAACATCTGCTATCACAACACTAAACATGAACAGCTATCCCACCCATGCTGGATATAACTCTGGTGGGGAAGTATCCGTTGAGAGACTTTGTGAGGTCATCCAAGTGAATGGCAACTACTTGCTTCAGTTACTCGGGTACAGAAATGTCTGCAATTCCAGACATGTCTTTGATCTTACTCACACAGTCATCCAATAGGGGAAAGTTTGCAAAATTATCATTCTCTGTTCATCCTTTCCATAATGATAACTTTTTTTTCAAAAATTCTTCAGGTTATCTTCTGCCGCAATGATGTTGACTCCACTGCCCTGCATCTATTTACATTATTCAGACTATTGTGCTCATCTTTGTTGTCATATTTATCACAACGTTTCAGCTGTTGTACACTCCGGACTTCTTCAGGTGGTTGGAATGTCGAACTGAACCCTTTATTTCTCTCGCTGGGGTAGACTGTTCTAGTTCCACATGCCATGTCTCATGGATGTCAGTTATAGGTTATCTCCTGTTAATTCCCCTCTCAGAGTTCTCCACCACGTTAACCAGGTATTGGACTCACACACTTTGGCTCCTGTTACTGGATCTAACTAATGTGTGGACACATGGCACAGTGGATAAAGGCATTAGTTAGATCAACCACCTGAAGAAGGCCAGAGCATTCAGTGGTCAAAGTTTTGTGATAAATATGGCAACAAAGATGAGGACAATAGTCCGAATAATGTAAATAGTGTACATAATACATGCATCTATCAATTGAAATGATTGGCAGCATTGAAAAAATATCAGCCATGTAAACTCAGAATTTTTTAATTAGTTTGCTTGACAGTGTTGGTCCTCTCATAAAAAACTGGGATAATTCCACATGCATGGCAAAAAACATGATTCATCACCCTAGTATAACCACCAATTGGTAGAGAAGTACCTTGATTTCAGAAGCCATTTCTTAACACAGCTATTTGAAGATGTGGTGCTTCATATCACTATTTTGCATATAGTTCTCACATCCCACTACAATTTTTAATACTTCTACTAGTTTTGGAGCCAAGATTTTTGTTACTAATGCATCTCTGTGCAAAACACAGTGCATGCCAATGATGTGTGGTGCATTGGCTTTCACCATTGCTCCAAAACAATCATTGGACCTCCATCAAAACAAACTGCAGAAACTATATTCCACAAAAGATCATTGTTTCTGAAGACATCAACCTAAAGTTTATTCATGCCACTTCTCTTGGTTGTTATAAACAATATTCCTTTACCACATCATCTTTCACATAGCACACGATTACAACAAGCTGGCATAGATTGGAAACATCAGCAGTCTTGTTGAGTTAGAGGCTGAATTTGTTGGGCTTGAAATCAGATCTTTAACTACTTGAGCCAAGATGTCATCACTCATGCCGTCTGTTCTGCTGTTGATGGTGTTAATTGAAAAAGGAATTTGGGTTAACTTATCTTCAGCAGTTTTTCCAAATGTAGTATTCACCATCCTCAATGCAGACGGTTTTATGAGTGTTTTATCAATGGTGTGTGGTTTGCCATGCTTTGTGATGAAGTATGCAACTTTGTATGATGCTGTAAGGATTGGGTTGTTGATGGGTACAAAGCTGAGAACAGGCAGAGTAGCCTTTTCATTGAATTTGACTTGATTCAGTGAGTGTTCTGTTCTTGTATTTCCCATCTCCATGCAGATTTAGGAAATGTTCTCTTAGTTTTGCTGGTGCTAAACTAGAATTGCTCAACTTGATATTGCAAATCATATAATAAGGATGCTGACTTCCATCACGTTCCATTATGCACATGAATCCATATTGTATATATTCATCAGACAACTTTTTCTTTTTTTTTTTGCTTGACATAGTTGTAGCGGAACTGAAAGGCAGCAGTCTGTGGGTTCTGCTGAATTGACAACAGTTCGCCGTTCTAAGAGGCAACAAGTAGCATGCATAATATGTAAGCAGAATAGTGGATGCTTACGCAAATGTAGCAACAGTCCCTGGCAAAATGAAATACTGGACGAATGAGGAAAGAAAAGAATGGCTTACCTTGGAAACATCCACAAATCTGTACGTCATGTAAAGTCTGGATGAAAAAAGAATCAAAATGGTGGCGCCCATGTTTTATGACAGGTGGTCTCGGACGACTAATGCAAAATCTCGTTGGCTAGTGATTCATATGTAAATTATGGTCGGTCCTTGGTTGTATAAAGCGAGCCATCTTTTGGAAGAGACAGAGGCGTTCTTGTTGGCAAGAAGCGAAGGCTGGGTGTGTGACCCAATTTTGCCATCTCTACATGGCCTGTCAGATTGTTACGGACAGTTGTTGAACTGGATTTTAGCTACAAGTGTTGTGGTTGAGAGACAAATCTGTTGCAGACTTATTCCTACCGGAAGTTGACACTCATTATCTGTTTTCTTTTGCTTTTTCTTTTCTTTACCAACACAAAGAGATTGAAAGATTAGGCAGGAATCAGAAATGATATACGATTACAAGTGTCACAAGTCAACTACTGGGCACAGCAAGTTTTCTGAAGCACAGATATCAAGGCCAAGTGATGTGACATGATCAGCTGCAGCCAATGAGGGTCAAGCAGTGTGTGACGTCATGAATTATACAAGTGGGTGAATGGAACAAACACACATACAGTGTGTGTATGTGTCTTGACCACCGCTGAACCCTGGGTTTCAATCAAACCCAGATTAAAAACCACTGCTTTAGACAATGTAGCTGACAGTTTATTTTTTTACAGTAAGTTCCACCCTGTCAAAAAAAGGTAGAGGGTTACAATAAAGGGTAGTCTATATGAATAGAAGGGGAAGATAACAGTTAACTCTAGACTCCAATCAGTTAAGATTGTAGTGCTCAGGAAAACATCCTCTAGGGATTCTATTCCATTGGGCAGTGTTTGTAAGGTCATAGAAATCTAGTGAAAAGATTTTGTACTGGTAACTCAGACCCAAAGACACATTGGGATGGTCAAAGTGCATCCCAAAAGCTAAGCCGAATATTAAGAGACAGAAAAATTTCATTAGAAACAAAGGAAAGACTGATGAACTGTTACGGGATATCTGTCCTCCTGTCTGGAAGTGGATACTAAACAATAGATGGAGAAGAGACATGAAGCAACAGAAATGTGGTTCTACAAAAAGATGCTGAGGATACCATAGACCAAACATGTGAGCAATGACAAGGTTTTGGAGAAAATAGAAACAAAAAGGAAACTTATAATACTTAACATCAGAAAGAGACAATTGAAATTTATGGGGCACATAATGAGGAAGGAGGGCTGGGAAAATCTGATACTCACAGGACAGATTAAAAGAAAAGAGTTACAGAGGAAAGCAGCATGTAACATACTTGATGGGCTTGAGTAAATGGATGGCAGAACAGGGTTTGGGAGAAATAAGTAAAAGACAACTTACTGAGATACAAGGGACAGGAAGATGTGGGGGGCCATGATCACCAACATCTGAAGAGACATGGCACATAAAAGAAGTCTAATTTAAATGTGGCGATTAAATGTCTCCCCACCCCTGACAAAAACAGAAAGGTTGTCCGTATTCAGTTTGTGCAAATAGTTGAGTATAGACCGTTATAAGACCTTACAATAGTTTTGAAGAGGGAAATGAATCTCTAAAAGCTACTCACTTTGCTCAACCAAATAATGAAACTAAAATCAGTGTTTGCCGTAAACTTTAAAGTGAGTAAAATTTTAATCTCCAATTATAGAATTGTTATATTCTGTGCTAATAGGCATATATACTTGAAAACACGGTGGATAAAGTAAGTAAGGTTTATTGTGAAAACCAATACAATAAAAATAAAAGTAACAGTTATGCACAAGGTCATCACAAGTGAATCTAGTAGTGAGTGCTACTATTGGAAGGTCAGTAGTTCTCGTGTAAGTTGTACTCAACAGATCCCAGCTAGACTCCGTAGTGCGTTGACTTATAGATACTTATAGGCAGTTACTACCTGTAGTGTAGTCACTCATGGGGTGACAGGTTGTTCCATTATATCAAGAATCATTTGTTTATACTGTATTTCTATTCAGAATTGTTATTTTATTCCTGTCATTGATTGAAGCCATTTTTCACTTTGTTTAAATAGTCTGCAGGCATCTGTCTGTCACTTTCCTGCAACTCTACTCATTTTTCAGAACACATGCATGTTTGCTTAATAATAATAATCAGACAAACTACAGTCTGCCAAGATTGCTTGCAAGCCTAATATATTTGCTGTCTTCTATATACACAGATATTGCAGCCTATCCAGACAGTGTGAATGTTCTCAACCCCAACCAACAAACAGATGTTCGCACACCTGATAAACTTATTGATGGCATCAATGATACCAATGATGGTGCTCACATGTGGCTGGCTCCAGTTCTTCCATCAATTGTAAGTGTTATCTGTCATCTTGCTACTCGGGTGATTGTTGGAATTTGTAACACTGAATTGTTTATCAAATTTTGAAATTCTTAATGCACACATGCAATTTGATTGCATACAAAGTGGGTAGGAATTAAATCCAAATATGAAATAGCAAAAATATTTGGCCACCAATAGGCTGTTTTATAGATTATTTTTACAAGTGTTTCTCATATTGTCATTTTGAATGAAGTCTTTGGTTATCAAAATTGATAATCATTGAATGTCATCCAATACACACACACACACACACACATTACTGTAAACATTATATTTAGTGGGCATACATGTTTGAAAGACATTTAGTGGGCACACATATTTGAGTAGATACAACAAAAGATGTACATTTCTTAAAATGAGATAATTACAACTTTTTCTTTTCTGTAGTGGCTTTCCATTGTCCAATATGAAAGCAGACAGTGGTTTCTCAGATTAAAAGTGAATACATTTTCAATTCCTTTTGGCAGGTCAATAAGAATTTCAAACACTTTTGACTGCTTTATACTAATAAGAAACAATATTGAATAGAAAAAAAAAATCTATTAATCACTTTATAGGCATGAAACTCTGAGTCATACTGCCAGTGTAGGGTATTATGTACTTTTATATATAATGTATATTTGGGCAGCAACCTTTCTTTTAAACATGTTTCATTGCATATGACAGACAAAGAAAATTTGATGAATTTTTTATTAGTTTTTCCAATCTTCTTACATTATTCCATTTGGTGGGAGTAAGTGAGTCCAAAAATTGTCTGTATTGTCCATTGTTCAAATTCTTACAGTCACTTTTTTAGTCATTTTCAAGAAGATAGCCAATGCCTGAAAAGATATAAAATACCAGTGATAAAAATCTTCCTAAATAGGACACACCTAAATTCTTCTTCCCAGGGAATATTTCTAAGCAAACTAAAACACATAAAACAAACATTAGTTAACAATAATTTTCCCAACTACATAATCAATAAACAAAATTATTCTTACAAAAAATACATGACACCAGTAGTAAAAATACCATACAAGAAAACATCAACATATTTTACTGAAACAAGATGCACAATAATTAGAAGCAGGATGAATTCACTATACAATTTATCATTAAACACCATATTTCTGCAGTAAATCCTGAAAAACATGTAACACTTATAAAACAGAAAAATGGAAAACTGCAAACCTTGTTATCACTAATCAAAATAAACTTATCTAATTTAAACTAGCAATGTCTAATATAGTTTATCAATTTCCCTGACTACTACAAGACGGTGCTTCTTGTCATTAATAAATTATGTATATTGGTCATACAACCACCTCCTTGAGTAGATGCCTCACATATCACTTATCTGAACAATTTACAACAACCTTTAAGTAGAATTTTGGTCAATAACACTAGCATCCTATATAGGTCTTGTTGCTTAAAACATCTTTACATAAAATATCTGGCATCCAGTATAAATCCCACCTCAGTCAGCAGTAGAAATGGTGTGTTGAAAGTTTTTTTTTTATAAGTAGAAAGATGCCAACTCCAATTCCAGCCACTCTCAACTTGTGATGGTTGTAATAAACACTACTACTATTTACACAGAACAAAAACTACATCTACTACAGACAAACATGAAAAGAAATGAGCAACACCTAAAAACAAATCCCCTTGAAAATGGCTAAAGAAGTGGTTGAAAGTACTTGGGACATATGGGCAATTTTTGCATTCCTACCAAATGAAAAAATGTAAGCATGTAGTAGTAATTTATTTCAAAGAATAATACAGTACTAACAGTTGAAAACACAGTCTACTGGAATAACAGTTAATTGTGAATTTCACCTCAGCTCTGTTCAACTTCCACTCTCTCAATAAAAGAACCTGCTATTTATCTTTTTAGATCAGTCCCTAGCATGCAAGCATCTGCAATAGGGATTGGCTAGCCAACCTAGTAAACAGGTATCCTTGAATACGAGTCAGCCATCCCTATTGCAGATGCTCGCTCAAGCACATCTGTGTTTATTCAACACCCACACAGCCCACCTGTGGTTTATACTGCAACTATGCTGAGCAGACCTTACTTACAGCTTCTGGGAAAGAGCATGTTATCTAGTGTGATCAACAATTTGAACAAGGCCAGCATGCTCAAACCCTCGCTCACTATCTTTAAATAACCTGTAAAGAGTTGATAAGCTATAGAAAATGAATTCCTCAAGTCATATATATATATATATATATATATATATATATAGTAGGTATACTCAAAAGTTCTTAGCCTGTCTCATTTCACAAAACCTGATCAAATATGAAAAAAATAAATCAGTAATTATATAATACCATATGTTGTGTTTTCTAAAGCTGGTAGATTTTTGTCTTTCTTGGTGATGAAGCACACATCTCAGTTTTCCAAATGATTCACATTCCAAGCAAAAGTTATTGGTCACAATTTCACTAGTAAATTTAATCTCCATTTATGGAAGTTGACATTATGAAAACTGTTCTTAGCATTTACAGCAAAAATTACACCAAAGCTACATTTACCATGTTCTATGATTTTCTTCACCATTTCTCCAAATATTCCATTATGTCCTTGATTGAACCCAATGTTTCATGAGCTTTAAGCTACCATCATCTAAACAACTGTATTGATATCATAAAAATACTGATTATTTAATTTCTATTCATTGTCAGTAAGCACAAATTAAAATGCTCACAGATATGCAACTTAATGTCTAAAAAATGCAGTAAAACTTTTACTACTCTTTTTAATAGTTACTGTAATCAGTTTCTTCTGGCTTGTAATAAAGTTTCTTAATTTGTTTCCTCCAACCTTCAAAGTAGCATAAGTCAAACACTCCAACAACATGTTTCTCCTGTTCACTACTGACATCACATTCTCTTTTCTCATCTTGAAGCACTTTTTATAAATTTTTGAAACAATTCAAATTTGCATAGAGGTGGAAAGAGATTCTTGTGAAAGTATCCGACTCCAAGATCTATCCTTTTGTTATATAGGAATAAAGTGTCACTGCTGACATTTTGGTTTGAACACACATCACCAGAGAGCAAGCACAGTCAACCTCATCTTGAAATAATTAGATCACATGATGGGTAAAGGAAAAGTGTGTGTATATATATATATATATATATATATATATATATATATATGGGAATTAGTGGCATCTGACCAAGTTTTGTTCAGAGGCGTTACTATTATTGTATGTATGATTTACAAAGTCTCTCTTATGAACAGGCATTACAAAAGTGGCGATGAGTATTCATTGAACTTACATGAAGGAAAAGTAAAATATACATATTCTACACGTTGTAATAGGATATTTGATAATATTTACCACTTCACTAAAGAGATATCATATTTGCAGGACTACGGAGAAATAACCAGGCGAAGTTATTCAAAAATTAATCTACAAAATATTCAGCAGAGTACAGCAAAATGGAAGAACTAGAAGCTATCATGATTGATTATGTTGGTGCTACAAAAGCAACAACAAGAAAAACAGTTGTAACAGCAAAAGCTACAAGAACAACATTTGCAGCAACAAAGACAACAACATGAATAGCAATTACAACAACAACAGAAGTTTTTTTTAATTTTTTATTAAAACTACACAAGAAAAGTCTTCAGATTAATTCACTCCAGATGCTGTTGCTAATTCAATCAGTGAATTTGCATACAATGAAGGGATAATTTTTCCAACTTATTATAGAAGATATAAAGGGATCTTCAAAAGGGATTGTTCGCATTGGAATAATGAAAAGAAAGTTCAGTTATTATTAAGGAAATTGTCCCCTGCTGTATATGAAAAATATGTGAATTATATTTTGCCTAAAAAACCAGGAGAGATAAATTTTGATGAAATTATTGTAATACTATCAAAAATCTTTGGTGATAGGAGTTCATTATTTAATTCATGATGGCAATGTCTTAGTAACGTGTGATGATAAAGATTTTATCATTTATGCAGGAGTCATGAATCGAGAATTTTAAATTAACTCCAGTTTTATTTAAATGCCTAATATTTGTACAGGGTTTAACTTCTAATAAAGATCCAGGATACTTGCTAAATTAGAAATGGATCCCAAATTAACTCTCCAAAAAATAGTGGAAGAGTGTCACTGTATTGGAAATCTAAAACTCGATACTGCAAGGATTGAGGAAAGAGATATTTCCCAAGTACATAGCGTCTAACCATCTAAAAGAAAAGACTGTAGACATTTTTCAACTCCTAACAGAACAGTAAAAAAAAATGCGAAACACTCCCATCAATACCTAATACTTGCCACAGTTATGGAAGTAAGCATTTCAAAAGTAATTGTTTTTTCAAGGACAAAAAAGACTACGAATGTGGGAGGGTAGGATACAAAAATACTTGTCGCAGATACAAAAAATGGAAGAAAAATAAAACATGTGTGGATATGATAAATACATGGAGTAAAGATAAGAAGCATAAAAGGAAAATTAACAAGACTTTGAATGTGTTTTTAACTGAATTAGAAACATCTCAAAAGAGGAAAGAAAGAAGTGGTGTTTGTATTAAAGAATACTGCTAATTTATTTAGAACAGACTATATTGCATTATTTGATCTTTGGGACCTTCCAATTAACTCTGTTTATAACAAAATAAATATTGTTACCTCCGGTGCTAATACAGCAACTGAAAAATTAAAGAATGAATTGAAAAAGAGTTTTCCAGAAGTTTTCTCAGAAGGTCTAGGGAGATGCACAAAAACTAAAGCAAAATTTGAATTAAAAGAGAATGTAACACTGACATTTAAGCCAAAGAGGAGTGTACTTTTTGCAGCTTTAGAACCAATTAATAAGGAATTAGACAGACTAGAAAAATTAGGTGTCATCTCAAAAATAGACTATTCCAAATGGGTATCACCAACAAATTATGTTAAAAATAGAAATAATAAAATTTGCTTATGTGCTGATTTTTCAATGGGCTTAAATGAAAACCTAAAACAATATAACTACCCATTACCAATTCCAGAGGAAATTTTTGCCAAATTAAATGGTGGTAAATTTTTTTCTAAATTGGAACTGTCAGATGCTTACCTATAAGTACTAGTAGATGAAGAGAGCTCAAAAAAAATATAGACCCCCAGAGGAAGTCATCTCAATGGGGTGGTGTCATATAGGAATAAAGTGTCACTGCTGACATTTGTGTTTGAACACAGATCGCCAGAGAGCAAGCACTGTCAACCTCATCTTGAAATAATTAGATCATGTGACAAGTAAAGGAAATATATATATATCTGGGAATTAGTGGTGTCTGACGTTACCATTATTGTATCTGTGATTTACAAAGTCTCTCCTACAAATGGGCATTACAAAACCTTTTTGAATATATGACTTGTAAAGATGCCAATTTCTTTTTTGGAATCTTTTACACACAAGACACATTTGAATCTATATTTGTCCAGGGGGTAAGCCATTTTCTCTAGTATTAGATTTCAGGCACAATGTATCATACATTAATATATTGATTTTTTTTTTAATTCATTTCATCCCAATCAAGGCAGGAATGCCACTAGTATGCAGGGGGTTACAGAGACTGAGTATTGGGATGATTGTTGAAAGGACAAAAGATAAACGTGATTCAAGTAGATAGAAGATGGCCAAGGACATTGCATTTAAATTTTTAAACATTGTAGCTATCAGGGAAGCCTGTAAACAAGAAATGTTCCACAGGAGGCTAGAAATTTTTTGAGAAAAGAAACTGTTGAAGGAGAAGTGGCAGTTGCATTTAGCTATTTCAACAGTAAACAGGTGGGACCTAGATGCCAATCTAGTAGCACATTTAAATTCATGCAGTTGGGGCACAGTAGAAAAAAGGCTCATCAGAGCAGTTGCCATGAAAATATTTGTAGAAAAGCCAGAGGGAAGCCACATCATGTCAAGATGTCAAGTCAGGATTAATTACTTTACAGATTCTTCTATGGATTTTATCAAAGACCTTGAGATGAATAGCAGGAACACCAGACCAGATATGACAGCAGTATTCAATGCATGGGAAAATGGCAGATTTGTAAATGTCTAAGATGGTACAACACAGTGACCCAACATTCCTTACTAACAATCCTTTCCTGTCTGAGTTTCCAATGAATTTATTTATCAAAATCGTCATCAATACAGATACACTTTGTACATCTAATAATCTAGCTCTGTTAATTGTAATGTACTTTGTTGTAGATGATCTTAAATTGTTTTTAGATTATTATTTTTCAGGTTTTCCAAAGTACTTTATTTCTGTTGATTTCTATTTTGTAGGTAAATAAAGTTTATGTGATATTTGATCAACCCACAACAGTATCCATGATAAAAATCTGGAATTACAACAAGACACCATCCAGGGCCACAAAAGATTTTGCTGTAAGTTTAAATATGTTGTTCTTAATTTAGAAATGTGTTTCTCAAATTGTATATATCTATATGTATGAGGGTCAGCTGGAAAATTCATCAGTGTCTGCTTACATTTATATCTTGGCTAGCCTGTGAACTTATATGTATGTTATATGTTACATATGTGCATATTTGTATTTATATATATATATATATATATATATATATATATAGTCATCCACAGACAGACTGTTTCACTGTATCACAGCTTATCAGTGTGGCTAGACATCCGATTGCCTCAAATCAAGAACGAAACCCTACTGATTTGGCATGAGTCGGAGATTCTCCTCCTAAGCTATCAGCACCCAGTAGAGGGGAAGGTGAATTTTTGCATATTTATTCTTTTGAATAAACACGCCAGTGAGCTAGTGGGCTTGACTCATGGAAGAATTTCAAATATAACTAAAAATATTTCTCTGAAAGGACAATATAAATAAAGTCAAAAGAAAAACTTATCTTAGCTGACAGATTTTGTCCTCTGATGGACTTTCTCAAAATCAAATATAAGGATTTTATTTTGCAACATGTAATTATAAACAAAGGTAAAATGTTGTTAGTTTTTCAAAAACTAGGTATGTTATGGAGGATGCTAAGTGGCATAATTTAATGTCTGATAAACAAAAGTGAGTAAACGATTTTGTTGAAATTTTTTTTTAATCTGAACACTTTTTATCCAAATCTTCAATCTAGGTATTTAACTTTATTTAAAACATTTAAAAAATGACAAGAAAAAAAAGAAACAGGTCATGTCATTAGAATTTAAAAAAACTTGTTTGATATCTATGATGGACTCTGCTGCCAATTTTGATATATGAGGACCCACCATTCTCATTCAATTTTTATATTTGTGTTGTATGTGACACTTCATTCTGCTAATTACCTGTATACAAGTACACATATTGTGCAACAGCGAGGATCTCAAGACATAGTTGCAGGAATATTTGTTGGCACTTTTCACTGTTGTCTTTTGTTTTTTAACCAGTCAATACAAATGATTTTGAAATTTCTGATATTGCTCTAGCACAAATATCTCTAGGTATTTCTGTTGTTTGGGACAACTCACTCATAGTATGAGGCAAATTGATAGGTGAGATGTTCCACGTTAGTTTGAAATATATGTGTGTACTGGCAGCAAGAATTCATTCATTTTTTTTTTTAATTAAAATTGACTGAAAAGTCTTAATCTCTCTCTGTACTTTTCATTTATCAAGTGTCAGGTGAAATTGATAATTAAAGTTTAGCATATTCCTTAGCTATTGAGAAGTCAGCTGTAAAATCAATAATCATTTTTTCAATGCTAATAGAATTTGGATATACACTGTATTAAAGACAAAAGAATTCCTGGCATTATGATTATTCCATCCTGAAAGACACATACCATTTTTAATTTGTAAAACTTCAGAGGAAAAAAAATGAACTTAAAATTAAATAAACTCAAATTGTAACCTTCGGTCTGTAAGATGCTGGATAAATTTTCATAACAGAATGAGATTTTGGCTATTCTAGAAGACCCCAATGATAATACAGCCTTGTACATCTTTATACAGTCATAGGTGATTGACTAAGTAAGCAACTTGACATTTTTAAAGATAGAGATTTCTATGAAGCATATCAGACAGGGAAGGTTCTATGAGGTTAAAATCATGTAAGACAGTGGTTTCTAAATGGTGCAGTGGACCTAATAGGTGCAGCAGAAGAGAATAGCAGGTAAGGCGGAATGATTGAAAGACAATCAAAGATTCAGAAATGGTTTAAAAAAATTCATATGCCAAAAATAAATATGATTTAGATAGATATATGGACTGAATGTGATAGATATTTTTGTGATAGACATAGACTGACTGTGATTGATATGAACTAATTGTGATAAATAACCAAATCTAATTGAATTTGAGCTGACTGATTTACAACAATCCTCTCTTATCTTTTAGCTAAGTTTGTTACTTCCCTGGACCATCAGTGGAAAATATGCAATATGGTAATTTTGTATGCATTTATGTATGAGTAAATATGGATGCCAGGTGGTACTGGAAAATGTTTTGAACCTACACACTTCCCAAATTCTGACCAAACATTATGCGGCAAAGACTTATGTACTCAGTTATAAAAAAAGGCATCAAATCACATACGTATTCACAAGGAAAAGAGAAAACTCACACAGAAATCTGATGCTAGTTTTGAAACCTGTTACATTCAAACTTCTGTTGGCAATGATTCCATCCAGAATTTTGTCAGCAGTTTTTCCATCTGGTCTTTTGCCCCACATCACTCATCAATAAAAATGTGTCCAGTCTGGCAGTCGGGGGCAAAGAATTAACATTGGTGTTGGTGTTAGCTACAATCCCTTCAGGTGTTTCTTCCAGGTGTGAGTCATTTCCTTTTGATCAATGTATCACCTGCTGATTTGTCTCATGTGTTATATGCATTAGCCCTCCTTTAGGTGAAAGGGTTACCTACCAATTGCCATGTGTATATGCATTAACACCCTCTTCGTGAAAGTGTCACTTTTTGCATTGTACCCTGTATTATCACTTCAACCAACACATCATTAGGTTATTTAATATTTCTCTTTGCTTTTCTTGCCATCAGTATGTCTTGTCAGTGTCAAATTCTCTAAGCCCTTTTTTCTCAATATGCATCCCAGAAATTTCAACTTTTTCTTATTTTAATTACAAGTTTTTGTTTCTATTTTCATTAAAAATTTGTTGTGGATCACATGTTTCTATGGTATTCTCAGCATTCCTCTGTAGAACCACATCCTTCTAGCCTCAAATTTACTCTTCCTCTTGGAGGAAATTGTTCAGCATTTACTGCCATATAAGAAGACTAATATTACATAGCAGTTCTATACTCTTTTTCTTTGTTCCTAATGATATCTTCCTGTTTCTGAACCATTTTATCATTGACAGTTTCTTAAAATAAAGAGTTGTGAACTAAACTCCTTGCATTTTTTCTTCTCAGCCAAAAGACTTTTACAAAAACAATATTATGAAGCTTGTAAATCATTGGAAGTAATTTATTGTAACAATGGAAACTTTGTTAATGAATAAATTCTAATTAAATATGAATTTTTGATATTTTTTCTTATTAATATTCAGACAGTATTTGTTCATACCTTATGTACCCTTTATAAAACATTTCTTCCTTTCCAAACAAGTACTGAGTGTTGCAAAAGTCTGAATAAGTTTTTCAAAAGAATAAATTCTAGTAATTTTACAAGAAAAGTAAACAAAAAACAACTACATATGAAAGTTTTTTTTGTTTTATTTCATTTTGTTGAGATGTTATTTAAGAGTTAATCTTTGCAGTTCAAGAATTTTAAAAAATCTTCACCAAGATCTACCGGTAACTAGACATTTTGAATTCAGTGCTATCTTCAATCAGAAAACCGGTATAATAAAATTTTATAAGATTATCTCTTTTAAATTAACAAAACCAAATCAAAATAAATTTGAAATCTTGAAAATTTAAAATCTTTTCTTTTAGAATGTTCTGCATTTAAAATCTCTAAAGTTATCAAGAGTTTAAAACAGCACCAAAAGTTTTGAGATGCCCTTATTGATTAGTACTTGTTTTTTGGCAACCAGTCTATGAGCAGGGAACTCAGAATCTAACATTGTTTGCGTGTGAGGGAAGAGCAGAGGCATAAGCCAATAGATCATCTTTGTTATAAACATTGTGATTAAAGTAAACTCTCTCAAGCTCTCCAGTAACCAACCTCTTTTTTTTTTATATGGGTCACAGCTGGTTCGAAGCAAAATACTAGAGGTCAGAAAATAAATAGACTGATATCAATTGGTTTGTGATACCAAAGGGTGAAATAACCACTTTTAGGCTGAAACTTGAAATGTTCAATCCTCCCTTTCCAGCCTTGACAGCATTCAAAAGCATTTATTTGCTCTTTTGTGGGATGAATTATTTTCCATCTGATAATCACTTTCATACAGATGAAACATTGTTTGGTTCTCACTATTCTGTTGGTATTTTCATAACAAATTTTCAAATCATTGACGTTCCCTAGTTTCACCAGTTCAGACCTTTACAGATAGGACCTGCCATAGGCTCAACATATCCTTATTCCTTTGTAAGGAAAAAGTTTGACTCAGATAACTTTCTCACCTTGTGAAATAGACTATCCCCCATCACTATGATTTTGATCCATTCAAGTCTAGGATTAACTGTCATATGTCTGCTATATCCTAATAATATGCCCTTTCCTATATCCTCCATTTACACCCTTACAATAGCCTCTACTTTGAGTGACTCTTGGGTCTTGTATTGGGTGAACAATAGTACAAAAATGGTCTATGAAAGCTAAAACTTTTAGATTTGATTCCATCAAGACTGACAATGCTTTTTTGCTTTCAATCTTTGGACATATAAAGCATATATGGAAGAGTGGTTTGCCTAAGTAGTCACTTACTCTTATTCAAAATTCCATTGTAAAGGCCTTCTTTAGTAATGATATTGTATTAAAAGAAGAAAAATAAAGAAATGAAATAGTGACAAATTGAGTGTCCAGATCAACCCATTCTTAACAATGGATGTTATGCAGAGAGCTTGTATAAGATCTGTTCAGAAATGTTTGAACATCACAAGAATCAGATATGTGATTATGATATATCTTGGCAGCCAATCAGAAAGATCCTTATAGCATATATGCGAATAGACACTCCTCTATTGGATCAATTTCTTGGCAATGAGATGCTGCTGAATGAACTTCTGCTTTATGGAACCATCTCCTGCACAATGTGTATTCTTCATGTCTTGTACAAGTTTTTTTTTTCTGTTCTTTCATATCCTCCCTGTCCATATTTGGTTTGCTGCAACTTCCGAGTTTTTCTAATGCTAAAATTACTATTGAAAGTGATTAGATTTCAGAGACTCAATTAGATAAAGAAGAATGTGATGAGGCATCTGATGACGTTCACTAAAAGGACATTTGAAGACTGATTTGAAAAGTAGGACGGATACTGGGATAAGTTTATGAGATCCTAAAGTGAGGATGACAAAGTGGAGGAAGGCTCTATTTCTGAAGGCTGGTTATTTCTTCATTAATATTAAATAACTTTCCAAACAGACTTTGTATTTGTGTTCCACTGAAAAAGGCTATAGAAATATGGAAACAATAAAAGCAGCAAAAAGAATGAGAGCATTCATTGAAACAAATTTAACATTGATCAAAAAAGGTTCCCCAAAATGCCTCTTGGCATACGGCCATATGTTGAAACACTGGTTCTTGTATGATTACTAAAGTTAAGCAACACTGAATCTGGTCAGTATCTAAATAAGTGACCACTTGGCAATACCAGGTACTGTAAGCTTGAATATGCAGGTAGTGTGATGATAGCTCCAAATCAGAAAACAGATAGCCAAATTCAAATTCCAGTTGAGTTTGTTATATTCATTTACATGCAAATACCCTTGGGAAAGGTGTGAATTCTTCTCTTCCTCCCAGCTATGGGTTAAATAGCAAGACAGACTGAGTTCTATAGCATTGGCCTATTGCAGAAAGTAGCAGCATCCTACTGTGGGAATTGTTCTGTCAAGTCTGTCAAGGAATCAAAAAAAAAGTGACGTGATCACCCAAGTATGCATCATACATGGCACTTCAGTAAGGAAGTTCACAAGAAAGCTTGGATGTGCTGGTGGTGTAATGGTTAACAGCTCAGAATTGAAAATCACAGAGCCAAGTTTCAGTTCCAGTTCACTTACATGCAAATACCCTTGGGAAAAGTATGAATTCACATCTTCTCCCCCAGCTATGGTTTAATTAGTAGGTCTTGTATCATTTTTACCATCTCAAAAAGCTTACAATCTAAAATATATTTCTGGTTGGAAATAATCTACAAAAGGTTGTTAGACCATAAAAAACAAATCAATCAACCAAAATCCTTAGTACAGTACCCATGAATAAAACCATAGAATGATTTTGTGAAAAGTTGTAATAAAAAATAAAAGCAACAAAAGTGCCAGTTTTTTTTGGTTTTTTTAATACAAAGGTATACTTTTTAATTCTTGTACTGTTGAGCTAATGAATCCATATTGACTAGAAGAATCTTGGAGAAAGGATCTGCCAAAATGCTAAAAACATTTTAAAAACTTATAAAGTGGAAACAAAAATGAGTTGATATGTCCAAAGAATTCTTGGAATGATTGTTTTCTTCATAAGTTGTTATTTCAAATTTACAAGTTAACCTATGTTAAGAAACTTTTATATACTTTGGAACATTAAAAATCACCTTGCTGTTCTACTTGCAGTTGTTAGTTGATGAACTTTTGGTATGCAATGGAACCCTCCCTGCAGTAAGCACTGCCTCTCGGGGGATCTTACCAACTTGCGACATACCACAACCCTACCACACTATTTTGTTTAGTGGGGATCAGGATATTCTGCAAAAGGAGAAACACACCATTATAAGGTAAGTGTAATTAAACTTGTTCAAACAAAAGATAAGAATATTATCAGGTTTGGTTTTAAATTTTTTTTTCCTACACCATTAAACAATTATTCTACAAATCATTCAGACATCCTCCTCCTTTTTGGGTTCATCACTACATTTTGACCAGTGTGTTCTTCAGCCTTCTCCATTGTTTGAGATGAATTATTTTCATTATTCCAAATTTTGAGGCTGGAAAGTGAGGAGTGGGCAGCTCCAGTCCAGATGTCATAGTAATATTTCATTTTTGGTCTGATCTAACTCTTGTAGAGATAGAGCATGGTAGGAGGAGCCAGGAATTACAAATTTTTCCTATGATGTATACAGTTATTCCTTGGGGTATAAGAACTTGCATTTATAACTGTCAGGAGATGACTAAGTGTCTGTATATTATCATTGCTATATTGGTGATGAGGCTATATAATATATGAATGCACAAGAGATATTTTTGGTCTTATCTCAGCTTAGTTCATGCAACAGCCTATGAATAAGATTGTAGTTAGAATTTAAATATTTATGCATCTGGAAGCTTTTAAAACATAGAGTGCATCAGTAGGCACTATCTGCATATTTTGGTAACAAGGCAGTGTGTTATTGTAATTTGTAATGCAATATCAGTCATCATCATCTGTTTTTCTGAATTCTGCTCTTTTCTTGTCCTTTCTCCTTGCTAATGTTTTCTCATTTTCAAACTCAAAGGAGAGTTGGTAATGTTATCTGTCCTGATCTGGCATCTCAGTTTCAGTCAGCTTCCCACCACTGTGATATGGTTTCTCTTGTCTTTTCTATAACTATTTTTATAGCAGTTGTCCTATTGAGTTTTTATTTTTGCTACCTTGACCACATGAAGTTAAAATGATTGGTTACAATGTCTCATTGTTTTATTGTTCAAATAGCTAAATGTAACCATTCTATTCTAGTAGTTTATTTTCTTGCCTATGGACCTCACTTCCAGTTTCTTGATTCCCCTTTGCCTATTGAAAATAACAAGTTCTGTAAGCTTGGAAATGTGGGTGGCATAATGGATATAATGGCTTGGAATTGTTAATCAGAGAGTTGAGTTCCAATTCTCGTTGAGTTCATTGTATTCACTTATGCACAAATAAACTTTGGAAAGGTAATAATCCACTTCTCCTCCCAGCTATGAGTTAACTAATAAGACTTGTTTCACTAAACCATTTAAAAAAAATTCTTACAATCTAAAAATATTTTCTGAATTTAAATAATCTACAGTGTTGTTGATAAGTCAAAGAACATGAATCAATCAAACACCCTTCCACCTATGATCTTTAAAAAATTGAATGCAGCATCAGTTACCATCTTTTATGTTCCTGAACCTTGTGCCATTATTGTCCTTTCTCATCTCTAACATCTCATCTTCTTTCAATCTCAGTAAACATATCTTAGTGGTATTATCTCCCTTTTTACAGTGAAATGATAAATGCTTATTAGAAAAATGACTACAGAGAATTCTAATATAAAAATGATTTTTGTCAATTGTACAACACTAGAGATTTTTGTCATTAGAAAGTCTTCCTCATCATCAATCTAGAATTCCATTATTTATTTTCCTTATGTAATATATTATTTTGGTCCTATGACTCTGAGAGCAATGTTTTCTACAGTTTTAAACTCCTGGTAGGGGCACCCTTGACAGCAAGGTCGAAGATGAGGACCCAGACTAAGTACAACTAACCCCAAAGATCCCAATAGTGGAATAAGAGGATGATGATTACAGCTGATCTCAATGGTTGAACCAGCAGATGAAAAGGGCTACCCATGACAGACATGCTACAGAAGGCCCCACTTGAAATTAAAAAAGAGCCAGCAGATGTCCATTGCACTTTCATAACTAGATTTTGCATGTCTCATTCTATATGTGCCATAAAGGAAGGTCATGAAATCAAGTGTGTGAGTCACTTCCTGGCAATTTGAGGTCCACCTTAAAGAAGTTCATGTCATTGGCACTTTCTACTATTCTGATTTTCTTTCACCTCCAAACAATTCTTTCAAAGCCAGTTCATCTTTACAGAATCTAAAAAAAAAAAATAGATTTTCAGACACTTATATGTTAAATGACACCTCTACTATGACCCTCTTCTACCGGAAACAATTGACTTACATCAGAATCAACTTACAATAATCCTTTAAATTAAATTGAGTTGAAATTAAAATGGGCTCCGTTCCATCTTCAAGCGAAATTTTTGTTGGAATAACGAATATCTGAAATTTACTTGTTTTAAAAATTGAAATCAAAATCCCCGTGGTAACAGCTAGGGCGAATTGTCTAAATTGGGTAGGCGAATGTAGGGTGTTAATAATAAGTAGCGGTATAGAGATACTTTCAAGGTGTCAAGCCGGGGAAAGTTGGGGGTGTCAAAAATGAAACGGAAGATGTATTAATCTTTGTTAAGTTAGCTAGTCTATGGATATTTATTTATTTATTTTATTTTATTTATGAAAGGGGATTGTGCATATAAAAAAAGAAAAACTTTCGTAACGTTTGTTTTTTGACGACTTCATAAAGGGTTATCTTTTATGTAAGGTATTTAATCTACTAACTTGAGCTATGGATTATGAAGGGTGTTATGTTGTATGCATGTTTGTAGTTAATTATTCCTACTATTAATCTGATGATTGGGCTATTTGTTAAACAAGTTATATTAATTTTTGTTTTTATCTAATAATTTAAACCAAAAATCTGATGATGCCTACAGAAAACCATTAACTCATGTCTATTATTTAATAGATTATTATTATTTAGAAGTTTAATAATGTGCAGTTTTTCATGGAGGCACAAAGGGCATGGGTCATCCTAATCTTTACATATTCTAGCCTTGTCAATAATTTTCCATTTAACTTTTGGTGTTTTATTTGTTTCCTTCAGGTGCCAAAAATATTTTGATAGTGAAGTCTGATTTTTTTTGTTTATATTATTAAAGGAGCACTTATGCTGCCTCCATCTATCTTTAAAATTATTCTTCGTGGACCCAATGTATATCATAATATGTATATTAGTGCTAGGGCTCTCTGTGGATGAAATAGTACATTGGTATACCACAGAATTAATACAACATTTATTTTCTAATGGGCAGTCTTCAGGGTTTCTACAGTTACATAATTTTTCCCTTTTATCGTCTGATTTAAGTGCAGAGTTTTTATTAATACTGTTTTGGCATGGGGTTTGTTCAAGATCTTGTTATTGTGCTTTTTTATTATGTGTTCAAGATTATCAGAGCAGCTGTAGCTTAATTTTAGGGTGTTCTTATTGAATATATTACTAAGCTTACTATTGGTGGGGAAGTGTTTATTAATTAGAGCTAAGAATTTCTGTCCTAGTTTAATACTAACTCTTTGGTTGAACGGAGGGTGTACCAAATGATATTTCTTTTTTTCTGTTTTTTCCTATGTCCAGTGTAATTTTCTCTGTAGTTAATGTTAGCATTTTTATAACCACTATTTTTTAGGGCAGTGTTATAGAAGCTATTGTGTTGTTGGAATATTTCCCTGTTTGCGGAGTTAATGCTAATTCTATTTTCTATTGATGAGGGTATATGTTTAATTATTGATGGAGGATGGTTTGACTTGGTGTATGTATAAAGGGTTAGCATTTGGTCTTCTATAAGGTTGGTATGTGTTGCCTGGTAAGTCTAGAGTTACGTCGAGGAAGTTAACCCTTTTCAAATTAGAAGAGACAGTTATCTTTAAGTTTAGTTTCTTAAATTCACTAAATATAATTTTTCTGATTTTTTCAGTCTTAAAACTAGTAGAACTCCTCACCATCATGAGCCCATCATCTCTATACAGCCCGATGTCCTTAATATCAATTTTGTACATTATTAAACTTCTAAATAATAATAATCTATTAAATAATAGACATGAGTTAACGGTTTTCTGTAGGCATCATCAGATTTTTGGTTTAAATTATTAGATAAAAACAAAAATTAATATAACTTGTTTAACAAATAGCCCAATCATCAGATTAATAGTAGGAATAATTAACTACAAACATGCATACAACATAACACCCTTCATAATCCATAGCCCAAGTTAGTAGATTAAATACCTTACATAAAAGATAACCCTTTATGAAGTCGTCAAAAAACAAACGTTACGAAAGTTTTTCTTTTTTTATATGCACAATCCCCTTTCATAAATAAAATAAAATAAATAAATAAATATCCATAGACTAGCTAACTTAACAAAGATTAATTATCTTCCGTTTCATTTTTGACACCCCCAACTTTCCCCGACTTGACACCTTGAAAGTATCTCTATACCGCTACTTATTATTAACACCCTACATTCGCCTACCCAATTTAGACAATTCGCCCTAGCTGTTACCATGGGGATTTTGATTTCAATTTTTAAAACAAGTAAATTTCAGATATTCGTTATTCCAACAAAAATTTCGCTTGAAGATGGAACGGAGCCCATTTTAATTTCAACTCAATTTAATTTAAAGGATTATATTGAAATTTTCGGCTCTTGTTTTGAAATATGAGACCTCTTATGTAGCGATTTGGAATCATATTTTTAAATAAATAATTATATTTATGCTCTATTTTTGTATTGAGCACTATTTTTTAAAAATAATAACTAAAATACTAAGGGACTTTGGATTTTTTACCTAACCAGTTCCTTCCTATTTTCTATATATTTTCACACACATATATATATATATATATATATATAGCTCTCTCACTGACCACTCAATTAAGAAAAACTGACTACAACTCTAGCGTACACCTAGTTTAGAGCTAATTAATTAGTTAATCTAGATGAGTATTAATTAGTATAGTGAGTTCAATTCTCATGAGTTCCCAATACTTGTGACCTAGTGTCAGACTAAGCTAAGCTTATTTATATCTGTGTGTGATCCTGGGTCTGAATGAATTAGACTTTCTCTAATTGAAACTTAGATTGTGGTTTGAGCCCAGTTTAAAATGCCCAGGGTTTCAAATGCTGACTTTCTAGGTAATGCTGATCCACACCAATTAAAAAAATATCTCAAAACTTGCACAATCAGAACTATTGTTTGTAGACAGGTAATATGTCCTAGATCTGTTTTGGTAAAAGCTCAGTTACTCAAGTTGTATAACACAGATGTTTGTCTTAAACATCTGCTTAAGTGTATTAAAATAGTTTTACTATGATTATGCAAGTGCATTCATCTTTTTCCACATGTAGTATAAGTGAATGATTGACATATAAGTCATGATTCATTCACATTTGCAGTGTAGTTTTAATATTCATAGAACATTATGTTACAACAATACTTCATTACCTCCCTTTGTTAATGTATTGTATTCCTTTGACATTTCAATGCACTTTCTCCTTACATTTGTTCTGGAAACTGGCAATGTTTCTTTATAAGTCAAGTGGAGGTTGAATGCATGTCACAGAGTGAAGGTTAACAAGCTAGTCTCTTAGGTCATTGCTGGTGGAATGATTTCAAACCATATGGTCTCGCATTTCTCTTTCTGGGACAGATGAAGCCAAGTTCAACAAATAACTACAGTCCCTGTGAAAGTTATAGTCCTCAGTTTTATAGAGATATAGTAGCTTTTGTTTTAGTTTAGGAAAAATATCAAAGGACATATATTTTTGAAAGTTTGGCTGAAGGCTAGTGAAGGTGCAAGCTACAAATTGGAGAAATGTTTTAACAGATGGCAGAAAATTCGACACCAAAATCTTAAGGCAGATTTGAGTGGTGAATGATAGATAATTTCTTTACAGATGAAGAAAAGACTTGAGGTCACAGAGATGTGGTTCTACAGACAGATGCTGGGAATAACATAGAGCAATGAGGACATTTTAAAGGAAAGGGACACTTAGAATCAGAAAGAGTGCAAATTTCTGGGATACATTATAAGGGAAGAGAACACAAAGAATTTTACATTCATAGAACATATTGAAGGAAAGAGGAACAAAAGAAAACAATGAATAACCCTCTAAATAACCGTGTGTAAATGGATGACAGAATAGAGAGTAGGAGGGTATAAAAAAAAGACAGATATTTCTAAGAGCTACTGTTGCATATCGGTTGAGGAAAGACATTTGGACTTATTTCCACTGCATCAGTGTGTGAACAGAAATATGAATTGGTGATAGCATAAACATGAAATGCATCTGGTGGCTAAAATAAACAAGGTGCACAGGTTTCCTGAGTGGAAGGAAATGCATACTTGTGAGAGCGAATGCCAGGACAGGCATGGTCACACAAAGTTGTGTAGGCTTACATAACAGAAGGAGGTGCAGCCACGTGAAATTGCATAAGTGTCCAAATGTTATTTAGCCAGTTTGATTCTTGATCTGGACCGATAGGCTGGCTAGAGGTTCACCGAAGATTTGTCTCCATCAATCCATAATGTCTTTGATTATATCTCACTCTACCGATTCACCACAACTTGAACAATAAAGATATTTATATATTTAAACATAAATTCTTCAGTGTCTTTTGAGCACTTTCAGTTTTCATAAGCCATTATCAAAGAACGTTTTTGTGCAGAGTTATTTCAACAAATATGCATTGTGTTTCTTTCATGGTTATCAAAGGTAAAAAAAGACATCTTTACACCAAAAACTGACACCAGAAGATGTGATGCTGAAGAACCATTAAAAAACATGATGCATATCAATCAACACAGCCCTATCAACATCCAAAAATGCTCTTTGAAAGCTGAAAATGCTCACATGAAATTGGGCATTATATGTTTAAATTCTCCTAAGAAACCAGAAAAATGATCTGATCTTTGCAAAAATTAAATAAAAAAATCTTAGAACTTTCTATGGTCTTCAGCTAAATTTTGATAAATGAAAAATTCCTGCCAATTTCAACGGATATTATATTTCACTCAATATATGTATATGTGTATGTTGTCAATTCTTCAATATACAAACATTTTTTTTAATTACATAGAGATAGTCATCAAATTATGATTCCAATCCCTTCATCCTGTATACATTTTGGAAAGTGTCAGAATTAGTGAAAATTTGCTAGAAAAATTATTTTAGAATTATCTTATCAAAAACCTGAGTGCATACTGAAATCTAGAGCTGACATCTGATGTGATTCTACTGCAGTTAGGCACTATGCAGACTTTATAAATCAGTATTCTTGGATTTGGATGTCAAGACAGTTGGACAGTGGAGGCAAAAATTTTTAAAGCAGCTATCTTAGAATAACATTTTTAAGTTCACCCAATACAAGGTCCAAGAGCCTTCCTAGGTAGAGGGGGATTGGATGCAGTGTGTGCTATGAATGTAAGAGAAAGAAGTAGAAAATTAAGATTATGAGGATATGGGAGATAGATAACTATTGACACTAGACTTGAAAAAGTTAAGACTATAGTGTTCTGGGAACCATCCACATGGGGGTCTGTTCCACAAAGTAGCAGGTAGATGAGTCAAAGATTGATCATAACCAACAGGACTTCACCTCAGGAAATCAAATAATATTACAAGATTATTTTCATTAAATACTATAAATGATGATAATTCCTCATCCCAGGAATTCAGACAGAAGACGATCAGGTGATGATAACAACAAAGATGAGGTCAGTAGTCCACATGCAAATACTGTAAATAATGATAACTCCGCATCTCAGAAATTCAGTGAATCGAAAGTAAATTAAAGGTGAATAATAAATAAAAATTCTCCCTGTTATAATAATACTTTCCAGATAAGTTTATCCAAATTCAACAAATATACAAAATAAAATGAGTAAGATAAGCATTTGAAAATGCTGCATCATCTTCATCATCATGATTGAGAAAGTATAAATGTGATGTAACACAAATTTGATTGGAGCCGCCACCTTCACACCTTTTCTTAGATGTTGACCTAAAAGTCTCTCAAAAGAGTAAAGTAACCCTGGAAATTCTCTTGTTAGTTTGGCATCTCTGCTACTGTGTCTGTGAATCTTTTAGAAAGTCCATTACTGAATTTGTACATTTTCACTTAATTCTAACTGGCAAGTTTTTAACCATTCTGCCTAGTGTTGATGCCTTTGCTAAGATCGTCTCTAAGTGGTCTTTCCTTTCCAGCCATAGCCACCTGACCATTCTGATTTCTTTGTTCATTCCATTTCTGTTCCACCTAATCACATCCTTTCTTACTTTAACTCTGTCTCCTTAAGTTATTTTGATGCTAAGAGTTTTTCTTAGGCCACAATAGCTGTTCCCATCATTTCTGGCTTCATGTTGCTGTTCTTTGCACTTTGATTGACTTTTTTGCAAGTAACTGCTTGTTGCATGTTTGTCTGGCTTTTGTGCTGTTCAGGTAATGCAATAAGAAACAGCTGTTGTATAAGATGGCCAGAAAAACAAAAATTGTCAGCTCTTTCTTTCTAACATTATATTTTCAGATATAACATTAAGCTGGTTCTGAGAAACATTCTTGTTAGAAAATTAACATAAAATCCTCAGTTATTGAGTGTAATTTTAATTTTTGCATGAAATTCTAAGATAAGTGTTAGTAATAATATCTGAATTTTCAATTATTATTAACTAGCTTAAAAGCCGCATTTGTGTGGACTTTTAAGCTAGCTCTCCCCTAGGGCTAATTGGGTCTCCAGCCCAAAACTAAAGACACCTCTGATCCAGCTTAGAAAGTAATAATGATAATTTTTTAGAAATAACTATGAATTCCTCCATTCTCCTCATGGAACTTAAAAACCTCACTTTAACTCTGATTTAGACTATAAGTCCAATTCTGGCCAAAAAACCGATTTGGGCTGAATGTTCAATTTGGGCTGAGATTCCAATTTAGGTTAAAAATTGAGTTCTTCAAACCACAAACTCTGTGGAACTTCAGTTGAGTTGAGTTCTTCAAATCCCAAACTCTACAGAAGTTTAAAATTTCATGTCATATAACCTTGCACTTTAATTTTGATTTGTTGGCATTTTCAGGAAATCAAATTGATTTCTTCAATTCACAAAGTTTTGGAGATATTTTAAACTGAACTTAAAACAAAAATTTTTATATTCACAAAGTTTTGTGTTATCTTAAATTCAATATAAATTAAAAAAACAAAACCAACCAACCAAGTTGAACAAAGGAATGTAACAGGAGAATTTCCCAACTAAAAAGAGGCACTACCATTACTATCATGGGCAGTGGACAGTGAGAGTTGATGACAAGGTGAGGATGGTACCAGAATAACAGTTGATGATATAGTGATGACAGTAGATCCACTGAAATAAGTATCTGAACCTTTGCCTTTTCAAATGCTGTCTGCCATACCAGGTTTTTCTATCACCATTTCTATCTATAAAAGGCAGGATGTGTGTGTGTGTGTGTGTGTGTGTAACGAATGCACAGTTGCAATTTTCGACGGATTTGCACCAAAATTTACATGCACATGCTCCAAGTTAGTGGGAAGGCCAAGACCAACTTTGCATTTCCCAGCTCCCATCGATAGTGGAAATAATCGATTTTTTCATGCTTCTATGGCAGTTTTCATGTAGTTTGTGGCCATCTTGTACTGGCCAGAGTGAGAGCCAATAGCTGGCTGCCACAAATAGGCAGGAAGATTCTATTAGCCAGTGTGAGAGCCAACAGCTGACTGACATGAATGTTAACTAGCATGCTAGCATGCAAAAAAAATTGATAGCTGCATTCGTCACAAGTGGGAAAAATTTAAATCTGCATGGTACTTTACTCCATTTGGCTCATTCGTTTGCTTAAACTCAACGTTGATTCTGATTCCGCATAACTGGGTTGGGTGTGAAAAAGTATTTGTTGTTAACATTCTTTTTTTATTTGTTTTTTCAGTTACGAGTCCTTTTTTAAAGCTGATCGTTTTGTGTTCATTTTGTTTAGTTCTATTTTCGTAATAGATTTAATGTTTAGTATAGAGCTTAGAAAAAATTTGCCGTATGAGATAGGCAAGAAGTAAGGCATGTAGCAACATAAGCACAGAAAAATGCCACCCCCTTAAAGGCAAGGAAGGGCAAAAATAATTTAAATCAAGTGATAGCGATTTCTGTATGAGTCGTACGATTTTTGAATCAAGCACGGACAACGCTGCTAGTTTTGAATATGGCTTCCTTTTGATCTTTGAGTTAGACTTAAGAGGACTTCTATTATTTTTTTAATCATTTCACTACAAACTAGGCAATAAAGCCAATAGGACACACGGGGGTTATTATTATTATTATTAGGTTATGAATTTGATAAAAGTGATAAACACTAGATTGAGGAATTTTAAACAGGAAAATCAAATATATTTCTATATCCTTAAACTTGAAAATCACATATACATTTCTATATTGTTAAACCGGAAAATCAAGTATCCTATCATATTACTTCCCAGTCAACTTTGATGTTCAAAAAGTTAAATGCAATGAGTGAGTGGTTATTGTTAAATGTAAATAAATGACAGAACTGTCCAACAAATAGAATTGACAAAGTTTGCAATAAACAACAAGAGAAAAAAAAAGAAAAGGGCAAAAAACAATAAAAGGTAAGCAAACAATATATACAAGGTAAATTAACAGTAATAGGGCAAAAAGTTCACAACGAATTGGGCTTGACACACGATAACAAGTTCAGATAAGTAAACATAGTGTTCTGACTTCAAGACTAAACAGATTGGAACTGAGTCAAATGAAACTGAGAACCAGCTTATTTTATTAGCTTAGAAGAAATCCCAGCATGCATTTGTGTGCTTCTGCCTATAAATTGGGGAGGGGAAAGTGTTTTACAGTCCTTCCCCAGTAAGTTTGGAATCAACAAAATGTCAATCACTATCTACTGTTTTCTTAATTCTTTTTCTTTTATTGTCCTCTCTCCTTAATAGTGTTTTCTTCCTTTCATATTTTTTGACACTTTATTGCCTTGTTTGATGTGAAGTGATTAAAAACAAATAAAATAAAATATTTAACATGTAAATCAGTTCTATTTCTGTATTTTTAAACATGAAAATAAAGATTTGAAATAAAATAGAGATAAGGAATAGAAATTGAGAATGTTGATTTTTCACAAAAGGTGATGGGGAAATAGACGCGTTTGAAAGCGATAAAACTAAGATAAAAAAAAACAATCCAGAAAACCAGGCCAGTGTTTATTAAATATAAAATAAGGGATTTGAAGCTTAAAAACATTTATATTAAGGAAGTCTTATTAGAGTAAAAAAAAAAAAAAAAATGGAATGAAGCTCAGCTTTACTTTGAGAAATCTAATGCAATAATTCATGGTTATTTATCTTTTCTCTCGCTCACTTTCCAGCAATAAAGATATAAACAGTGGTGTTGCATCTCAATATTCTTTGTTGAAAAAATGATGACTGGTTGTACATCTGTTAATATTTTATATCCAACGTTATTCACTGATAATTTGGATTTAGATTTGCATAGGAAGTTATCAAATTTGTTTTCATACAAATGTATTTGTTCATTTTTTTTTTCTTCTCTTAGTTTGATTAAATCATTTTTTTTTTATTTGTTTTAATCTTTTTTCTTATTCACTGGTTTTCTTTTTTCTCTTTTTATTGCTTCTGCATTTCTTTTTAGCAATCTAACAGTTTTTTTTTCCGTGTGCCTCAACCCAACTTGTTTTCTTCTTAATAATCCCATTAGCAGAGATAAATAATTGTGAATTATTGCATCATGTAAACCTCAACTTAAAATCTTCTGTTTTATCTATTTGTTCTTTTTTGTTTTAATTTTTTACCCTATTTTTTTAAATTACGTTTTTTTCCTTATCATTTATAAATTCGCAATATTTTTTCTTAATTCCCCCCCTTTTTATTTACATTTACATAATTTACTTTCAGACTTTATTTTTTCACATTCTCTATCTTTTCTTTATTCCTTCATTTCCATCTTTGCTTCTTTATTAATTTTATCCTTATTTTGTAGTTTTTCCTTTAATATTTCTATTTAATCAATTTCCATTTATTTCATAAACTTGCCTCCAATTTAATAAAAAAAAATTTCATTTGTAGTTATTTCTACTTAGAGATATCGTTATTTTTATTTTTCCAAGATGGTGACCTAAGATCACCACCATGATGCAAATATCTCTTATTAAATAATAACAGTTTTTCTGTTTAAATTTTTAAGATGAGAAATTAAGCATTATTTTTGCTAATCCATTCAGTCTTGCATCTCCCTCCTGCTTGGTCAAATCAAGACATGTTGCCTATTTAATTTGCCAAACTTCTTCAAGAGTCTGCCACATTTGGAAATCTTTTGCAAAATGCTGTCTGAATTTATGAGATGAAGAATTAACATTATTACAGAATAATCCATTTAGGCTCATATTCTTATCTTGGTTGTCAGAATATTTTGTTTCTTATGCTTTCTAGTCTTTACCAAGTGTATGTTATATTCGATGAACTTGTCAATTGAAGACAGGGTCCAGTCAAAATTTTGTCTTTTATGCTTTCTAGTCTTTACCAAGTGTCTGTTATATTCAATGAACTTGTCAATTGAATACAGGGTCCAGTCAATATTTCTGAGAAGGCTACCTAAAATAAGACTTCTGAAGAGGACCAGAATATAGGATACTTGAAACATTGAAAATGAAGATATTACCCCAAATAGGTTACTGTATAAAACTAATAATAGCTATGTGGTGACAAAGAAGAAAATTAAACTTCACATCTGATTTGTATTTTTTGTGCTGTCAAAAAAGAAAATCTGAATCAAGATTGGGTTGACTTTAGTAGGCCTCGAAATATGGTAACTGTTTTCATTTCCCTACCAGTCTGTAAGTCACATATGATATTTGTTGTTGAAAAATAAATAACTCCACTAGCCTTAAAGTAGTAAACATTCCATCTTTTTAAAATGCCAAGTGCCTTCAGGATGCAGGCAATTATGACTCTCCACTACTTTTTATTATCCATCAGTTGCTACATGTTCATGGGAAAGATAGGGTCATTTTCCATTGCATTCTCAATAGTTTTCCTTCTCTTAGACTGGTTGCCAAAGCTAGAAAGCTTTGTCTACCTTGCTATTTAGCCCATAGCCGGGAGGAGAAGAAACAGATTCATACTTTTTCCATTAGTGCAAAAGTGGGCATAACAAATTCACCTGGAATTTAAATTTAGTTCTCTGATTCTGCTTTCTACGCCAATAGTCCACCTTCCGAGCTAATACCCTTTGGAAAGGTATATATCCATCTCTTCTCCACAAATGTATGGGCTACTGGGCTACATAGCAGATTTAACTGGGCTTTCCCGCCTTCCATGCCAGCCAGTCTAGAAATAGTAAAACTCTTAACCATGGAGAAGGCAGTGGGAAATCTTTCCTCTATCATTCGCAAGAATGCAAGGTAATTCACAGGTAACAAAAAAAAAAGGAATTAGTGGAGAGTCAGGATCACCTGTATACTGAAGGGACATGCTACTTAAAAAAAGGAGAGTCTTAGATAGATTCAAAATTTCAGTGCCCAAACAAAATAACATATTGTAATATTATTTGAAACTTCTCAGAAGAAATATTGTCACTTATTCATTTTTGACTATTTCTCTTTTTCCTTTATTTCCAATCCAGGCCACTTATTTAATGGTTTTAGAACAGCATTATGAGAACTGCAATAAAAAATTATGCAAATAAGATAAAGAAAAAGTTGTCAAAAATTAATAACGGTCATAAGTTTTACTTTCTCTTTTAATGTTTGATTCATTTTCTTTCGACTTTCTTGATAAAGTGTTTGAAACATAGAACTACTTTTAAAGCACATTGTACTTAATTTTATTATTTGAAAGAATTAGGAATTCTGTTTCTGGAGAAATTACCAATTTGTTTTTCATGTTTTTTTTTTGTTTTTCTTTTTTTCACTATTCTTTCTCATGAGTAATAGAATTTTAATTGCACTGAAATTACCATTTCATCTAAGTTCATTACAAGTATTCAATTTAGAGCTTATCATCTCATCCACAGAACAAAAGCAACATTCCTGAAGCATAGCCAATTAAATTCAAATTCTGTTTGAGACTAAACATTTTTCTCTCTCAAAATTTATTAACTACTTTTTCCACTGTTAAAAACTGTCTAAATTAATCCATAATGTTTATTGTATACGTGTAGTTAAATCAATAAATCTGCAGCATAACAATTAAAAAAAGCATTTGTTATACCTCAAAGGTGTATTTTTCTACATAATCTCTTTCATTATCAGTGTATCTGATGCACTGGTGAATATTATTTACATTGATCAAATATTATACATTGAAATTTTCAGATTAAAATTAAGCTAATAACTGTAGCAACCTGTAAACTTGTTGATTTACTCTTTTACATACTATATATATATATATATATATATATATAATATCCAATGTCAATAGCACAACTTGGAGTTTCATGAAATTCTTGCAATTTTCAGGTGCAAATATAATCTGACTGTTATATAGTTTGCAAACTATATAACAGTCAAATTATATTAACTTTAATGTCTCAAAAACAAAACTGGTCTCTATTAATCACCACAGAGATCCTTCCCTGCCCTCCATTAGAATGTCTGATTCTCAACATCTCGAGAGCACCTCTCTGCGGCTGCTTGGTCTCACATTGACTGCTGACCTGAGATGGAACAAATACATTGAGTCAATTGCTTTGTCCACTGCAAAGAAAGTTGGCTCCCTGTGCCGCACCAGGAAATTTTTTCTCCTTGAAATCGATCCTTCAAATCTACAAATCAACAATTCGCCCTTGCTTGGAGTATTGCTGCTATATATGGTCTGGAGCCCCTTCTGTTTGCCTCAGGGTTCTTGATCAGCTCCAGAGGCAGATATGCAATATAATTGGCCCTGTTCTGGCATCTCGTCTACAGTTGCTCTCTCACAGAAACATTGTCTTTTTTACAAATACTCTCATGATAATTGCTCCGAGGAGCTGCATTTGCTGGTTCCCAGACTTCATGAATTCAAGCACCCTACAAGGCTAGCATCCCGCTCTCACCCTTTCACAGTTGAAACTATTAAATGTAGCCATCTCTTCTACTCCAATAGCTTCATATCTCGCACCTCTCGCCTGTGGAACTCCCTTCCCTATTCCAGTTTTCCTGAGAGCTATAATCTCCAACTATTCAAATCTAATGTCAATCGACATCTCCAGTTAGCCTTGATCTATCCACTATCCTTCTCCTCATCCTTTCCTCTATCACTCCTATCTGATCTTGCTCCAAATCTTCTGTAACCCCTTGTGTCCTAGTGGCTTCTCGCCTTGCTTTGGGTGAAATGCTTTAAAAAAAAAATGATATGATAAAGAACAAATAGGAAACATTTATCAGTCTAACACATTTCACTTTTGTTCAAGCTTCATCAGAGATTGAGAGAAAATAGACAGAAAGACAGAACTTTAATATTTTCAAATTTGTTTGTTTCAATTCTCATTGGTCAGTCTTGTATGTCTCCCCCACATAAACATTTGTGACCTGTGCAGCATGAAGAACATTGCTAGCATTCTGCCATTCCAATTGATGATTGGTGCATTTTATTATTCCAACAGCTCAGCAAGGAAGAAATAAATGATGTAGTCCATATCAGAGATAGTTGATATATTTCCTTTGCTACAGATTCATTCATAGCATATGACCATTTCATAGCTAGGCACTTGTATTCAAACAAATCTGTGGATGTCAACTTGGCAGACCTCAGTGATGTGTCTGCCCATGGACTTGTGTGTGCATTTGTAACAGGGTTACCTGTGCACATCAGGAGGCTTTTTCATGCTTCCTCTCGAATGGATGCACTGGGTGTCAAACAGCTGTTAGTGCAGGCTAGAGTCATGCTGATGATATGCTGGTAGTGAAATTGATTGTGGTAGGTGCAAAGCCTGAATCATTGGGTACAAACTCGATTTCTGCTATTAATCCACAGAGTAATATCATCTGTTACAGATGTGGTGGAGCTAATCATTTGGCTAGAAATTGAGCAATGAGCTGGACAAAGTGGGAGCTGACAACAAGACAAAGCTATACTTTGCTATTACTATGACAGACTGGGTCATATATCACAGAAACGGAAACAGATCAAAGGAACAGACTTCAGCACCAATATCATTCCTTCCTTGTCCAGATGTACATGCAGTGCTGCTTATAGTCAGTGTATTGGCTGACAGGGAATGGTGTTCAGCTCTTATTGACTCTGGTTGCTCATGATCGATCATTAGTACAGAGCAATATTGGTTGTGGACCAGGAAGCACATAGATGTGGAAATGATCAATGGTAGAATGCAGGCATACTGTGGTGTCAGGACCATTAATATCTGCATAGATAGTGGCAATTTAGCTAACGTTGAAGTCCTTGTGGTCTGTGACAAACTGCTAGGCATTGACTTACTTGCTGGAATTGATGCATTAACTGCATTATGTGGCACATTTATCACTCAGTGGACAGCAGGTGTGGTGTCATCCCTGTTATGCAACAGGGTGTTAGAATCCCTCATTTACAAGGATATTAGTGATGTTTATGAACAAGAATTCCTGTTGCAGATCGGCAATGGCTGGCTAATACTATACCACCACAGATGATACCTCACCACTGACTGCACCTGCAAATCAAGTCTACAAATGATTCCGCTTAAAAGGGATTGATTCAGTGCCTCCAATTATGTCTGTGGTGGGCCACAAAGTGTACAAGGTGGGAGGCCCTGTGTGGGTAAAGCCCCAACACAGTGTACAACAACTTTCAAAAGGGACGAATTACTGGACTTGGTAATCCACAATCAGTCTTATTGGATGAAATGCCACACCATGTCAGGGACCTTTGTCAATCCCTGAGTTTACAATCCTCAACAAGTAGTGAAGATATGTCCAAAAGTGAGAAGGAAATACTCATGTGCATGGATAGGCCAGATGATCCCATCGAGGAAGATTCACACATGGAGATGACGTTGAGGAATACAAACCAGTTCCCCTTCAAAGAAGCACTCAATGGAAGTGTGACCAACTCCAAGCTGTCATATCTGTGATCAGGAGATCAGGGTAGTGTTCCACAAATGCACATCGGTACAGATGCAAAAGATGTGCCAGATTGTGGAAATGATTGTCAATACCAGTTATATCCAGGTTTGTCCTGTTAGCAGTGGGATAGCTTGGCATGTCTAGATACAAGCCTCCCTGCAACTGGTCAATATCTGGGTCTTTGTAAGATACCTGATGCCAATAAAAGCAACATGAAAACCAGCAGTTGGCAAGCTTGTTAGATAAGTTTACACTCTGCTCCTTCTGCCTTCAGTATGTCCTGTGAATGTCAAATTCTCCAAGGCCTTTTATCTCATTATGAGTCCCAAAGATTTCAACTGTCTTCTGATCCTAAGCATGTTTACTTTTCACTCCCATTTTCCTTAAAACTTCTTCATTGTCCACATGTTTTCTCCATTGTATTCTCAGCATCCTTCTGTAGAAACCCAACTCTTTTTCCTCAAATCCCTTCTTCTTCTATGAGGAAATTGTCTTGCATTCAGTACCTTTTAGAGCATCCTGGGTATGACGATAAACTACATCCGCGTCCTGGGTAAGGCGATAAACTATATCCAACAGCAAGGCCTCTGATTAGGTCTTGAGGAGTGTGGAACCACCTCTTGATTGCTGGTGTACCCAGGTCCACCCTGACCCGGTGTGGTAGCACCTGTTAGGGTCCCAGCTATGGGCAAATAGTTAACCCCAAAACAGAGGTAAAAAGTATTTTCAAAGTGTAAAAATAGGTTTTAATACCAGAAATACTTTGTAAAACATTATTACCAGAATTAAATTTGTGAAGAAAAAAAACAAACTATTACCAGCAATATATTTTTGAAAAAAAATATTACCAGCAATACGTTTTTGAAAAAAATAATTATTACCAGCAATACATGTTATAAAGTAATATTACCAGCTATACATTTTTGCGGAAAAAAAATATTACCAGAAATAGATTTTTGACAAAATAAAATATTACCAGGAAAAGAAAAAAGTTGTCGGCATTAAATAACCCATTGAAGTTGGTATGCCATAAAACACAACAAACCAAACCACCATTTAGAATTGATACTACATTGGAGTTTAGCACTTTTTTCATTTTTAATGAAATTTTCCAGTTTCTTAATACTTCATTTAGATTTTAGAAGACATTTTCTGCTATTCTAATGCACCTTTGGACTTCTGTGTCACATTTGGTGTCATCTGTTAAGATATATCTTGGGTTATCTTTTACAAACACCCAGTCTGAAATTATTGTCTTTCTTCACACTGTTAAACCAGTAGTTTGAACTGACAGGTAATATCCTCTATTTCCTACCACATGACATGCATTGGCATACTATGCACACTTATTATTTGGTAAGGAATATTAGAAAAAAAATCTAATAATATTCAATATATATATATATATATATATATATATATATTACTTTAGCATTATTTTCATTTGTAATTATATCTAATTATATTTAATCATTTATAATCATATATATTTCATTTTGAGGTCATCAAGGAATAACTGTGTCAAACAAGGGATATTTAGCTGTTCCTTTAGTCCAGGGTGAATTTATATATTTATTTTTTAAGTAGTATGCCTTGTATGGTAGGAATTATGTTAAGTAAATCATCTTAAAACTCTGAACCGTGCTTTTTTTCAGAAAAATGTCAGTTAGGTTATTTAACATACAAATTTAAAATTGCTCTGAGTAATTATTTTTAGATAGCTTTTTCATTTTTATTATAGATAAAGATCAATTATTGAGTTATTGAAGGTGTTTTTTTTTGCATTAATTAGTGCTTTCCAAAGTCTGATATAATGATTGATGATGGAAACATTGTTTTTTTTTTTATACTTTTGCTTTATAGTTTTTCATGTTTGTTTCTGTGTTTCCTCTCCGACTCAGTGAAGCTTAGTTTCAGAGTTAATATTTATTACAGTCATTCATCTTCTTAATGGTGTACTGCTCAGTTTATCATTTTTTTTTGTTCCTTTTTCTTAATACTAAACTAAAATGAAAGCTACACCTGCTTCATTGAATACAAATGGACCATGTTACACAATAGCTGAGAATTTTATATTCATCTATGTAATAGTACTGCTTAAGTATATCATAATAAATAACTAGACTGTTGTAGTTTTGCTAAATTATAAAAAGATTATAGTAATAATAGTCATCTTTATTTTATATGATAAATATTACACAGATTATCCAGCCCTGTGCATTGTTAGAGATGTAATGTTTTGAATGATAAATAGGATGTTTGGTTTTATAAGACATATGAGGAGGTGCTGAAAAGTTTATGATCCAAAAAAAATAAAATCATGTTTGGTCATTTTGAGAAATGTGTTGAGCCAAAATATTATACATCTGTTTGAACTTGAATATAAAAAAAAAACCCAAAAACACATAGTCTTCTCTATACAGTTTGTGGTTGAACAAGGCCCTTAATGAGCAAATATTTTAATTAAATATCTTGAAACCTGAAGAAAGGTAAATTTTATTGCTAAATGAAAAAAAAAAAAAGAATATTTTTAATTGCAGAATGAATGCCTATGTTTCAGGTGCCACCTTCAAAAACAAAGTAGAGTCTATGGTAGTCAAAGCTAAATATTGACTTATGGAAAGGTCTTATTTTCAAATCAGTGGGAGCTTTTTCAATAGAAAAGCATATAAGACTCTCCCCATTTCAACAGGAAATATTAAGAAAAGATTGTTGGATGTTAGAATTAATGTTATTAGAATCTTGTCCATATTATATATTTGCCCAAGGTTTATAACAATATTATGTTGAAACATTGGTTCTCATATGATCATCAAAGTTAAGCAACATTGATCTTGGTCAGTACCTAGATGGGTGGGAATATCAGGTACTGTAAGTTTGGGTGTGTGGGTCATGTAATGGGTAAAAACTTGGAATTGGGAATAAGCGAGCTGAGTTCCAATTCCAGTCTGGTTCATTATATTCATTTGCATGCGAATACTCTTGGAAAAGTTATGGTGATTTTCTAAGCTTAGTTTAGATGTGACAAAAAATCGAATGTATGGGGCACCCACTGAGGATCAAACTCACTATTAAGTCATAATTGATCTAGCAAGAGAAGCTTGCTAACCACGTTGAATTGCCAACCTTTGGAAAGTTATAAATCCATCTCTTCTTCCTCGCAGCTTTGGGTTAATTTATTGAACTTGTATCAGTAAAAATCTTTATTGTCTCAAAAAAAACCCAAAAAAAACATGGCTACTTCAGTGAAATGGAAAAACTTGTAAATTTCATTTTTTTTCATTTGTACACCATTACTGTAAATAATAGCCTGCATTCATATTTACTAAAAAGTCCTGTGAAAATTTAAATATTCTAATGAATCTTAATTCTTAAATTAAAGATTGAAGTAGCTCATGGTGAGTTCTTCAACAATAAAATATCTGTAGAAGTTCACTTATATTTGAGCTTAACAAATTCAACAAAATATTGCAGTAACAATCATAAATATAGTAAGTAAGTGGGTACAAATGAAAAGATTTGAAATTGACAATTTTTTACATTTTACTGGAACAGATCTTAAACACTTCTATCTTCTCTTCTTTCTTTCATTTTTCCCACTAAAACCAAGTAGGAACTCTGATATGACATTTCCATCTTGGTCAAAACTGAATATCCATTATATTTTAGGTATTAGCAGGATGTAACGGTCGCGCAAACTAAGGAACTAACAAACAAAGTGAGGGACAAACAGAATTATAATAGGATGATTGCTATTGTTAGTGGGGAGTTAACTTACCTCCCCCATAAAAGATGGTAACTCAAAATACAATGGAGTTGTCCACTACTGCAGCACTTTTGAATTCAATGTAGAACTCATGGTTTTTAATCCAGACAATTCTTGCTGTTCTCAGGCAGTAAATGAATAAATGTTATTTTATTATGTGTTAAATGCACTTGTCTTTTATTCTCATTTGTTTTTGTTCATCCCAACAACCTGGGATATAACAGTTATAATATTTTGTCAATGTTCTTAATCTTTAATATTTAATGAGGTGATAGCAGAATTTCCATGAATATTTTATAGCTGTGGGACTTCTTCAATCATTAGCTTAAGGTGATCAAGTATGTCCTCAAATTTTTTATCAGTTAATTGCCATGCATTCTTTAGGGAATATAGTGGAGTGTTTTCCTGTTGTCTTCTCTACAGTTTTAAATTTGGAGATTCCTTTTCTTAGACTGGTTACCAATCAAGGCTAGAGAACCAAGTCTATCATATTATCTAAGCTATAGCTGGATCATGGAGAAATGGATTTATGCCTTTTCCAAGAGCATTTGTGCAAAACTGAATGTAGCAGGATAGGCCAGAATTTGAAATTGGCTCATTACGTTCACTTTCCACACTAATAACAGTCACAATACCTGTGCATCTGCTCAAAATATACTGACCACACAAGATTACTTTGAATTTTAAGTTCATCTCCTTCATAAATGGCAAATGTATTGTAATTTGTTATAACATTTGTGTCTTGCATTATATTTTGGCATAAAATGTTTTCTATCTCAAGTTTGAGGTGAAAGGCTCCATTTTAATAATTTCAGGAGAAGCTCTTGAGATTGTAAGGATTTACATATTTTTAAATTTGTAATAATAAATTAGATATATTTTGCTGAAAAATAAAGTGTTTACAAAAAAAGACTAAGACTTAATATAAAACTATATTATTGTTATATCATTATAGTAGGATAAATTCATATTTTAATCTTCCTTGCTACGTGTTTGGTGAAGATGGTGGTGAAACACTCAGTAGCATTAAAAAGAAGACTTGTCAAAGAGTAGATGAACCTCATTTTAAGGTCAATGGCTATCTTGCACAATGGGGTAAACTGGGCTTCATATGCAGCCACTGCAGTGATGACACAGGATTGCTGGGTGGAGAGCTTCCTAAACTGAAGGCAATGATAAGGGCAAAGTTTCTCCCCAATGGCATCAATGTCCATATGAATGTAACTAAGACAACTGTTTATTGATTCATTTTCTATGGCTTATCAATTCTTTGCCGGTTATTGAAAGACATAAAATATTCTTTGATTGTATGAATTTTGGTGGGGGTGTTAATAATGGATTAGTAATAAAAGTCTTACTAATTAACCCATAGCTGAGCGAAGAAGTGGTGGATTCTCACCTTTCCGAAGGGTATTTGCACATGAATGAATATAAACATATCCAATGGGAATTCGAACTTGGCTCTCTGATTAACAATTCCAAGTTATTATCCATTACATTACTTGAACATCCAAGCTTACATCACCTGGTATTCCTAAGCAGTCACCCATCTATGTACTGACCAGGCTTGATGTTGCTTTACTTCAGTGATCAACTGGTGTTTCAACATCATGTGGCTTTAAGACATGACCAAGACAGGACTTAAAGTTGGAGGATAATGCCTGTGGTTTGACCTGGAGATGGATGGGTTCCACCAGGTCTAGTTATTAATGAAAACCTCTCTGGCTTTCAACATAGATATGTGGAGCAAACTAGTCAGGTACTCAGATTTTAGCAACCCTACAAACTGCACCCAGTCATGGGGCTGATGATGACGATTACATTAATCTAAATTACAAATTATTTTCAGAAAAAATTGTCACTGAAAACTAATATTCAATATCGATATGTCTAATTTTTATATTCTTATACTTTTTAATCAAATGTAATCCGATTCTGATATCATTTGAATTTAACAAAAATAAATTTCAACTCTCTTCCTTGGTCAAGAGATACTGTTATCCCTTTTTTTTGGAGGATATGGTTCAGTGTAAATTAACTTAGTCCCATGATGCATCTGGAGGTAACATATTTGTAAATCTGAAACGTATTTCTTTGATAATTGCTTTCATCATTCCTCCAAATAAGAAAAATATAAACTCATTTCCACTTTGTTGGCAGAAGTAACAAAGCTGTAATGTTAACCCTCAAGCCTCATTCATTGACTTCTTCCCAGGTGGTCAGTATTGCTCTTCAAGATGACCACTTTCCCCAACGTATAATTGCTATTTATTTTATTGATCTTGCAAAGACAGAAATAGTCCAAGCTGATTGTTTTGATATTCAATATTTTATATTGGTATTATTCCATTCTATCATATTGCTTTAGACCAGCAAGAAATATTTGTCTTATTTGATTGGATAAATCTGAATTTGCTTCATTTATACTACTAGTATTAGTAGAAATATTATCTTGAACTTTTATTAGCTGATCTATTATCACCATTATTAATTTTTGACTCGTATTTATTTCATCTTAGTTTCAATTGGTTTATTTATACTATTTGTATTATTAAAAGTAATTTTATCTTGAATTTTTATTAAATGAAGTTAAGCCATTATTAATTTTTTTACTTTTATTTCAATTTCACTTGCTTCATTTACACTATTAGGAAAACTATCTTGAAGTTTTTTTTTAAAAGATGAATTGTTGCCAACATTTATCAATTTTTGACTAGTATTTCTTTCATCTTAATTTCACTTACTTTTTTGAAGTAGTAGAAATATTAACTTAAACAATTTCTTAGATGGATCATTGCCAGCTATTATTAATTTTTGACAATTTTTTCTGTTGCATTATTTACACTAGTAGGAATATTGAACAATCATTTTAGATGAATCTTTGCCTATTATTAATTTTTTATTAGCATTTCATCATAATTACAATTTCTTTATTTACACTAGTAGAAATATTTTCCTGAATAATCTTTTTAAACCTTAATTTCACTTACTTTCATTGTAACCACTCATATTGTCATTTTGTGCCCATAAGTGAATAGCTTGTATCAGAAATAAAAAAAAAACAAAAACATTATTGGCAAGATGCCATCTCAAATGTCTTTCATCAGGTAGAGCAGATATTTCATAAAAACTGGCTTTTTTCAGACAAAATGGATGCAAGTTAGAATCAAAAGCTTCTTCTTTATTTCTGATCTGAATCATTTGCTGATCATCTGAATAATTGTAATGAAAGGCTACTAAAATTAGAATGAAAGAAATGCAACTCAAAATATTCATAATGCTAATCCTTGGTCAGATTGTAGGCTCATGCTTTGAGAGATTTATCAAACTTTTATGAAAATCAATTCAAAATTTTTACATAAAAGCATTGCTAATTATTACATAGAAAATGTATAAAATAAAGTATAAAGGGATTGTTAGTGGTCAGAAATTAATGCAAGCATTGCTAATAAAATAAGGCTATTATATGTACATTATAAATGCACTGGTAATAATTTTATGAGAGAAATACTTTGAAAATCAGAAGAAATACGATTATCATTTGCAAAGGATGAGTGCATGCCTTACTGACTGACTATGGCTATTATTTGCATAATGGAAATGCATTGCAAATGAATTTTTATTATAGACATCTTATTTGACTATAGAAATGGATTGTAAATTGGGAAGCTCAAAACCTGAATCCTTCTGCCATGTTCTATATTTACAAGAGCCAGCTGAGACCAAAACTGGAGAATTTCTGACATGTCTGAGCCAGTGCTGCCCAGTCCTCACTTTCCGGCCTTTACATATTTCAAAAGTGTTTGTGCAGCCTTTTCAGCGATGAATTATTCTGGAAGTTATTACCTTGCTATATAGTAATAGATTGGGATATAAGAAAATTTGTAATTAAATATGACAAAATACAAAAGGTCTGTAATGTTATCAGTCTTGACCTGGCATCTCAATTTCAGTCACTTTCCCACTATCATGATGTGGCTTCCCTCAGTCTTTTCTATAAATATTTTCATGGCAATTGTTCTCATGAACTCTCCTTCATACCTCAACCACATGAATTTAATCATAGTACTAAATTAGTAGCTAAGTTACATCATTCTACTATTGAAATAGCTAGATGTAACCACAAGTTCTTTTCTAATAGTTTCTTCTCTTACACTTCTCACTTGTGGAACTTTTTTTCTGGCTTCTTGCTTTCCTGTCAACTACAATCTTCAAAAATGTAAAGGTATCATCAATTGCCATCTTGTTTTCTGAATCTTCTTTTTTTTGTCCCTTCCTCTCAGTAGAGGTTTCTCATTTTCTTTCACTCTCAGTAACCCCTTGCATCTTAGTGGCATTATCGCCTTGCTTGGGGTGAAATGATTAAAAATAAACTCATCCAACACACCCTATATAGAGTCAAATATAACATCCTGGGTATGACGATAAACTACATCCAGCATCTAGGCCCCTGATCAGGAGGTTTTGAGGAGTGTGAAACCACCTCTTAATTGTTGCTGTTCCCAGGTTCACTCTGACTCGGGGTGGTAGCACCTGTTAGGGTCCCAACTATAGGCAAATAGTTGATCCCACAAACTGGAGTCAAAACATTATGAAAGTATAACAATACATTTTTATAATAAAAATACCAGCCAAACATTTTAATAGTAAAAATATTACCAGCAATACATTTGAGTAAAAAAAAAAAAATTATCAGTAATACATTTTTTAAAAGAAATCACTAATACTCACAAGAAAATTACATTTTGGCATTAATAGACCCTTAAAGAATTGAATTGCTGCTAAACATAAAAACTCAAGTATAAACCTGACCAATATTTGTCCATAGAATCAAGAATAAGAATAAACAGATTTCAATATTAAATGACCCAACAATGGATGATATGTTATAAAATCCATCAATCTAACTCAAGATATGTTGAGGATCATCTAATATCCACCGAGAATAACATGGAAAATCTTTTTTTTCTGGAATTATGCAATACAGTCAGATAAAACCAAAATATAAATTTATATAATTCTATTATATATTAATAAATACACATATACTTACATCTGGTGTACAATTTAAGTTTTGTTGGTTACCCAACTCATCAGGCACAAGATATAGCTCATACACAGTTGCTAATATCTAGTGATTTCATTTACCTAACCCTATACCTATAATTATATTGCATAATGACTTTTATAAAATATATAATTCTATATAATATATATCATTCTGCAATGTGGTCATATGAGTACAGTTATATAACTGTTCAGTGTAAATACAACAAAACCTGTGTGTGACAGAGAGAGTTTGGGAAACACACACATATATTTTTTTTAGTGAAATTGGAATAAATTTGAATAGTAAAATTAAATCGGATCATTTTGTTTACTGATGTGGAAATTTGATCTAGGGCAGAAGATTTATCCATTGAATCTCGGTCATCAGTAGACAATGGAAATGGTTGAAATAATTTTCATCGATTAAAAATTGAAATAGAGCTGAGTAAGTTAGAAGGAACTTTGGAATTCACATGATTTTGGTTGAAGCAGCCAAAACCCTGTGATAATCATGTGCAAAGTAGTAGGGCAAGGTTCAGTTGTAACTAGCCAGATTTTTCTATATAAACGCGTAGTTATGCTGAAAAAGAAGCAGACGGGTGATCGTTGAAATGGAAGATAGAGATGGAAGAAGCAGACGAAAGAGAGAGACAGAATAGAATTAGCCCGGGCAAGAGTTGGGCTAGAGACAGTGGAGAGTCGAGTTGGAGACTTAAGAAGGAGAGAAAGTGACACCAGAGATTGGAATGAAACGTCCGCTAACATGTACTGTTGATATAAGTACTGCTGCTACTGTTACCACAAATATTACTACTACTGTTACTACTGCTAGGGAGAAATGCCACTATAAACTTTAAGCCATGCACAGAAATCTTATTCCCTCATCGCAAGAGTCGTATATTGTTCTGAAACGATTTAACAAGTTAATCATAACACACTCTCTCTGTGTCCAGAATCCAGTGTATGCATTTTTACATCAATTACATTTTTTTTCTGTGACCCATTTCTTTTCTATATTTTTTTTTTCTGCTATATAAAAGACATTAACAATTCAATGATTTGTCCGGCTTTCTGTATACATTAATTTTTTTTTTTTGCTGCATTCTAAATTTCTTAGTGAAGACTGTCCAGCCATGTGTACATCTTCAGTCGACCGTGAATGGATGGACATCACTTCTGCTTTCTGGATCAAACCAAACACAACGTGGGCAGGAAGCAGGATTAAACCAGTGGACCAGTCGAATAATCTACGGATGCTCTGGAGATCTATGGCCACTCCCTTAAGTTCGGTTAGGACTGAGTAGACACCTCAACCCAGAGAGTAAGACATCAGAGGTTGAGGGGCTGGGGTGAAAGTGTTAGATATAAGAAAAAGAATATCATCCCAACAGTAACATTTGGTGGAAGTAGCATACTGGTATGGAGGTTGTTTCTATCAGGATGAACAGAACATGATTGAAGACAGGACTGATGATGCTACATATCAACGAATGTTGTAGTCTGCTTGAATTTCTTGAATGAGGATTTATTATTTACAGTCAGACTAAAGAGCCCATTTTTGTTATTGTTATTACAACATTTGGCATTCTTCAGGTGTCTGTTGATCCAGGTGATCTTCAGTGAATATGGAGCCATTAATAAAGAAAGAGGAACAACAATGGCCAGGCTTAACAGAAGAGTTGTAGCAGCAGAGCAGGCAATAAGAACATTCTAGCTTCAGGATTGTCCCATAGGACAACAGCCAAGAGAATTAAATCTTTGTTTTGTCAGTTTAGTGGTATAGTCATTATTAGCTCAAGTAATGCAGACTCACACTCTGTGGAAACAGGATTAGCAATAACTAAACACTACTAAATTCAGATTAACAGACATTTGAAGGACACAACAAAGAAAATGTTGTTATAATAACAACAAAAATGGCAACATGCCTTTAAATAATGTAGATTTTGATAGAGCACCTGCAACCATCTTCAAAAACCTTGAAATGTTGGACTTATTAACAGAACAACAGTCCTAAACATTCAGTTAAACTTGCAGCAGAATGGTCCCAGACCAAGAATATTCATTTCATGAAGTGACCCTGCCAGTCTGTCCAAGAATTTTGCTGATCTGAGTGAATTGTCTGGAAGAGTGCGAGAAAATACTGGTTGAAATTTTAAGGAATTTTGGTAGCATTCACAAAGAGTGGGAGCTGTCATTGCTTGTAGAGGTTATATGGCCACATATTTACTCATGTATCAGATATTTGTTGCACTTGAGCAAGATGAGTTGCTCACTCAGAAACCATCTACGTTCAACAGTCATTACACAGAATGCCTTCCTAATGACCTTCTAGCCTTGATGCAGGACTATGATGGTTAGCGTGATAGACTCATGAATGCCCAACCTAACTCAACCAAAAATAATAATTATTGCTTCTTATATTTTTACTCTATCTTTTCATTAATGGGGCATAATAAATAACAGTTTGGAATGAAAAACTGGAATACCAAGTTCAAATTTCAGTTCGGTTTGTTACATTCGCTTATGCACAAATTCCCTTGGGAAGAGTATGAATCCATCTCTTCTCCCCCCAGCTATGGGTTGAATAGCAGGACAAACAGAGTTCTATAGCCTTAATTCTGCCTAATTAGTCATGAATTGAAAAAGACATGATCGCACAAGTGTATATCATATATGGCACTTGATTTTTCATTGGTCAAGTGTCTTTCAATCTTTTTTATTCTATATCAATATAGCTCTCTTTTCTGAATTTAACCTGTTTTGAAATGGTATTCTTCTTCCATGTGCCAAATCCTTTCAGAACATAAGTGATCATGGCCCTCAACAACTTCTTATTTTTTGTTACTCTAAGTAATTTTGTCTCTTTACCATCCGTCTTTGTCCTTGTTCTTTCATTAAACTTGTTAAACAGGTTAATTGTTTTTTGCCTTTGCTTTCTTGCCTTTACTGTGCCCTGTGAATGTTAAATTCTTTTGGCTTTCTTTCCTTAGTGTCATAGAAATTTCAGTTGTCTCCGTAATTATGTTTCTTTGTAATTCTAATCTTCCTTAAGACTTCCTTATTTCTCATGTGTTCAGTCCATGGTATTCTAAGAATTCATCAGTAGAACCACATCTCTGTCACTTCAAATTTCTTCATCTGTATGGGAATTGTCCAGAGTTCACTGCCATATAGGAGATTAGATATTGAGAAAGGCCTCCAGTCTGTGGTTAACTGGGGTGGGGAATAGCCTGTAAATTTTAATGCCTCCAAAATAAAACTGCTCTTGTTTAAACACTATAGAGAAACTTTTTTTACTTGCCATCAGCATGGCTGATGCTAGATTCCTGGAAAGCAACACACTGCACTTGCTTGGCCTCATGTTTTAACTGATTTGAAATGGGACAACTACATCAAATCCATAGCTGCATCTACTGCAAGGAAAGCTTGGTCACTGTGTTGGAACAGAAAATTTTTTCTCGTTAGATTCCATCTTGCTCATTTACAAATGTACCATTGATCCATGCATTGAATACTCTTGCCATATTTGGTCTGTTGCTCCTGCTCATCATCTTGAGGTTCTTGACAAAATCCAGAGACGGATCTGTTATGTAATTGATCCACACTTGGCATCTTGACTTCAGTTATTTTTTCACTAATGTAGTTTGGCTTCCTTCCGTCTTTTCTACAGATATTTCCATGGCAACTGCTCTGATGAGCTTTTTCTTTTTACTTGCTTGCCTGTTAACTATAATCTTCAAAAACTTAAATGCAGCAACAGTTGCCATCTTCTCTATCTCTTGAATCCTGTTCTTCTGTCATTTAATCAATCCTCCCTATACTCAATCTTTTCTCTCACTTGTAGCATTTCTGCTTTGCTTGCGATGAAATGATTAAAAAAAAAGAAATATTTCATAGCAGTGCAGCTATTGGTTTTAGAAATATTCTTATATGCCTTAATACTTTATTTCCAGAAGCATCTTTCTCTATTCCTATGTGTTTTCAGTTTTGTGTGTCATATTTTATGTTGTTTATTACAACACTACCTAAATATTTAAATTTCTGTACATGATTCAACATCCCTAGTTTGCAGATCACACCTCGGATTGTCCCTTTTGCTGAAAAACATGCATTCCATCTTCTGAAGAAGTTTGAAGAAGTATAATTACTTTTTCATTTTTTTTAATCATCAATATTTGCTTTTTTATTTAATCATTTCACCCCAAGCAAGGCAATAAAGTCACTAACACACAAGACGTTACTGGAAGTGGAAGATAATGAAAAGACTTTAGTGAATCGAAAGGACAATAAAAGAACAGTATTCAGGAAGACGGAAGATGATGATTGTTATATTGAAATTTTTGAAGGTCATCAGTGACTGGAAAGCAAGTTCTGCAGACAAAAAGTGTAAGAAAAGAAACAATTCAAATAGAACTTAAGTACATCTAGACATTTGAACAATAAAACATCGAGACCTTCTGTTTAAATTCATGCAGTCAAGGTACCAAGGAGAAAAGATGACTAGAACAATTGCTATGAAAAGATTTATAAAAAATACACAGAGAAACCACATCACAGCAATGGGAAAGTGACTTCTATCAAGATCCCAGGTCAGAACCAATAACATTACAGATCCTTCTTTGGATTTTTTTAGAGAATCTCAAGATATACAGCAGATGTATCAGACCAGATATGGCAGCAGTATTCAATGCATAGATGAGTGGTAGATTTATAAATATGCTAAAATAAACTTTTTGCAATGTGTATGGTATCTTTTTGCACTCACTTTATGTACATAACATTAACCAGTCTTTGTCTGAGCGTTAAACCTAATCAATTAGCTATAATTACTGTATTGCTTTGAAGTCTGAATGCTGGCAAATTTCAAGTTCAGTCTTTTGAAATTAGCACCTCAGTAATTTCAGAAACGGTTTTTGCATCTTTTCATCAAGATTAAAGATGAAGACTTGGTTTTCCTGTTCCCATTGATTAATGACAATTCTTTCTTTCTTTGCACCATTGCTACTGTTTCATACAAAGCATCAAAAATGCAACTGATGTTCTTTTAGCTTCAAAGTTTCCGGATAAACAGTGAACAAAGACTTGTTGCACAATCTGTTCTTTTTTTATGATGTTGAAGAAAACAAAATGGATTTTATCAAGAGACAAAGATAAATAATACCTTTATAAAACATGAAGAGGAGGAGGCATATTGAAAATTTCTGTCAAAAAAGAAAAATATGTGTTGGCTTTTTTAACAGGAATTTTTGACATGTCTCTTCTTCATGTTATACTCAAGTTTTATACCACTGAGAAATTGTTTAAATATATATATATATATATATACACACATATTAAATATCCTAAATTCTAAGGTCGATGTTAGTTTCAGATATAACTATCAGATGAAATTTCGGTGAAAGTATTTAGGGATAGGCATGTCTAGTACATTTAATACCAATCTTGTAAGCTTTTCAAGCCCCAGTTTTCAGTGGCCATATAATGATTATCAGTCTATATTTATTTATATATTTCCTGTCCTACCTGTAATAAAAAAAGGAAGTAAATCAACTTTAGCAAATTTATTTTTAATAATCTATACACATAAAATATTTATCTGCATTTAGGCAAAATTACTTCCCAAGCAAAATGAACCATTTGATTAACCAGTTTCTTTATTCATATGTTTCTTAGATTGTAGTTTTATTTGATCAAGCTTTTCATATGAGGCATGCAGATACCTTTGTCTATGAAGTGATCATCTTGCTTCAATTTGGTATTGAAATAAGTTTTGTTGTCACTCTCTTTGTCATTCTGTTGCTAATCTTTTTCATCTAAGACAGGTATTTCCATTTCACTATTATATTAAAGATATTAAATTTTTAACACAAAACAGATATTGAACAAAAAGCAATTTATATATTACCAGAGTAACCAATGAATCATTAATACCAATGAATGTCTGAAAAAAATTAAGACAAAAGACTCATTTAAAGACAGTACTTTAGCCTCCATTTTAGTTGTGAATTCTTTATCTCCACTGTATTGAATCTTGATACATTGTTTCAAGACTTTTGTTTCATTGCATCTCACTATTAAAATCTAACAATTACCATTATTTTTGACAGTACACATACGCTAGTTATTTAAGAATAACAAAACATTAAATACTAGTGTTTTATTAGATAAAATATATATCCTAGCAAACACAATATACACTTTATTTATAATTTTAATAAAATAAAAATAATAACAATAGTAATGCAAACTATTGATATTCATAAAAATATAATTCAATCTATATCAGGGTGAAAAGAATTTCTGTCAATAAAGTGCTCATTACTAATCTCAAACAATAATTATTGTATCAGGAGTAATTTAAGTTCACAATCCTTATTGGAGGTCAACTTGAAATCACAAAATTCTCAGTGAGTCTTCAATAAGTACTGTGAACTTAAATTGCCTTTGATACAATAATATCTATAATAACATACACATTATCTGTGTGAGAAAACTTTTAGCTTTCAACTAAAGTATTGTCAAGACAGTCTCAATGACATGTTTTGGAGAATCTTTCAAAAAAAAAAAATAGAAATAATCTTTGGTCTTATCACTGATTACTTTAAACATTTCTCACAAATCTATGATACATGAGAGGGTGCTGAAAAGTTCTCAACCTCATGCACTTCTGACCAAATGAGCAAATATGTTTTGAAAAGTGGAACTTTTGAAATTATTTTGAACTGTAAGAATGCTGACCCATTCTTAAAAAAAAAAAGGTAAAGAACAATAAATCACAGGAATTATATTAAAAAACAGTACCTATTCTGCAAAATTGCAAAGCATGAAACTGCAAATGCTGTAAATTGGTAAATAATCCCAAAATGCTACTCTATGTGTATTAAAAAACTCTTTTAAAAGAATCTAAATTAGGGCACACTTATAAATGTAAGAAAAAAATATACACATAATATATATATATATATATATATAAATATATATATATATATATAAAGACATTTTATATTTAACATTCTTTTTTTAAAAAAAAAGAATGTTAAACATAAAATGTCTTAAAATAATTGTTGGACTTTGTCCATTTAATATATATATATATATATATATATATATATATATATATTTATGTAATTTAGTATAGCTTATATATTTGTGCAATTACCCAGCTTCATGTACAATGCAGCCCTGAATTTTTTGCAGGAATTTTAACCCTATCAAAAAAAATACTTGTGTTTAGTGCACCTGTCACCAAAAATGCATGATTTTTAACCTCATCAAAAAATGAATATATAATTAATAATTGAACTGAAAATTTAATCTTAAAATGTTTGTAAATTGAAAAAAATGCATCAAGACAAGAAAATTATCTATGTATATTCTTTGAAATCAAGCATGGTAATGTGTGATATCAAAGTTTACATCCATTAAATTGAATCTCAGAACTTGTCCTCTTCAGATCTATAAATTCATTAATGGCCACCATAAAATCTAATATTAATTATGAAAATTAATATAAAGAAGATCCAGTATTAAGTTTGGGTTTCTAAAAAAACGTCCAGTATTAATTACAAGCTTATTAAAAAAATCCAGTATTAATTATAAATTTATATAGATCAAGTATTAATTGTAAGTTCCTACCAATAAGCCATTAATATTCAGAGTGAACATTAATGCATTAAGAGCTTGCAGGGACAGTACCTTCACAGCTAGGATCTGTCAGGCCATGTTCATGGTGGCAGACCATCTTCATTCCCTTCCTGTTCCTTTGATAAAAAGCAACTTCTTCCCCAGAACTGTTACTTTGTGGAACAAACTTCTGAGAGAATGCTTCCTTGAGAACTACAATCTCAGTCTCTTTAAGTCCAGTGTCACCCAATATCTATTCTACTCATTCTCATAATATTCTCCTACTTTCTCCTTCTTTACAATCTCACTCAGTAACCCTTGATTGGCCCTTGGATTGGGTGAACTGTCAGTAAATAAATTAAACAAAAAAATAACATTTAGCTGTTAGGGTTTTATACCAAGATATAAGAGTCTTTGGATTAATTACTCGGTTTTTAGGGGCTAAAATATTGTTTCTGATTGAATATGTAGTGCAAAATCTTGACTAAAAAACAGCATTAAATATTAGTCTTACTTTTAGGTTTATCTCTCTGATAGGTGAGCTATAGTCATGCTTAATAAAGAATACTTTGACTTTTGAATGTAGAGTCAATCCTACCAGTTTCTTTTCTTTTTATTATTGTTCACCAAAGGCTCAAGAGCTACTCAATGTAGAGGGCTAGAAAATGAAGATGCTGTAAGGGTATACTGGAAAACTGATAGCAGTGCACACTATGAGGATATGTAGAATAGACAACAGCTGACTGCCAATCTGATGAAACCAAGATTGTAGTGACCACGGAAATGTCCTCTTGGGAGTTCGGGCCACAAAGTTTGATAAGGAATTATGAACTTGAGGTTCAGTAACTACTGCATCTCTGCTGTAGTCCTAGGGCTTTATCTTCTGAAACAAAGACTCTATGGAGTTAATGTCATCATTTTGAATAATGGTCATTATCAGATGTCACTGTGATTTTATTTCACTTGTACTGTTGTATAGTTTCTTTGTCTAGAAAAGCAATTCTGGAATGTCTTGGATATTCAGTGTCAGTTCCTGTCTAAAATGGAACATGAATTCATGATAACTTAGCCAGGAATTACTTTTATTCTTTTCTTTCTTTCATTTTCTTTTGGTATGGATTTTTATTCTTGTTTTCCTTTTATCTTTTTTCTTTTCAAAATATCTACTGTTTATTTTGTGCTGTGACAGACAATAGCAACCATCTACCTTTCAGCTATAATCTCTTATTTCTCTAATGGTTTACATTTTTTTTATTTTTGTTTTGATTATTTAGTCATGCTGCCATTCCAGTTATAAGTAAATGTCTTTAGGATTTTCTCAGCATTTCTTTACTTCATTCCATTCTGGATTTTTATTGCCAGGTTACTTAGAATTGGATTTTTCACCTGTTCAAAGATGAGCCATTTTTTTGTATTTTTTATTTTTTTTATTTTGTTTGGTTTCTCTAAGATGACAACCATTTCCATTCCATTGACCATTTTTATTCCTTTCTTCAAGAGGAATAAATTCCATTGCAAGCAAGAGAATCTTATCTGCATCCTTGACAGGAATTCACATTTTTAACATTTGTTTTTCCTTCTTATTTCTTTCCATCGTTTTTTCTTTATTTATTTTTGAAATATTTTTCTTTCTTTTTATTCTGAAATTTTTCTCCCTATACTTGCATTTCTTTGTAACTCACCAAGATAGCGAAAGTGTTCAAAGATCTTCCTGATATTTATGGTAGCAGCTTAATTTTCTACATCTGTGTAAAAAAAAAGATATTATGATATTAAGATATACAGTTAAGCTAAAGCCTCATAGCAATAATGCTTCTTAATCCCTTAAATGTGTTTCTAAGCTCATAATTTTTCTCGCACTTGTTTTACTAGGCAATTAGGCTGACTAATGTATTATAGAATGTGCATTGTGATGATATGGATATTGGCCGGAAGGGGAAATTGGAGTGCTGAGTTCAAATTCAGTCAGGTTTGCTATATTCACTTACAAGAAAAGATATTGGGGAAAAGTATGAATCCATCTCCCTACAGCTATGGGCTGAATAGTAGGTCAGACTTGTTTTTATAACCTTGGTTGGCAACCAGTCTACTGCAGAAAGAAATGGTAACCTACTACAAGAAAATCTACCTAGTCAGTCATGAATTGAAACAGACATGATCTCCCAAGCATGTATCAGGTATAGCACTTAAATGACTGAATTTATTATAGCAGTAACCTATTTATTTTTATAACAATTAAATATAACATTAAATATGCTTCTTGGCTCATCATTTTTCTCAAATTATTTCAAAATAATCAATTGGTTGATTCTTCTTGTTAAAATCAAAACAGATTCATTTTATTCCCTTTTAATTTCATCTATTTTGATTTGATCTAATTCAAACCCTAAAGGAGAGAATTAATAAAGTATTTTTTAAGTCATGTTAAAGTGTGTGCTTGAATTTCTGAAACAATACTTTGTTATCAGTCAATGAATTTTTTTCAAGCAGACATTTTCATCTGAGATAAGGAATTTTCATCAGGCAAGGATTCTTTCAGACAAGCATCTTCATCTCTGTTGTTTTTAGCATGCTCTTTTCTGAGATAAGGAATTCTCATTAGGCAAAGATTCTTTCAGACAAGCATCTTCATCTGTTATTTTTAGCATGCTCTTTTCTGAGATAAAGAATTCTCATCAGGCAAGGATGCTTTCAGATGAGCATCTTCATCTCTGTTGTTTTTCGCATGCTCTTTTCTGAGATAAGGAATTCTCATCAGGCAAGGATTCTTTCAGACAAGCATCTTCATCTCTGTTGTTTTTCGCATGCTCTTTTCTGAGATAAGGAATTCTCATCAGGCAAGGATTCTTTCAGACAAGCATCTTCATCTCTGTTGTTTTTAGCATGCTCTTTTCTGAGATAAAGAATTCTCATCAGGCAAGGATTCTTTCAGACGAGCATCTTTGTTATTTTTATTTCGGATTATTCTAGGCAAAGAAAAAAAAATCCAAACCATCACTGAAATAGAATATTATTATTGTCTGTCATGGCACAAAATAAACCCTAGACATTTTGAAAAGAAAAAAATAAAGAAAAAATTAATTTTTAAAGAAAAAAAATGTGACTAAAAATGAAAGATGAAGATGCTGAATTGAAAGCAAAAAGGAAATAAGTATTACAACGAGGCTGTAACATTGATCCAAAGAAAGCAACAATAAGGTGTTAAAACTGCCTTCAGTTAAGAAATTTAGTAGCTTCATTTCAGTTTTAAATTGTTATCTGAATAAAGAAGCTTAACTAACGAAGTGAAAGTGAAGAAAACCATAGAAAAAGATGTTGCAGACTCTTATCTCTGTGTCTTGGATTAATTTTCTTGTCATTAACTATTTATTGCTTATGTGTGCATCTTCTTTAAGAACTGTTTATGGAAAAATAATGATTTGATTTGATTTTGGTGAAAAATTTCATTAGAAACAAGGAAAAAATGTTCTGAACTATATAATATTGAGTCTCCTATATATAGTAGTGAATACTGGGCAATTTTCTCACAGATGAATAGGACACTTAAGGCAACAGAAAGGTGTTACGACAGAATGATGCTGAGATCAGCATGGATTCAGCATGTAAGCAACAAGGAAGATTTAAGGAACTGGAATAAAAAAGGACACTTACACTGAGAGTTTAAATATCTGTGATGCATGATGAGGACATAAGGGAGGAACAGTGTGAAACAGTGAGTAACCTAACTAACAACTTATATAAATGGCTAACTGAGCATAGACTGGGAGAAATGGTAAGGAGACATTGCTTTGATCTACAATAGATAACAAATTGTGAAGAGTCATGATTGCTCAATATGTGATGAGACATAGCACATTAAAGAATATTCAGTCAAAGTATTTTCTATGGCTTTCTATAATCTTAAAACACTTTTCAACTAAACTGTATATTCTGTCAGGGAAAAACAATTCTAGTTTTGATTTTATTAATTATTCAAAGACAATCTTTAACTTCTTGGAATCACTGATGAGGCAAGAAATTCCAAGACTGCCTTGCCTCGTCAGTGATTCCAAGAAGTTAAAGATAGTCTTTGAATAATTAATAAAATCAAAACTAGAATTGTTTTTCCTGACAGAATATACAGTTTAGTTGAAAAGTGTTTTAAGTCTATAGAAAGCCATGGAAAACTTCACAAAATCTAATTATATGACCAAACTTCAGAATATTTGAGGGAGGGATTTTTGAACAGGTGGAAATTTCTTTAAACAGCCTATGGACCACAATTGGATCAATAGGTGTGTACAAGGTAACCAAAAAAGTTCTGTCCGTTTTTTTGATTAGTCATTGAATGAAATTGAAATATATAAGAAATGTGTGTAGCAATTGTTTTCAAATTCAGACAGCCGGAAGTAGGAACATCAGACATTATAAAAAACACACGCACCATGCCCAGCCATCAGTTATAACCTGGACAGCTGTGAGAAGGATGGAAGTGTCTAGAGATCTCGTTTGGGGCTGTTTGCTTTACAACTTCAAAGTGGGCTTATCAGCAGCTGCATCAAGTTGCTGCATATGTCAAGCGTTTGGGGATAGTGCTGTGGATGAACGTACTGCAAGGTGTTGGTTTCGAAAATTCAAGTCGGGAGATTTGTCTCTCCATGATGAGCCTTGCAGTGGATGACCACAGGTCTTGAATTACGGAGTCCTGAAGGCGGCCATTGAAGAGGACAGAGGTCTAACGTGTGGTGATCTTGCAAGACAGTTCAACGTTTCCAATGAAACAGTTAGACTTCACCTGCACTGCATAGGTAAGGTGTACAAACTGAGCAAGTGGGTTCTGCAAACGCTGTTGGAGGTTCACAAGGGACAATGAGTGGCAGCCTGCGTATCACTGCTTTCTCGCCACCGTACTGCATCCTTATTCAATCGAGTACTTACCAGTGATGAAAAGTGGGTTCTGTACAAAACTCCCAAGCATTCCATTCATTGGTTGTCTTGTCAGGATGCTGTCCCTCACATCGCAAGACTGCCTATGCACCCATGCAAGATTATTCTTTGTGTCTGGTGGATAGGTCATCAAGTGGTTCATTATGAACTGCTACCAAACAGTCACTGGAGATCTATACTCACAGCAATTGAAACGTGTGCAACAGGCATTGCGCCAGAAGGAGCCAGCACTGGTGAATCTCAAAGGTGTGCTTTTCCTCCATGACAATGTCAGGCCGCATGTCGCGTGAGTGGCCAGGGATACCATACAGCAACTTGGGTGGGAGACTTTGTGCCATCCACCTTATTCACCTGACCTTGCACCATCCGATTACCTGGATAATCATCTTCATGGGAAATCCTTCACCAATGAAGCAGACTTGCGCAAAGCCCTCACAGACTTCTTTGCGTCAAAACCTCCCAAGTTCTACTGCAAGGGCATTGAACAGCTGGAGACACGTTGGCAGAAGGTGCTGGATGCTGATGGCGATTACTTCGAAGACTAAATATAAGTTACACATTCTGTGAAGTGTTTTCTTTTTTTCCTTTGAAAACGGACAGAACTTTTTTGGTCACCTTGTAGTTTGCTAAAGTTAGTTACTTAATTTTTATCTGATATATTCACTGCATAATATTTGGTCTATCCAGTTTTGAGAAGTTTATCCAAACATTTGTTGCTGGGATAGATTGCAAGGAAGGCTGTTTCATGCCTGTTCTAGGAAAACTTATGAATGGGTTCTGTTTTAATCATGTGTAAACCAGGATCAAAACAAATAAGCAAGGACTATTTACAAAAATATAATCTATTCAGAAATTTACCTTTAAACTATTTGTTCAGATTGTGTAACCTCCAAAACATTGTTGGCAGTAAAACATTAGATATAAACTCATTTGATAAGTGACAACTTGCTAAACTGTGACATAAAATAACCTTTTACACTTATATGGTCATCAGTATTTACTTAATTATCCTCCTTTTTAAGTGCAGTCCATTTATGACAGGTACATAAGCATGGAAGTTTCACATTTAGAGATTATGAAATACCCTATATTGGCTCTATATAAGTAAGGTCCAAGAAAACATCATTTTCAATGATAAAACAATAGACACAGAAAACAGTCATAGATGTAATTATTGCACAAACTGCAAGTAAATCAAGCTTTTGCATATACACAGTCATTTTACAATTTACATTGGAGCTGGCTAGATGTAGCCATAAATTCTATGCTAACAGTTTCTTCTTTCACACTTCTCGTTTGTGGAACTCAAAGTTGACTGAAAAGCATGGAGACAAAAGGGTCTCCATGCTTTTCAGCCAACTTTGATCTGCAAAGATTTAAGAGAAGTGTGAGAGAAGGGGTGTCAATTGCTATCTACTGTCCACCTAATTACTCTCTTCTCTTTTTGTTCATCATTAATGTTTCTGGTCCCAATTCTTCCACACCCTGTAACCTGTTGTGTTTTAGTGGCATTACTACCTTGCTTGGGGTGATTCTTATTAAAACAATAAAAAAAAACTTCCCTGTTTTTGCCATTCTGAAATACCATATTCAATAACATATAAAAACTATTAAGGAAAAAAAATGCCAGTAGGTACATTGGATGTTACTGGAACTTCATTTAAGTTCCTCATTTGGCCAAGTTCAAAACCAGTTTTTGTTTTTTGTAAATTGAATATTGCTGCCACATCAGGTTGGGTGCTTCTGCTATACATTTTGAGATTCTTGATAAAATCCAAAGAAGAATCTGCAATGTTATCTCAGCTTCAGTCATTTTTAACTTTTCCACTGCCATAACATAGCTTCTCTGTACCTTTTCTATAAATATTTTCATGGTAATTATTCTGATGGGCTTTCCTCTTTATGAGTTTAAGTGCAGTACTATATTGGCAGCTAGGTCACATCATTTCACAGTTGAAATGGCTAGATGTAACTGTAAGTTCTATGCTAACAATTACTTCTATTGCACTTCTTGCTTGTGGAACTCTGTTCTGGTTGCTTGCTTTCCAGTCAACTTTGATCTTCAAAAATTTAAATGCAATTTCAATCAGTATCTTCTGTTTTCTTAATTCCTGTTCTTTTATTGTTTTCTCTTCTTAATGATATTTTTTTCATATTCTCTCACACTTAGTAACCCCTTATCTCATAGTGGCTTTATTTCCTTGCTTTGGGTGAAATGATTAAAAAAAGATTATTACAAAATTCTAGTATCCCAAAATGAACATGAAGGACTTCACTCAGAAAATAAACTCAATTTGCCAAAACCCATTTTGTACCTCCTTCCCAGTAGAAACACAAAAGGATACGTAGTTTAAGTTAGCATCATTCATTGGTTATTCACCCAGCTTTGAGGTTTAGTGTCCCAAATCACCTGAAGCTATAACTGATTGATTGATTGATTTGTTTAATGACATATCAATTCCTTCATGGGACATTTAATGCTGAAGGTTAATTTTCTTGGGAGTTTTGAATTAATAAAAATATGATATATGTTATCCTGCTTTCACAATTGAATACATGGTAGATGATACTCAGCTTTTGTGCATATACATGTTTGTGTGGATAGGATTACTAAACACAGTGATATGTGTTTTTATGTTGTAATTTTGTTAAAGTTATATTTTGGAACATAGTTTGATTTTAAGAAATTGTAGAATATAAGGATTAATGTCATTGAAACAGTTCTTTGATTTTGGCAATTCTACTATGAATAGGTATTGTTGGCATTTTTTTATATATATAAAAATCTATTGCTGTATTTTTAATATAAAAATGTGTTTTTATACTTTCATAGTGTTTTGTTTGGGGCTCACTATTTGCTCATAGCTGGGACCCTAACGGGTGTTACCAACCCAGCTCAGGGCAGACCTGGGAACAACAGCAATTAAGATGTGGTTCCACACTCCTTAAACTATCAATCTCCCAATCAGAGGCCTTGCTGCTGGATATAGTTTATCATCATACCTAGGAGAATGAAGCTGTAATTTAGTAATGAACAAAAAAAGAAAAAGAAAATCCACTTGTAATTAATGTGAAATTTTCAAAGAGAATGGAGAATACAAAGTAGAATCAGAAAAAGACAGGTGAAATTTTTTGGTCACATAATTAGAAAAGAAGGCTTGGCGAATTTAACACTCATAGAGCCCATTTAATAGAAGCAAATGAAGTGATATACTAGACAAGTTTAAGCAAATGAATAAAGGAACAAGTACTACAAAGAGAGGCCATAAAGAAGCAAGTATTACTGAGAGTGACAGAAGAGAGAAAGTTCGGAAGAGTCATGATTGTCCACATCTTAACAAGACTTGTCACATAGAGAATAGTACTACTAATAAAGTATAATCTTTAAATAGAAAAGAATTCACACTATTGTTGTAGCATACCTATGTTGTATGTCCCCATTCACATAAATACAGTAGTAAATACTGTATGTTGGCCAGATGAGGCTATGTCAAAGGACACACTCATCTCAGGAAACAGTTACCTGACCCTGTTTTATATAGTCTATAGGGAATTTTGGGCCAAGCCTATAGGCTTGGATATCCCACATTAAATTCAGTCTTGTGCCACATCTGACTGCCTTGGGGCAGTTGGTAAATATCCCGCAGTTGGAGATTCATTGTTGAATTCACTTGACTCACTTCTTGCAAGTGACTACTACTTCTACACAGCACTGATAAACCTTATGTGTTGTCCTTGTCCTAAGTATTATCGTTCATTATCAACCTTCATGTGATTATTCTATTCAGTAACCTTCCCTAGGTTACAACATTTTGGCTCTGAGGATTCTCACAGACGCATCGTCGCCTCCCTCTGTCTGTTCTACAAATACTTTCATGGAAATTGTTCCGAGGAGCTGCATTCGCTGGTTCCCAGACGTCATGAGTTCCAGCGCCTTATGAGGCTGGCATCCTGCTCTCACCCCTTCACTGTCGAAACTCCTAAATGTAGCCGTCTCTTCTACTCTAATAGCTTCATGTCTTGCACCTCTTGCCTGTGGAACTCCCTTCTCTATTCCTGTTTCCCTGTGAGCAATAATCTCCTGCTATTCAAGTGTAATGTCAATCAACATCTCCAGTTGCCTTGATCTATCCACTACCCACATCCTTTCTTCTATCACTCCTATCTGATCTTGCTCTAAACTTTCTGTAACCCCTTGCGTCCTAGTGGCTTCCCGCCTTGCTTGGGGTGAAATGCTTAAAAAAAAAAAAAAAAGATAAAATTACAACAACAATTCTAGGGTATTGCTTATTAATTCAGATTTGAATACATTATTCTTTTTCTTAATATTGGGATAGTTTGTAATAACTAATATCAACATTGAAATAAAGATTAATGAATGTCCTGTTAGTCTATTTTAATTCTATCATAAATATGCTGTTCTTAATGTACAGAAGCCTTTAATGGCTAATATCAGAATTGTCTCAATGTTCCAGTGGGATTTAATCTTGTAATAATGGTGTATAAATTAGATTGTTTTTGTATTTTTTGTATTTTAAGGATGTGTAGGTGGCCTAGTGGTTTCAGTTCAGAAAATGTTATCAGGAAGCTGCTTGTGTTCACTTCATGCTTAGGCTCTTGGGAAGTCATGAATCTAATTCTTCTCTCCCCAACCCAAAACAGTAGGATACTGGATTCTCTAGTTTTAATAAGGCAAACAATTCAGGAGAACAATTTTGAATTCAAAACTGAGGAGAAGGCAACAGGAAACCACTCCACTACATTTCCCAAGAACAGTGATTGTGATTCATAATTTACAGATATTAAAGGAAAGGAAACTGTGGAGAACCACAATTGCTTATATCTTTATGGGTCATATTGTTTTTTTTTTTAATAATTAGATACTATGAAATTCTAGTATTTTGTTTGAACTGGTTTTTAGACTTACGAAAATTGATCCAAGTAAAATAGGTTCAGCATATGAAATAAAGCTTTTCTGGCACTGATGAGGTTTGACAACTCTAATCCTCCTTTAGAAAGAAAACTGACTTAGAATTTAACTTCTCTTCTGGTTATATTGTCTGCGCATATGCAATGAAAAGAAGAATAGAGTGTTACAGGAGATTTGTTTTGCAGCTTTCATCAAGTGCACAAAGGTAGATACTGTGTGTAAATCTAAGAGGAGCCATGATCATTCCGAATTTTGTTGGGACAATTGATCTAATTGTTTGTGCTGCTTCTGTTCTTACCATTCTCTTTTAGCAGATTCATTTCACAGCCTTCCTTTGGTATTCAATATACAGGCAAAGAAAGAAGTCCATCTCCTATCTCCCTCTCCCCATTTTTTTTTTTTTTTGAGTGTGGCCAACAAAAGTCAAAGGCTGTAGAATGAATCAGCTGGAATGAAAGAAAAGCAATATAAAGAATGTGCAGTAGTCCGAACAACTGTAATTATTCTCTTTTTCTCACCTTATTTATATATATATATATATATATATATATATATATATATATGGGCATGATAAAAAAAAAAAATTGAACAATATAAATTATAAATAATTAATTATAATATTATAGAGAACAATAATAAAATAAAAAAAATCTTAACACACAAATCAGCACCACAAGAATGAGAATTTCATAATCCTTTAAT
>CAHIKZ030004783.1:0-16372 GCA_903632075.3 Acanthosepion pharaonis
TTTTAAAAGGGTTACACTATACTTGGATCGTCATTTTTGGAAGGACGGAATTTTTGTCTGTAGATCAAAAGCCATTAATTTATGCTCTTCACCAAGTCGACAAATTTACCCCAAGGATATCCGACAATTGGATTATTTCCCAAAAACCTCGGATATCCGCTTTTAAAGGGCTGACAAAAAGTGGCGATACCTATCGGATCAGATACAGTCAATTGACGCAGACCTTGAATTTCGACCCCTTGGGAAGAACAAAGCCTGACACTACTTTGGAATCAGTAAAAAAAACGTCACTACAGTTAAGCAACACCTTTGCCATTTGGTATACTACTGTCTTTGATGTAATATTAGAAAAAATTATCTCATTAATAATTTGGCAGCAGTGTAGAATGGAAGGAGGAGGAGTATGGCTCTCTTGGAGATTGATGGTTGTGGCATTGATCTCTATTCACCGGACAAGAAAATGAATAAAAAAAGAGGAGAGGCAGAAACAGAAAGAGAAAGGGAGAAATCGAAGATCTTCATAAACTCCATACCTACTTACACATTTTTATACATATATTACACTTAAATATATGTCTCTCACACCTTCCTCCATCTCACAATATGTGTTTTAACAAATCGTCCACCATCCCATTTTATACCCACATATACACTATATTCATCTATTTTTATTTGTATTCATAAACACTTATGTACATATTTAATAGTTTTCTAAATCATACTTAGATAAACTTTAAGAGTCCTCAATACATTACTAACCGTAGCTAAAAAGGGGGCATTTGAGAGTTTTTAATCAAGTGACCCTGATATATACAACAAATCATCAACCTGAACGGTAGGGTTCATTGTTGTTATTCCCGACGGAATCCCCAAATATGAGCTTATATTCCCATTTTGTTGTGAACATGAACGTCGCTCATCATTTTTAGTGATATTGTTAAATTTTCTTGGGCTAGAAAAGATAAATTAAGGACAATGCGTGAACCATAAATTTTTATTTGACGCTAAATAGCACATAGAATATACAAACTGAATGGGATGATTTCAAAAAAACATAACAATTAAATTTTATTAATGTTTGATGTACATGCATGCGAACTGAAAAGGGGTAGGACAGAGTCGTGTCCTTTGATTAGGTATTAGTTGTACCGAGTCTATTAAGAAAGCTTGAAAATAAAGTTTGGAATTGCAAAGTTCTAAAGTTGGTAAAAGTTCAGGAGTGATTTCAGAGATTCGTGAATGTTGGTAATTATCTTTAACGTCTGGTCAGCAATGACTAAGACAGGAGTTCCTGATCTTGTTACATCTTGAAACTTTTATGAATGAAAGGTTCAAAGTTTCATGTGTTCGGTTTATATAATGGTACCAAGTGGGGCTCCAGGATATGAGCGGGAAAACAGATTGGTCGCGTGCAGGCGGTTTGATTGGTGGAACTGACCAATCAGCAAGCTAGATTGGAGGGGATTGACCAATGAATACTTGTATTGTATTGTATGAAAGTAGAATTTACTTACCAGATAGGAAAAGTGCATTTTCCTAAAAAATAGATAGGCTGGTTTGTTGCAAGAAGATCCATCAAGGCAACCGATAGTAATAATCCAAACCAGAAATGCAACACCTTTTTCTGATATATGCTTTCTTTTTCAAAGATTCCACATAGGTAAAAATATTGGAAAACGCTGCCGTACGTTCTTTGTCCCTGTAATAAGAAAGATGGCGTGGAAAGTGAATACTAACTACCCATTTGATCTGCTGACATTCTATAAAACTTGGGACAGTAGAATGCCATCAGCATTTAATTTTAACGAAATCAGTGGACTTTGTAAAATTCATTTTAATGTTTTAAGAGCCTTTTTGCCTTCCAATTAAACTTCTGCTAACGCTAATTGCTTCTGAGCTCATAAATGTCAAAACTAATGTTGGAAACGATATTCTCACCAAATCAATTATACATGGGTTCTAACTCATTGTCTGTTGGTTTGGAGAAGAACAAATTTAGCACTAAATGGACATTAATGTTCAGATTTTACAGTTACAACAACAGTCCTCTTTTTATACACTGCTGGTGAAAAACTTGTCAACAAATGAATTAGATGTAATAATTCAAATCAACAACCTTAGATTTTTAACTTTCTATTTCTGCTCTGGCAAAATCCCAAAACACATAAAAATAAATATTGAATAAAAAAAAAATGAAATGAAATTTGAGCAGGAGGTAATGCAATGAAAAATGACCCTTCTTGTTTCCCTTTAAAGATTACAATAAGAACATAAAATTGGCAGTGAAGTCATGAAACACATGCCTTGAAGGACAGCAATCATGAGTCTCTTATGGTTAAAACATGCCATAAACCTTGTTTAACTAATTTAAACAGCTGACTCATATACTACAAGAGAAAAAAAACAAACTTTGCTGTTCCTTTTCTCTTAAAAAGACTTTCTGTACTGAGTTTCTATTAATCAAAAAATATGTTCAAAGTAATTACTGTATGACTGCTTATCCAGAAAACAAACCTAAGAAACACATTAAATATTTTTAGGTTGCTGATATAACAAAAACATCAGACACAAACTACACTGAAAAAAAGAAAGTAAACAATCACAGGGCCAATACACTGTTAGCAGATAAGCAATTCTAGAATTTATTAACAAATTTTTGCCAAAATAAAAAGGACCACCTTTGTATTACCAAAGTTGCTCACAATAATAAAACTTAAGATTAAAAAACCAACTGAACATGATGGCAACACTATACATAAGAAAAAAATTTAATCTTAGTTATTTTTATGTTCATCTGTCTGTAGCTGAATGAATTAATGGTACCAAATCATACACCATATCAAACAGCAAAATAATGATGATTATGTGGAATGAAATTATACAAGTACATTATTCTTTTATGTGCCATGACATGTCAGGATTTTGGCATTCATGGTTCTCCTCAACTTCCTGTCTCTTTACTACTCTAAGTAACCTTTTGACTCTTTTACCATCACACTTTTGTTCCTGTTCTGCCATCAACTTATACAAACTCATTAAGTAGGTCAATCACTATTTCCATCAACTTCTCTTACCTTCAGTATGCCCTGAGAGTATTAAATTCCCTAAGCCTCTTTTCCCCATTATGCATCTCAAATAGTTCAACTCATTCTGATTGTAAGTATGCTTTTCTTTTACTTCCTATTTTCCTTAAGACTTCTTTTGTTGCTCACATGTTCTTAACATTCATTACTTCAAATCTTTTCTACAAGGAGATTGCCTGACATTCACTGTTATATAGATTAAATATTATACAGCAGTTAAGCACTCTTTTCTTTGTTTCTAACAATATTTTCCTATATCTTCATATTTTGCTTAGTTTCTGAAAAGCATCTTTAATGATGCCTACAAATCTTTGGATATCTGTCACCACCTGTTATTATACTATCCAGATAATTATATTTCTGTGTTGGGTTGAGTTCAACATAATCAGTATATAGCTTACACCCTGGACTGTATTTTTTTTTTTTTTTTTAGCTAATATTATGCATTGTTTTCTTACAATTAACAATTAATCCTTTCTTCTTACTTCCCACAACTACCTTGTCTAATAGTTCTTTCAGTGCCTTTTCTGAGTTTTTCATCTACACATCTAGAAGAATGGCAAGATAGTCTCAGATTTTCTCAAAAGGAAAAAGTTGTCCTATGAAGAATCATAATAAGACACATCTATATTTTCATAAAATGAACATCCTATCAGGAGGCATATGCCTTAAAATATATTCTAAGTGATTATAGTGACATTACCCCTATATGTCAACAATTTTATGACATGACTTCAACATCTGCAAAGCTCTTGCATGGGATGTGTAAATAAACTTCACAAGATTTGCTTTTCGAACCTTCCATCCTCTTTAAAAGTCCAAACATTTCAAACACTGATTAAATCAGTCCTACTGTATGGATCAGAAACTTGGACATTATCAGCTCATCTTGAAAGATGACTGGATGGAACATATACAAATCTGTTGAAGATCCCATGCAATGTTTAACACACTTTACTGAGACCATTCTCGCTTAAGCTCCAACAAAACAATTTCAGTTTGCCTGCCACTGTCACCGAGCAAACAGGGAGGTTGTCTCATCTTTACTTATACGGCATCCTTCTGGAGGTGTCCTTTCACAAAAGTTGTCTTTCCCAGACACCATGGCTTGGGACTCAGGGTTGGACATTGGGGATGGCAATGCAGGACCAAGTAGTGTGGAAAGGGATTATTAATGGAATTCCAACAAACCACATAGAGGTTGAAAGATGAGGACATGACTAATCTAGAGGACCTTTTCAAGAAGATAAAAGTAGAGACTATACTAACCTTCTTGAAGGAGGTTGGTCTATAAACAAAATTTATAGTACTAAATAATTCTGTTGTAAAAGCATAACTGAGAGTGATGGAACCAACAACCCAAGAGATTGTTTACAAGCCATATACTTTTAAAAAAAAAAAAAAAAAAAAAAAAAATAATAATCTTTTCAGCATTAAATAACTAACAGAGTTGATATGCTGCTGAAGCAAAACAATTAATCAATGAACATCTTATGTTAAGATCATGTCCATTGATAATAAATCTTGGTAGGTCTTCCAGTTCTCTTAGGATTATCTCATTAAATTTTAAATAAATCTAGTAAAAAAAAAAAAAAAAAAAAACACACCCTAGTCTTACTCCACTTTCTGTTTTGTGTATTCACTGAACTCATTCTTTATCCATGTGCAGGCTATTTGTTCCCCATAGATGTTACAAATTACTTAAATATCATTCCCATGTAAATCAATCTTTTCTAGTGTTTCAAGTAAGTCTTTGTGTCATACCTTAATCAAATGCTTTTTATGCAAACTAGGTATAGGTATTGATAGATCTGATAGCATTTCTTGTTCCAGTATCTTGAACAAAGCCACACTGTTTTTGTTCTACTTCCAGACTAATTCTGCAACAAGTTGTATTCATTTGATTCCCAAGTAACAAGTGGAACAAAATTATATAAATACATTAGTTATAAGCAAATATCAGTAAATCTTTAAAAGAGAGTTTTTCAAGAAATATCTTTTCATAATATAAAATTATATAATAGCATGGCTAAAAATTTATCATACTGTTTTAAATAGTATTGCTCACATGAGGCAGAAATGAAAATTTAAATTACTTCTTTCAAAACCAACAAAGAAACACAATTTTTTATCTTTACTATGTGAAAGAAAATTAGTTTACCTTTAAACTAATATAACAAAACTTCTGATTAGAAAACCAAACAATTTACTATAAACAGGCATACTTCAAAAATGAAAATTCTGATGATTTTGGTAAGTACAACAATAACAACCACAAATTATTGCTTTCCAACAAGGAACACTGGTTGAAAATAGATCTCATTAAATTTGACAAGTGCCTATAAACAAAGTAATGAAAATGGGAGAATAAAATATTTATAGAAAAGATCTGCATTTAGATATATGATAAATTTCACATTTATAGTTGAGAATTAAGAGGGGGTGCTGAAAAATTTTTTTCAAATCTGACCAAATATGATAACTTATTTATGAATCCTTTCTTGATCAGGCTGAAAACTTTTCAGCATCCCCTCATAAATTCAAAATGAACCTGCTAAATATGTTTGCTTGTATCAATAGTCAACAAGAGTCATTTCATAAAAAACCTCATATATCGTTATGACTTAATGGTACAATCAACTTATTATGCATTGTTCGTTATCATCAACAGGTTTATTTATTGAAAAATCCTATTGATTTAAGTAAATGCAAATGTTTTGACCAACAGCCCACAAATAAATGCTAAGAGCTTTCATTCTTCTTTATTTGCACTTTCTATGTATTTCCTAAAAGCATTACATCAACCATAAAATGTCTGGATCAGAAAATAAATATCAAATGGACATTGTCTGACAAATCAATAATAAAAGCTCTTTTGTTTTCAGAACTGACTATAGTGAACAATTTCATATAACTATAAATTTTCTGATAGCTCAAAATCTATAATTTAACCCACAATCACTGAACAGGGATATGATAGAATATAACATTTATGGTTTCAAAACACACAAATTTACATCTTTTACAAAAAAAAAAAAAGTAAATGCAATCACCTAAAATATAGTTTATAGTTTTAACTTCTAAATATGAGTCTCATAACAATTATGCCACAATATTTTATTATACTCCTATTTGTTAGAATCTATTTAATAAGGATTAACAGAAAATAATCATGTATAAAAAAGTGAAAATCAGGATGTTGGTTCCTTAGAACATTAAAAATATGCCTTTAATTAGAGGTTTTTAGCTGTAACTTGTTTAATTTATGCCTGCATCTAGAGGTACCTTTTTATTGAAAAAAGAACATTATTTAACTATTTATATGTAAGAATCCCTGGTTAATCAAGATAACTAATGGAAATTTAACTGCTTCAGTTGAGTTAATGAAATGGTAAGAAGCTGTATCTTGCATAGTTTTTAACATTGTTATATCTAACAAAATGTGCTTTGATGTTTCAAAGAACTTGGGACTTTATTTGAACATTTCGTTAAAGTCAACAAATTACTATAAAAATATCCCAATTGAGGAAAAAAGGAAACCTACTTCTGACTCTTTTAAAAGTTTATTTATACTAAAAGTAAAACTAATCACTAAAGGAGCTAATTACACTGTTTTTGTTACAAGTAAAAAAAATATGCATTGATAGACTATTAAGAAAGAAAAATTTTGCTCAAATTTTCAAGGATTTATACAATTGTAGAATACTTTCAAGCTCATATCAGACAAAAAAACAGATAATGTCTAAAGTGATAGAAGTATTTTTCAGTTTTCTTAATGTAGAATAGGTGACACTATTTAGCTATGGTAATTGGCTAACTAATTAACCATAGAAATTAAAACAGAAAATAGACATTCTTAAAGCAGAAAAAAAAAGAGCTATAACAAAAGATAGACAGATCAACGTTAAAAGAAAAGATTTTAATTTATTTACAAAAATAGCCCACAGAAGAAGCCATGTGTGAGGTCTTGTCCTGTCGAATTATCGCCGAGGGAGGTAGAAAGAAAAGCAAATATGGAATTATCAGCCAAAACACGTGCCGATACAGGCAGGAAGATTTAATGTTAATTATCTTTCCAAGATATCGTTTAATTTCTTTTCTTGGATACAAGCGAAGAGAAGCAATGTGGCAATTATAAAATTTTGGCATTGTCTCGATATAGGTGAGAGGATTGTTATCAATGGCAATGTGGCAATTGTAAACTTTCGGCAGTCCCCAGAAAATAGCGGAGAATTGAGATTTGGCAAGATAAAAAAGAATTCGATTTCTTAACAGGTCAGGGATACCATGATAAAGCTGACTTGGAGTGGGGAACCAGATGGCAAACTTTGACAGTGACTAATGAGACGGTAAGTGTGCAGGGTGGCCCAGGAAAAAGAGAACATGTGATAAAAGAATTTTGTAAACAATTATAATTTTAAGGCTAACCATAGAAAGAAAGGAAGAAAGAAAAGAAAGAAAAAAAAAGAGTTAGAAAAAGAAAACTCAGGAAAGATTTAACAATAAATAAAATTAGACATTTGAAATCAAGACAAAAAGACAAAAATTCCCTACAGAGTGCATTGCTCATCTTTATGATCCTTTGAAAAGGATAAAATCCACAAAACAGAATTGAATAACTAGAGAAGGAAAAAATAAATCAAGGTGAAATTTTCAATTTGCAAGTTATTTACTTTTTTCTATAGACAGTTAAAAGTGCTTAATGGTCAACTTGTAATGAACTAAATAAAAGTTATAAAGATTCCAACTCCTCAAGATTAACAACACCAACAAAACAAATCCATCAAGAACCTTAATATGGATCTTATTGGTTAAAAAAAAAATAAGTATTTTGGAATACTAAAGAAAAATGTTTCTTTTCCACTCTGTCATATTTGTAGATTTTCTTTCCATGCTTAATCAAACAAAAAAGGAAATCAGCTTACAAAAAAATTAGTATAAATAACCAAATTAGTGGTAGATATTAAATGTACCAATGGCATTTACAAAATTAACATACTATGCCATTTAAATGTATTGATTGAAAGTGACTAAACAGAACTTAATGTTAGTTTTTTAGATTTTCCAATTTAAGATCCAATCTTGAGAAGATAGAATATGCTGCTTTTAAATCTGGACTCACTGACCTTGCACCGGAAGAAGAATACCACATAAGACATAAATGGTATGAAGAAGAATATTTTTTTCTAACACATACATATATTCAATGAGCCATGCATAATGCTATATACAATAAGATCTGTTCTATTAAACTAAATATTACTTATTATATTTTGTCCCATAATGGTTAAAAAAAAAAATGTTGCATTTGGTGCCACACAGCAGATTTAAAACAGCAATATGGTGTACAAAGAAATCCTTAAAAAATCCTCAACAATATATTTTTCAAATCAGTGCTAAAATGCTGAACACACAAACACATTCTATAATTTATATGTTTGTATAAAATAAATATAATCAAAAGATAAAAAATTTTGATAGAATATTCTTATTTAACACCACAAATTTAAATATTATGAAGTATTTGATATTTCAGAATTACCTGATCACTTCCAACATATATTTTTGGTCCCAAATAAATGTATACATATTTTTAACAGATGATATCGAAATTGAGTTAAAGTTTTTTTCTTTTCCAAGTTAAACCCAATATAATTAATGATGACAGTCAAACCAAGCTTTTGAACAAAGGAAATTCATTCTAAATGCTACTGAAGTGGGAAACTTTAGTTGAAGTGCAAAGAAAGTTTAGGAAAGACTTCAAACAGATTCACCAATATCACTTACCATCACTTGAATTAGAGATGTTTCCGATGGAACTGTTCAGAATGTCCTGAAAAAAGCATCCTGAAAGACCATGGATATCAACAAACTCACAAAGCAAGAAAGGGTACTGGAAACATATCACCAAAGTCCAAGAAAATCTGAGGGCAAGTGTGGCAGGTAGTTATTTCAAAATCGTCTGTTCAACACATTTTGAAACACTCTCAATAGAAAAAGTTAAATCCAAGATTAGTACATGTTGTTAATGGCAATGATCCAGACAAAATAGTGAAGTTAGATCCCACCTTGATGAGATCTTACCAAAACATGTGGATTGGATGAGGGGTTTATAGAATTTCCTCCACATTCAAAAAGACCTCACACCACGAGACTTTTTTTTTTTTTCTTTTATAGGATATGAAAAAGACAAAGTCTACACTATGAAATTGCAACAGTCACAGAAGCAAGAGTAAAGCTATTGAATGAGAATGTACAAAAATACCAAATGAAATGTTTGCAGATATTTGCGATTCCATTGTTTCACATTGTCAGAAGTGCCCCAGAACCAAAATGGATGTCAGTTTGAAAACAGACATTGACAAAATAAAATAATGTCTGTAGATTATATCAAATCTAGAAAATGAAATGTATTTTAATAAATACTTACTTTTATAATTATTTAAAGTGTGTAGACATTCTTAGGGTCCATATATATATATATATATATATATATATATATATATATATATATATATATATATATATATAAAATAAAACAAATCAAATGAATTTTAAGGACATAATTAGAATTGAAATTTTGGATTTTAAAAAGAATACAAGAACACAACTTAAAATGACGCCATGGCCTTTTGTTAAAAGAACAGGGAAATTTATGTGTAATAATATATTTCTCTATTAGCATTTATTAGAAGATACATTTGTTGATTAAAAAATATGGATCCTTTTTTTTTATCATTTTAGGAGGAGTCTTGTTTGTAATATAAATCGATTGTGTCAAAATCAATCACACCTAGAAAGAATTTTATTTGTACCTTGTTTCTATTAACAAATTTGGAACTGTGTTTATGTCATTGATAAACAAGTACTATTAAGAATTGAGAAAAAAGATATAAATTTCAGTATGAAGTTATCAATGATGCAGATTTTTTCAAACCAATTTAAAAATAAAATAAAGTACCTAATCGGCAAGTCAGTTCAATTTGACACTGTATTTAATTTTATGAACAACAAAACCCCCATACAGTAATATGATTTAGGAAAAAATTTTTATAATATGACAAATGGATAAAAGAAGGTCTAATGAATGTTAACTCAAAAATTAGTCCCCTCCACTCAAATCCCTATTTTAAAAAAAAAAACACAGAAGCAAGCAGAGCAGTCAATGTAAGTAATGCCAAATTGTGAAATAGAAGGACTTGACTGCATTAAGAAATAATGCAGTCAATTTGTTGGACATATATATTGAGATTGAATTAAAATAGTTTTGTGGTATCATATTTCAAAACATTAGGTTGTGTGTTTTGCATCAATACAATCCTTCCAAAAAATCCTGCACAAATTTTTTTTTTTTTTTTTTTTTCAAATGCCTAAGTTTAAAAGCACCAGATTTAAAGCTAAAATGCCTGCCAGTTAAACATTAAGAAAAATAGTCTGAAAAAAGTGAACAAATTAAACTAAAATAAAAAAATTTTATTATCCAGTAGTGAATTTTTTTAAACTGCAAAGTAGTAAGTTTTGTGACAAATATGAATATGTATAAAAAAAAAAATTGAATATTGTTAGATTTGCATATTTATAATAGTCCGTTGAGAAAAATGCTCTAATATCATTACATTAAAAGTTCTCTGTTAAGAAAAATTACTTCAATAGTAAGATTATATTAGCATTTTAAAAAAAATAACAAAAGGTTGAGTTGTCGTGACCTAAATATGTAAGAATATAATCCCCAAAATGGTGTCTACATTATTTTTACAAAAAAAAAACTCCCAAAGAAACTGTTTAAAAAATTTTAGTTCAAATTAGGCATTAATTATAACAAAGGACCAATGGGCTCTCACCCAGTTCTCAATACACTTAAAAAATAAAAAATAAAAATAAAATAAAAAAGAGAGTGTGAGAGAGTGGCATGAGCAGAAATAATATAGTAGAAGCAACTAGTAGTTTTTCTGAGCACTAAATAACTTTCCTAAGCTGCAAAGTCAGCCATTCCAATTTACACTATTATAAGTATTTATGAGAGAGGAAAACAATTGTTTGAATGATTGCCAGAAACAGAAATTAAATGAATAGTAAATTATATATATATATATATATATATATAAAAGGTAAAAATATGATTTTATAATTTTGTATAGCAAAACAACAAACAATATCATTGATTTTCTTAATTACTGGTTAGCTAATTGAACAATGTTGAGATAAATTAAGTCACATAAATCCTTTAAACATTTATATAAATAAAATAATGACAAGTAAATGGATTTCAAAGTAAGAATTTGTCATTGACGATAAACTGTTTTTGAGCAAGGCTACAATCGGGAGATTTGAGATTTTGAAGGACCACAAAAAAATGAAATGATCCCAGGTCCAAAAGAAATGGAAAAAAAGGAAGTTAAAATGAAAAAGAAGAAAACTAAAAGAAAGACCAAAAAAATAAGACTATGAAAAAAAGATTGGAAAAAAAAAAACTAAAAGTTGAAAGAAAATAAAAAAATACCAAAATGAAAAAAACAAAATAAAGAAAAACTAATAAAAAATAGACCAAAAATTAAACTAAACAAAAAATCAAAAAAAGAAAACTAAAAGAAAAAGTCCAAAAGAAAACTAAAGTAGAAAGTCCAAAAATGAAGAAAAAACAACCAAAAATGAAATCTAAAAAAAGACCAAAAGAAAAATAAAAAAAAAATATCCAAAAACAAAACTAAAAAGTAGAAAGTCCAAGATAGAAAAGTAAATGAGAAAAGACCAAAAAAAAAGAAAAACTAAAAAGAAACCAAAAATAAATCTACAAAAAAACAAGGCCAAAAAAAAAAAACAAAAAAAGAACTAAAGACAAAAAAAGAGTAGAAGAAAAAGTACCTAAAAAAACTAAAATAGAAAGTCCAATATAGAAAACTAAAACAAATATATATATATATATATATATAAAGGAAAGAGGTTATAGTAGCTTCAACGGAGAAAAAAAAAACTAAAAAAACAAACCAAACAAAACTAAAAAACAAACTATAAACAATGTGGAAAAAAAAAAAAAAAATAAAACAAAAAATTTATAAAAAAAAATAAAAAAAACAAACCATAAACAAAACTAAAAAAAAATGAAAAAAACCATAAACAAAAAATTAATTTTTTCCTTATAAATGCAAAATGTTAAAAATTCGAACAAAAAAACAAAACTATAAACAAAAAGGAAAAAAATTTTTCTGAAAAACATAAACAAAAAAAATGAAGGGAAAAAAAATCATAAACAAAATATAAAAAAAAATAAATAAAAACAAACTATAAAACAAATCTTTAAAAAAAAAAAAACTATTAGACAAAATATCAAAACAAAACCATAAACAAAACTTAAAATGTATATAAACAAAAAAAAAACAAAACACAACTGTCCCAAAAACAAAAAAATTGAAAACAAAAAACCATAAACAAAAAAACAAAGAAAAAAACATAAACAAAAACTAACAAAAAACCAGTATAAACATAAAGCTTAAAAAAAAACAAAAAATATAAAAACGTAAACAAAAAAACAAACAAAACTAAAAAAAGTTAATGCGTTTCCGAGTAGTCCCTTGCTTTTGTCAAAAACTAAAATTCGTGCAAAAACTAACTGCAAAAACAAGCGTGTGCGAAATGTAAAGGGTTTGAAAACAAAAGCCAAATGTAAACAAAGCAAAACAAAAGTAAAACAAAACCTAAAAAACGAAAAAAACAAAAGCAAAAATCAAACGAAAGTTTGTCCTAAAAAAAATTCTTTAAAAAAACAAAATAAAAAAAACGTAATGTCAAAAAAAAACAAAACAAAAGTCAAAACAAACAACAAAAAAAAAAAAAACAAAACAAAACAAAAATTAAAAAAATCAACAAACAAACAAAACTAAAAACTGAACAAAAAAATAAAAACTAAAAAACACAAACAAACAAACTAAAAAAAGCACAAACAAACAAAAACTAAAACTCATTAAAATCCAAACAAAAATAAAACACAAAAACAAACAAATTTAATAGTAGAAAACAAACAAAACTAAAAACACAAACAAACAAAAACAAAACACAAAAAAAACATAGAAAAAATAAAAACACAAAACAAACAAATGATAAAAAAAACACAAAACAAACAAGTTGAAAAAAAAAAAACACAAAAAAAACAAAAAATTATGTTCAAAAAACATAAAAGGTTGATAAACTAAAAAAAATAAATAAACAAAACTAAAAAAACACCAAAACAAACAAAACCCAAAACACTAAAACAAAAACAAAACTCTTAAAAAAAAAATACAAAAACAAAAACTACAAAAACTAAAAAAAAAACAAAATTAATGCAAACACATATTACTTGTTGTTATTGTTTCGTTACCTTGTGAAGACTTGAGGGACTTAAGTTCTTGACCACAAAATTAAAAATAAACGTTCAAAAATCAAAACTAAAATTACAAAGTACATGAAAACTAAAAAAAAAAGACCAAAAAACAAAACTAAATAAATCAACAAAAAAAATTGAAAAAAAAGTCTCAAAAATAAATCTAGAGTAAAAAATCGAAAAAAAAAGAAAATAAATTTACAAAAGAAAAAAAAATACTTAAAAAATTATAGAACTTTTCTATAATTTTATTTTGAGCAAACAAATCTCTAAAAAAGAAGACAAAAGAAAAATTCACAAAAAAGAAAACTAAAGAAAAGTTGAAGAAAAAGAAAACTAAAATAACAAAATTCGAAAAGAGAACTAAAAAAGATCAAAAAATAGAGAACTAAGAAAAAAAGTCCCAAAAAGTAATAAAAATAAAAAAAAGAAATTCATCTTGAAAGAATCTAATTCTATTCTATTATTATTTGAAAAATTCAAAAATATCAAAAAATCTTCTATATTTTTTTTGAATTACTTAAAGTACAAAACAGATAATCCCTTGAAGAAAAAAAAAAAATCTGAGGGTTTCCCTCCTGTTTGGTTTTTTATTTTTTTATATATAATCTTTTTTTACTATTTTAAAGCTGAAATCTAAATATTTAATAAATTTTATGTCTTCAACTCGAGATAAAATGTTTTTTGTAAATTTTTTTAAAAATGTAGTTTATTGTCTCGGGACTTCTTGGCCCAAAAATTTTTTGTAGACAGCACTTTGGGTGCATGCCCTATATAAACAATTTTTTGTTTTTAGAAAATTTTTTTCTCACACTTTAAAATCAGTATGAAATATACTGGCAGCCCCCAAACAATTTTTATGGGAAGTGTGTCTAATATGGTGGATCTGAGATATTTGGTTCAGGTCCATCCAATTAAAAGGGTTTTGATGGTGGGCTGCTCAACATTTTGGAGTATCATTTGTTTTCTTCAGATTGATCATCTGACTGAACTTTAAAGGGTTTTTAAAAATTTTCCAGGTTTCTGCAGTTGTTTTTAGACTGCTGCCATATGGATCAAAGAACACATTTCTAATGAACCCCTCACAGACTTTGGGGTTTTGTTTTTTTTGAATGTAGGGTTTTGTTGAAGCCGAATGCACATTTTACGACCAGAAAAGATACCAAATAAGGTAATCAAGGCACAAACCGTGTACATCCAACAATTGAAACCAATAAAAAAGCCAAATTGACCCCCTTCCTTCCATGAACCAACAGAACAATCTTGAACTTTTTCAGAGGATACAATTCTGTTTATCTGAAAAAAACATCCCTTTCCCAAAATTGAAACTTTTTGAGGGGATTGGCAATTTTGGTGGTTGCTCTGTTCGGGATTTGCCTTAGTTTTTGAAGTGAAAATCATGTCAATCATGGAACCTCGACCAAACCCCACTGCAATATAAGTATATAACCAAAAAAGCATTTTAAATAAAGAACAACACTTTTATAATTAGATAAAGGGTTTAGTTCATGGTTACCCTGACTGGCCCACACCAGATGGAGGATGGGGAACAGAGGGTACTCACCTGAAACTTGTCATTGTAATAACAACAACAACAAAGATGAGGACAATAGTGAATGATATCTTCATCCAGAAACTTACCGAAACCTAATTGAAAAATCAGATATTATATTCATTTTAAGAAATATGAAAAAAAATAACATTTCAAAATTAGAACTTTTTTAAAATTTTAAAGTTTTTTTTTTTTTAAAAATTCATATTTACTTAAAATTACTTTTTTAATCAAATCAATAAATACAAAAAAAATACATATAAATATTTACAACTGATTACTAAAACACACAACATGTTTAAAAATATATATATATATATATATATATATATATATATATATATATATATTAAAAAAAATATAGTTTTAATGTGCTTTTTATTTATGGGATAAAGGTAATATCGAGATAGGCATATTAAATATAAAATAACATTGAAGTCAATTAGGGCAACGGCTTCGATGCTATTTGAAAATTTGCATGGAACACCTGTCCCTGGATTTTGCTTCACTGTTATATATTAAATATATAAAAAATAAAATTTTTGATCTTTTTTTTAAAACATCAATTTTTTTTTGTAAAACAGAAGCCCATTTAAAAAAATCTCGAAATGTAAAATAAAATACAAAAAAAAAGGGAATTATTTAATCAGAAAAAACTTTTTAAATTTCTTTTTATGATTGTTTTTTTCTTTTTTATGGCATATCAACCTCAATGGGGTTTTTTAATGAAAAATATTTCTTTAATATTTTTCTTAAAAAAATGTATTGTTTAATTTTTTTCAAAAAAATTTTAGCTTAAAATTTTTAAAAAATATTGTTTTAATAATTTTTCCCAAAACTTATTAATGATAATAACTTTTACAACATACTTTTTAAAAAACTTTTAAAAAATTCATAGTGTTTTTAAATTTTTAGGGTCAACTTTTTCTGGGCCTAAGTTTTTACCCCAGGGCAAGGGGACCAATAAACAATTAAAAGGGGTTTCCTCCTCAAAACCTCCATCGGAGGGCCCTTTTATTGGACATAGTTTATCATCTCCCAGGACAAGTGTATTTATCATTGTACCCCGGATTGGGGTGTAGTTTTTGTCTTTCCAAAATATGGGTATGTTTTTTGTCCCACCCAGGATGTGGGTGTATTTACTCTACCCAGGATGGATTGGTTTTTCACCCCAAAACACGATGGTTTTTCCCCAGGATGGAAACATGAAAAAATATATTATGGGAAAAAACTGTTTTAAAAAAACATTTTAATAATTTAAATTTTAAAAAATTTTAATTGAAATTTATAAGTTTTTTTTTCCTTTTTAAAATTCTGTATTATTTTGTCCTGTTGGGGTGTGTTTTTTTTTTAAAAAAACCTATATTTATAATCATCAAA
>CAHIKZ030004784.1:0-30000 GCA_903632075.3 Acanthosepion pharaonis
ACCCCCCTTTTTTAAAAAAAAAATTTAAAAAATTTTAAAATTTTTGGGAAAAAACCTTAAAAAAAAGAAAAATTTTTAAAAGGGGGTTTTTTAAAACACTTTGGAATGATTCCATTCCCAATTTAATTAAACTTTCGAAAATTTATGAAATTTCCTTTCCTTTAAGATTAGGGAATAAACTAAAAGAAAGGAAAATAAGGCAGGGTCCATTTTAAATGAGTCAATACTTTTTGAAAGATGCTTACGCTTTGCTCCAAAATTTTTAAAAAAATTTTAAATTTAGATGAGGTTTTTTTCCTGGCATTAAAGGGAAAAATAAAAAGAAAAAAGGTACCCTGGCCCCCAATTTATTAAATCCAAATTGAAAGAATGTCACCTTCGGCCCCCCAATTATTAATAAAATTTGAAAATTTGAATGAGTTTTCCTTCCTAATGACATTAAGAAAAAAAAAAATTTTGCTTTTAAGAAATAAGAAATACAGTTTTGAAAATTTGGAAATTCTTCCCACTTAATGAATACCCCTTTTGAAATAAATTTTTGTTGAATAATTCTACTTTAAAAATTTTAAAAAGAACAAATTTAATAGGTTTTTTTCCTAAATTAAAAAAGAAGGAAAAAAACGCCAAAAAGGAAATTTGAATAAATTTTTACCTCTGATTTATTAAAATTAAAATGAGTTAAGCCCTAATGAATTTAAATAAAAAGGTAACTTTTAGAAAGAAGGGAAATAATAAACCAAGGAAAAAAATAAAGAATTTCCCGGTTCCACCCTTTTTTTAAACCAATGCATTGAATGAAGGTTTTAAAAAATTAATTTAAAAAAATTAAAGTTTGGGAATATTTAAATTAAAAAAAAAAAAAGGAAATAAACCGAGAAACAAATACCCTTTGGTCAATTTTAGTAATCGCCCTTAGTTTAATGAATTAAAAATTTTAAAGAATTTTAAATTCAAATTTGGAAAGTTTTTTAATACACCAAAGAAGGAAATATTATCATTAAGAAAGGTTTTGTCTAACCATTGATAGGGAAATTAACCAAGATAAGGATCTACTTTTTCAAGATTTCCTTGAAAAATTTGAAAAGTTTAGGGTTTAAGCTTCCCAATGGAATATGAAGGGGGAATTCCCGGGAAAGGAATTAAGAAACCCTTTAATCCAATTTTATGAAATTCAGAACCCTTTTCCATTTAATAATTAATTGAACAAGGTTAACCCCTTTTTAAAAAATAAAATAAGGAAAATTTAAAAATTTTTAAAATGATTTAATTTGGCTCAACCTTTAAAGGAAAAATTGATTATTTTGGGTTTTGTCCTAATGAATTAAAAAAATAATTAGTAAAAGGGGGTTTTTCCTTAGCCTTTTTAACCAAATTAAAAGGAAAGAAATATAAATTAAATGATACCCTTTAATTTTTGCCAAAACGATGTTAATGCTTTTTCCCAATGAAATTTTGAAAAAAAAGTTGAAGTTTTTTCTAATCACTTGGGGATAAAAAAAGGGAAAGGTTTAAATGACCACTTTTCTCCAACCCTTTATAAATCTAATTTTTGAAAGGGGTTTCCCCCAAAAAATTCTAAAAATAATTTAAAAAAAGAAATTTAAAGTTTCCCTTTTGGGCCCCTTTTGAAGGAATAAAAACGGAAAGGGGGAAAAAAGACACCCAAATTTCTTCAAATTTTCCCAATTCTTTGGGATGATTCCTTGCATAATCTAAAGGAAATAATAAAAAGTGAAAGGTTTTTTGGTTAAAGGAAATAAAAAAAAGAGGGAAATAAAGATCACCCTTTGCCCAAAATTTTTTTAAATCCAATTCCTGATGAAGGTGCTTCCTAAGCTGCCTCAATGAAATTAATGAAAAATAATTTAAAAGTTTAATGTTCCTTTCCTAATTTAAAGAAAAAAAATAAAAGAAAGAAGGAAATACCCTTGCCTCCACATTTTGAAAAATTGCTGAGTGGGAAAGCATTTCCTCCCTCAATGAATTCTAATGAAAATAATTTCGAATAGTTTTAGATGAGTTTGCCTTTCCTAATGGACATTAAAGAAGGGAAAGGTAAATATAAGCTTACGAGAAGGAAATATACAGTGATCACCCACTTTGCGTCCACCGCATTTTTTGGAAATCAATTCTAGTGAATGCAGTGCTTCCTACGCTGCCTCAATGAATTCTAATGAAAAATATTTCGACAGTTTTAGATGACGGTTTTGCCTTTCCTAATGGCACTGAAAGAAGGAAAGGTAAATATAAGCACGAGAAGAAGAAATATACAGTGATCACCACTTTGCGTCCTCCATTTTATTGAAATCGCAATTCGCTGAGTTGAGATGCAGTGCTTCCTACGCTGCCTCAATGAATTCTAATGAAAAATAATTTCGAACAAGTTTTAGATGACGGTTTGCTTTCCCTAATGGACATTAAAGAAGGAAAGGTAAATATAAAGCACCGAGAGAAAGGAAATATACAGTGATCACCCACTTTGCGTCCCCGCATTTTATGAAATCGAATTCGCTCGAGTGAATGCAATGTACTACGCTTGCGCTCAATGAATTCTAATGAAAAATAATTTCGAACTAAGTTTTAGATGACGGTTTTGCCTTCCTAATGGACATTAAAGAAGGAAGGTAAATATAAAAGCTTACAGAGAGAAGGAAATATACAGTGATCACCCACTTTGCGTCCACGCATTTTTAATGGAAATGAATTCGCTGAGTGAATGCAGTGCTTCTACGCTGGCCAATGAATTCTAATGAAAAATAATTCTCGAACTAAGTTTAGATGACAGTTTTGCTTTCTTCCTAATGGCACATTAAAGAAGGGAAAGGTAAATATAACACCAGAGAAGGAAATATACAGTGATCACCACTTGCGTCCACCCATTTTTATTGGAAATCGCAATTCGCTGAGTGGAATGCAGTGCTTCCTACGCTGCCTCAATGAATTCTAATGAAAATTTTCGAAAAGTTTTAGATGACGGTTTTGCCTTTCCTAATAGGCACATTAAAGAAGGGAAAAGAAGATAAAAGCCCGAGGAGGAAATATACAGTGATCACCCACTTGCGTCCAATTACATTTTAGTGGAACGCAATTCGCTGATGAATGCAGCTCCATGCTGCCCCAATGAATTCTAATGAAAATAATTTGAACAAAGTTTAGATGAGGCATTTGCCTTTCCCCACGGCACACTAAAGAAGGAAAGGTAAATATAAAGTCTGAGAGGAGGAAATAAACAGTGATCACCCACTTTGCGTCCACTGCATTTTAGTGGAAATCGCACCGCTGAGTTGAATGCAAAGCTCACTCTGCCGCTTCAATCAAATCAATGAAAAATAATTTGAAACAATTTTTAGATGAGGGTTTTGGCTTTTCCCTAATGGCACACTTAAAGAAGCGGGAAGCGTAAATAAAAGCACAGAGAGAACGGAAACATACAATGATCACCCACTTATGTCCACCGCATTTTTTAGTCGAAATCGCAATTCGGTGAGTTGAATACAGTGTTTTACTTTAGATGAGGGTTTTGATTTCTCTTAATTTCAGATAAAGAAGGGAAAGGTAAAATATAAAGCACCGAGAGAAGGGAATATACAGTGATCCCCACTTTGCGTCCACTGCATTTTTTATGGAAATCGCAATTCACTGAGTTGAATGCAGGCCCCACGCTGCCTCAATGAATTCTAATGAAAAATAATTTCGAACAAGTTTTAGATGAGGGCTTTGACTTCCCTAATGGCACATTAAAGAAGGAAACAAAATATAAAGCACCGAGAGAAGGGAAATATACAGTGATCACCCACTTGCGTCCATTGCATTTTTATTGGAAATCGCATTGCTGAGTTGAATGCAGTGCCCACGCTGCCTCAATGAATTCTAATGAAAATAATTTCGAACAAGTTTTAGATGAGGGTTTTGACTTTCCCAATGGCACATTAAAGAAGGGAAAGGTAAATATAAAGCACAGAGAGAAGGGAAATATACAGTGATCCCCCACTTTGCGTCCACCGCATTTTTAGTGGAAATCGCAATTCGCTGAGTTGAATGCATTGCTTCTCACGCTGCCTCAATGAATTCTAATGAAAATAATTTCGAACAAGTTTTAGATGAGGGTTTTGCCTTCCCACGGCACATTAAAGAAGGGAAAGCAACATAAAGCACAGAGAGAAGGGAATATACAGTGATCACCCACTTTGCGTCCACCGCATTTTTATTGGAAATCGCACCACTGAGTTGAATGCATTGCTTCCTCACGCTGCCTCAATGAATTCTTAATGAAAAATAATTTCGAACATGTTTTAGATGAGGGTTTTGCCTTTCCTAATGGCACATTAAAGGGGAAAGGTAAATAAAGCACAGAGAGAAGGAAACATACAGTGATCACCCATTTTGCGTCCACTGCATTTTTATTGAAATCGTAATTCGCTGAGTTGAATGCAGTGCTTCCTACGCTGCCTCAATGAATTTTAATGAAAAAATAATTTGAACAAGTTTTAGATGAGGGTTTTGCCTTTTTCCCTAATGGGCACATTAAAGAAGGGAAAGGTAAATATAAAGCACGAGAGAAGGGAAATATACAGTGATCACCCACTTTTTGCGTCCACCGCATTTTTAGTGGAAATCGCAATTCGCTGAGTTGAATGCAGTGCTTCCTACTGCTGCCTCAATGAATTCTAATGAAAAAATAATTTCGAACAAGTTTTAGATGAGGGTTTTGCCTTCCCCCTAATGGCACATTAAAGAAGGAAAGGTAAATAAAGCACCGAGAGAAGGGAAATATACAGTGATCACCCACTTTGCGTCCACCGCATTTTTTTTATTGGAAATCGCAATTCGCTGAGTTGAATGCAGTGCTTCCTTACGCTGCCTCAATGAATTCTAATGAAAAATAATTTCGAACAAGTTTTAGATGAGGGTTTTGCTTTCCTAATGGCACATTAAAGAAGGGAAAGGTAAATATAAAGCACCGAGAGAAGGGAAATATACAGTGATCACCCACTTTTTCGTCCACCGCATTTTTATTGGAAATCGTAATTCGCTGAGTTGAATGCAGTGCTTCCTACGCTGCCTCAATGAATTCCAATGAAAATAATTTCGAACAAGTTTTAGATGAGGGTTTTGCCTTTCCCTAATGGCACATTAAAGAAGTGAAAGGTAAATATAAAGCACCGAGAGAAGGGAAATATACAGTGATCACCCACTTTGCGTACACCGCATTTTTATTGAAATCGCAATTGCTGAGTTGAATGAAAAGCCCTACGCTGCCTCAATGAATTCTAATGAAAAATAATTTCGAACAAGTTTTAGATGAGGGTTTTGCCTTCCTAACGGCACATTAAAGAAGGGAAAGGTAAATATAAAGCACTGAGAGAAGGGAAATATACAGTGATCACCCACTTTTGTGTCCACCGCATTTTATTGGAAATCGCAACTGCTGAGTTGAATGCAGTGCCTTACGCTGCCTCAATGAATTCTAATGAAAAATAATTTCGAACAAGTTTTAGATGAGGGTTTTGCCTTTCCCTAATGGCACATTAAAGAAGGGAAAGGTAAATATAAAGCACCGAGAGAAGGAAATATACAGTGATCACCCACTTTGCGTCCACCGCATTTTTTATTGGAAATCGCAATTCGCTGAGTTGAATGCAGTGCTTCCTTACGCTGCCTCAATGAATTTCTAATGAAAATAATTTCGAACAAGTTTTAGATGAGGGTTTTGCCTTTCCCTAATGGCACATTAAAGAAGGGAAAGGTAAATATAAAGCACCGAGAGAAGGGAAATATACAGTGATCACCCACTTTTGCGTCCACCGCATTTTTATTGGAAATCGCAATTGCTGAGTTGAATGCAGTGCTTCCTACGCTGCCTCAATGAATTCTAATGAAAATAATTTCGAACAAGTTTTAGATGGGGTTTTGCCTTCCCTAATGGCACATTAAAGAAGGGAAAGGTAAATATAAAGCACCGAGAGAAGGGAAATATACAGTGATCACCCACTTTGCGTCCACCGTATTTATTGGAAATCGCAATTCGCTGAGTTGAATGCAGTGCTTCCTACGCTGCCTCAATGAATTCTAATGAAAACAATTTCGAACAAGTTTTAGATGAGGGTTTTATTTTCCCTAATGGCACATTAAAGAAGGAAAGGTAAATATAAAGCACAGAGAGAAGGGAAGTGATCACCCACCGAGAGCCGCCTCAATGAATTTAATGAAAAAGGAACAAGTTTTAGATGAGGGTTTTGGCCTTCCCTAATGGCACATTAAAGAAGGGAAAGGTAAATATAAAGCACAGAGACAGTGATCACCCACTTTGCGTCCACCGCATTTTTTATTGGAAATCGCAATTGCTGAGTTGAATGCAGTGCTTCCTACGCTGCCTCAATGAATTTAATGAAAAATAATTTCGAACAAGTTTTAGATGAGGGTTTTGCAGCTTTCCCTAATGGCACATTAAAGAAGGGAAAGGTAAATATAAAGCACAGAGAGAAGGGAAATATACAGTGATCACCCACTTTGCGTCCACCGCATTTTTATTGGAAATCGTAACGCTGAGTTGAATGCAGTGCTTCCTACGCTGCCTCAATGAATTCTAATGAAAATAATTTCGAACAAGTTTTAGATGAGGGTTTTGCCTTTCCCTAATGGCACATTAAAGAAGGGAAAGGTAAATATAAAGCACCGAGAGAAGGAAATATACAGTGATCACCCACTTTGCGTCCACCGCATTTTTATTGGAAATCGCAATTCGCTGAGTTGAATGCAGTGCTTCCTACGCTGCCTCAATGAATTCTAATGAAAAAATAATTTCGAACAAGTTTTAGATGAGGGTTTTGGCCTTCCCTAATGGCACATTAAAGAAGGGAAAGGTAAATATAAAGCACCGAGAGAAGGGAAATATACAGTGATCACCCACTTTTGCGTCCACCGCATTTTATTGAAAAATTGCTGAGTTGAATGCAGTGCTTCCTACGCTGCCTCAATGAATTTAATGAAAAATAATTTCGAACAAGTTTTAGATGAGGATTTTTTTCCTAATGGCACATTAAAGAAGGGAAAGGTAAATATAAAGCACCGAGAGAAGGGAAATATACAGTGATCACCCACTTTGCGTCCACCGCATTTTTATTGGAAATCGCAATTGCTGAGTTGAATGCAGTGCTTCCTACGCTGCCTCAATGAATTCTAATGAAAATAATTTCGAACAAGTTTTAGATGAGGGTTTTGCCTTTCCTTAATGGCACATTAAAGAAGGAAAGGTAAATATAAAGCACCGAGAGAAGGGAAATATACAGTGATCACCCACTTTGCGTCCACCGCATTTTATTGGAAATCGTAACCGCTGAGTTGAATGCAGTGCCCTACGCTGCCTCAATGAATTCTAATGAAAAATAATTTCGAACGTTTTAGATGAGGGTTTTGGTTTTCCTAATGGCACATTAAAGAAGGAAAGGTAAATATAAAGCACCGAGAGAAGGGAAATATACAGTGATCACCCACTTTGCGTCCACCGCATTTTTATTGGAAATCGCAATTGCTGAGTTGAATGCAGTGCTTCCTACGCTGCCTCAATGAATTCTAATGAAAAAATAATTTCGAACAAGTTTTAGATGAGGGTTTTGCTTTCCCTAATGGCACATTAAAGAAGAGAAAGGTAAATATAAAGCACCGAGAGAAGGGAAATATACAGTGATCACCCACTTTGCGTCCACCGCATTTTTTGTTGGAAATCGCAATTCGCTGAGTTGAATGAAGTGCTTCCTACGCTGCCTCAATGAATTCTATATAAAAATAATTTCGAACAAGTTTTAGATGAGGGTTTTGCCTTTCCCTAGTGGCACATTAAAGAAGGGAAAGGTAAATATAAAGCACCGAGAGAAGGGAAATATACAGTGATCACCCACTTTGCGTCCACCGCCTTTTTATTGGAAATCGCAATTCGCTGAGTTGAATGCAGTGCTTCCTTACGCTGCCTCAATGAATTCTAATGAAAAAAATTTCGAACAAGTTTTAGATGAGGGTTTTGCCTTCCCTAATGGCACATTAAAGAAGGGAAGGTAAATATAAAGCACCGAGAGAAGGGAAATATACAGTGATCACCCACTTTGCGTCCACCGCATTTTTATTGGAAATCGCAATTCGCTGAGTTGAATGCAGTGCTTCCTACGCGGCCTCAATGAATTCTAATGAAAAATAATTTCGAACAAGTTTTAGATGAGGGTTTTTGTTTTTCCTAATGGCACATTAAAGAAGGGAAAGGTAAAATAAAGCACCGAGAGAAGGGAACATACAGTGATCACCCACTTTGCGTCCACCGCATTTTTATTGGAAATCGCAATTGCTGAGTTGAATGCAGTGCTTCCTACGCTGCCTCAATGAATTCTAATGAAAATAATTTCGAACAAGTTTTAGATGAGGGTTTTGCCTTTCCCTAATGGCACATTAAAGAAGGGAAAGGTAAAAATATAAAGCACCGAGAGAAGGGAAATATACAGTGATCACCCCACTTTGCGTCCACTGCATTTTATTGGAAATCGCAATTCGCTGAGTTGAATGCAGTGCCTCCTACGCTGCCTCAATGAATTCTAATGAAAAATAATTTCGAACAAGTTTTAGATGAGGGTTTTGCCTTTCCTAATGGCACATTAAAGAAGGGAAAAGTAAATATAAAGCACAGAGAGAAGGGAAATATACAGTGATCACCCACTTTTGCGTCCACTGCATTTTTATTGGAAATCGCAATTCGCTGAGTTGAATGCAGTGCTTCCTTACGCTGCCTCAATGAATTTTAATGAAAAAATAATTTCGAACAAGTTTTAGATGAGGGTTTTGAATTTCCCTAATGGCACATTAAAGAAGGAAAGGTTAAATATAAAGCACAGAGAGAAGGGAAATATACAGTGATCACCCACTTTGCGTCCACTGCATTTTTATTGGAAATCGCAATACGCTGAGTTGAATGCAGTGCTTCCTACGCTGCCTCAATGAATTCTAATGAAAAATAATTTCGAACAAGTTTTAGATGAGGGTTTTGCCTTTCCCTAATGGCACATTAAAGAAGGGAAAGGTAAATATAAAGCACAGAGAGAAGGGAAATATACAGTGATCCCCACTTTATGTCCACCGCATTTTTATTTGAAACGAAATTGCTGAGTTGAATGCAGCAAGCCCTACGCTGCCTCAATGAATTTACCAAAAAAAATTCCCTGAACAAGTTTTAGATGAGGGTTTTGCCTTCCCTAATGCACATTAAAGAAGGGAAACAAATATAAAGCACAGAGAGAAGGGAAATACAGGATCACCCACTTTGCGTCCACCGCATTTTTATTGGAAATCGCAATTCGCTGAGTTGAATGAAGGGCCCTACGCTGCCTCAATGAATTCTAATGAAAATAATTTCGAACAAGTTTAGATGAGGGTTTTGCCTTTCCCCACGGCACATTAAAGAAGGGTAAGGTAAATATAAAGCACTGAGAGAAGGAAATATACAGTGATCACCCACTTTATGTCCAACGCATTTTATTGAAATTCAATTCGCTGAGTTGAATGCAGTAAGCCCTTGCTGGCTCAATGAATTTCTAATGAAAATAATTTCGAACAAGTTTTAGATGAGGGTTTTGCCTTTCCCCTAATGGCACATTAAAGAAGGGAAAGGTAAATATAAAGCACCGAGAGAAGGGAAATATACAGTGATCACCAATTTTGCGTCCACCGCATTTTTATTTGAAAACGCAACTCGATGTGTTGGAATGCAAAAGCTTCAACTGCCGCCTCAATGAATTCAATGAAAAAATAATTTTCGAACAACGTTTTAGATGACGGTTTTGCCTTCCAAAATGGCAAAATAAAGAAGGAAAAGGTAAACATAAAGCACCGAGAGAAGGGAAAATACAGATCCCACTTTGCGTCTACTGCATTTTAGTGGAAATCGCACCCGGCTGAGTTGAAAGCAAAGCCTTCCCGCCGCTCAATGAATTTAATGAAAAATACTGAACAAATTTTAGATGAGGGTTTTGCCTTCCTTAATAACACATTAAAGAAGGAAATGTAAAATAAAGCACCGAGAGAAGGGGAAATATACAGTGATCACCCACTTTGCGTCCACTGCATTTTAGTTAAAATCGCAATACGCTAAGATGAATGCAGTGCTTCCTTACGCTGTCTCAATGAATTCTAATGAAAATAATTTCGAACAAGATTTAGATGAGGGTTTTGCCATCCCAAATAACACATTAAAGAAGGAAAGGTAAATATAAAGCACGGAGAGAAGGGAAATATACAGTGATCACTAATTTTATGTCCACCGCATTTTTTAGTGGAAATCCTAATTGCTGAGTTGAATGGAGTGCCTTCCCATGCTGCCCAATGAATTTAATGAAAAAATAATTTCGAACAAGATTTAGATGGTTTTGCCTTTCCCAAATGGCACATTAAAAGAAGGGAAACAAATATAAAGCACCGAGAGAAGGAAAAATATAGGAAGATCACCACTTTGGTGTCCAATTTATTTTATTGGAAATTCCAACCGTTGAGTTGAATGCAGTTCTTTTACGCTACCTCAATGAATTTAATGAAAATAATTTCGAAATGTTTTAGATGAGGGTTTTACTTTCCTAATGGACCATTAAAGAAGGGAAGGTAAATATAGCTACCAAGAGAAAGAAATACAGATCTCCACTTTGCGTCCACCGCATTTTTTATTGGAAACGTAATTGCTGAGTGGAATGCAGGCCTTTGCTGCCTCAATGAATTTAGTGAAAAATAATTCGAACAAATTTTAGATGAGGTTTTGCCTTTTTTAATGGCACATTAAAGAAGGGAAAGGTAAATATAAAGCAGCGAGAGAAGGGAAATATACAGTGATCACCCAATTTTTGCGTCCACTGCATTTTTATTGGAAATCGCAATTCGCTGAGTTGAATGCAGTGCTTCCTACGCTGCCTCAATTAATTAATGAAAATAATTTCGAACAAATTTTAGATGAGGGTTTTGCCTTCCTAATGGAACATTAAAAGGGAAACGTAAATATAAAGCACCGAGAGAAGGGAAGATCCAGTGATCACCCACTTTGCGTCCAATTGCATTTTTTATTTGGGAAATCGTAACTGCTGAGTGAATGAAGTGCTTCTCATGCTGCCTCAATGAATTCTAATGAAAAATAATTTCGAACAAGTTTTAGATGAGGGTTTTGCCTTTCCCTAATGGCACATTAAAGAAGGAAAGGTAAATATAAAGCACAGAGAGAAGGGAAATATACAGTGATCACCCACTTTGCGTCCACCGCATTTTTAATGGAAATCGCAATTCGCTGAGTTGAATGCAGTGCTTCCTACGCTGCCTCAATGAATTCTAATGAAAAATAATTTCGAACAAGTTTTAGATGAGGGTTTTGCCTTTCCCTAATGGCACATTAAAGAAGGGAAAGGTAAATATAAAGCACCGAGAGAAGGGAAATATACAGTGATCACCCACTTTGCGTCCACCGCATTTTTATTGGAAATCGCAATTCGCTGAGTTGAATGCAGTGCTTCCTACGCTGCCTCAATGAATTCTAATGAAAAATAATTTCAAACATGTTTTAGATGAGTGTTTTGCCTTTCCCTAATGGCACATTAAAGATGGGAAATGTAAACATAAAGCACCGAGAGAAGGGAAATATACAGTGATCACCCACTTTGCGTCCACCGCATTTTTAGTGGAAATTGCAATTCGCTGAGTTGAATGCAGTGCTTCCTTTCTCTGCCTCAATGAAGTCTAATGACAAATTATTTCGAACAAGTTTTAGATGAAGGTTTTGCCTTCCCTAATGGCACATTAAAGAAGGGAAAGGTAAATATAAAGCACCGAGAGAAGGGAAATATACAGTGATCACCCACTTTGCGTCCACCGTATTTTTGGTGGAAATCGCAATTCGCTGAGTTGAATGCAGTGCTTCCTACGCTGCCTCAATGAATTCTAATGAAAAATAATTTCGAACAAGTTTTAGATGAGGGTTTTGCCTTTCCCTAATGGCACATTAAAGAAGGGAAAGGTAAATATAAAGCACCGAGAGAAGGGAAATATACAGTGATCACCCACTTTGCGTCCACCGCATTTTTAGTGGAAATCGCGCACCGCTGAGTTGAATGCAGTGCTTCCTACGCTGCCTCAATGAATTCTAATGAAAAATAATTTCGAACAAGTTTTAGATGAGGGTTTTGCCTTTCCCTAATGGCACATTAAAGAAGGGAAAGGTAAATATAAAGCACCGAGAGAAGGGAAATATACAGTGATCACCCACTTTGCGTCCACCGCATTTTTAGTGGAAATCGCAATGCGCTGAGTTGAATGCAGTGCTTCCTACGCTGCCTCAATGAATTCTAATGAAAAATAATTTCGAACAAGTTTTAGATGAGGGTTTTGCCTTCCCTAATGGCACATTAAAGAAGGGAAAGGTAAATATAAAGCACCGAGAGAAGGGAAATATACAGTGATCACCCACTTTTATGTCCACCGCATTTTTAGTGGAAATCGCAATCGCTGAGTTGAATGCAGTGCTTCCTACGCTGCCTCAATGAATTCTAATGAAAAAATAATTTCGAACAAGTTTTAGATGAGGGTTTTGCCTTCCCTAATGGCACATTAAAGAAGGAAAGGTAAATATAAAGCACCGAGAGAAGGGAAATATACAGTGATCACCCACTTTGCGTCCACTGCATTTTTAGTGGAAATCGCAATTGCTGAGTTGAATGCAGTGCTTCCTACGCTGCCTCAATGAATTCTAATGAAAAATAATTTCGAACAAGTTTTAGATGAGGGTTTTGCCTTCCCTAATGGCACATTAAAGAAGGGAAAGGTAAATATAAAGCACCGAGAGAAGGGAAATATACAGTGATCACCCACTTTGCGTCCACCGCATTTTTATTGGAAATCGCAATTCGCTGAGTTGAATGCAGTGCTTCCTACGCTGCCTCAATGAATTTAATGAAAAAATAATTTCGAACAAGTTTTAGATGAGGGTTTTTGCCTTCCCTAATGGCACATTAAAGAAGGGAAAGGTAAATATAAAGCACAGAGAGAAGGGAAATATACAGTGATCACCCACTTTGCGTCCACCGCATTTTTATTGGAAATCGCAATTGCTGAGTTGAATGCAGTGCTTCCTACGCTGCCTCAATGAATTCTAATGAAAATAATTTCGAACAAGTTTTAGATGAGGGTTTTGCCTTTTCCCTAATGGCACATTAAAGAAGGGAAAGGTAAAATATAAAGCACCGAGAGAAGGAAATACAGTGATCACCCACTTTGCGTCCACCGCATTTTTAGTGGAAATCGCAATTCGCTGAGTTGAATGCAGTGCTTCCTACGCTGCCTCAATGAATTCTAATGAAAATAATTTCGAACAAGTTTTAGATGAGGGTTTTGCCTTCCCTAATGGCACATTAAAGAAGGGAAGGTAAATATAAAGCACCGAGAGAAGGGAAATATACAGTGATCACCCACTTTGCGTCCACCGCATTTTTAGTGGAAATCGCTGAGTTGAATGCAGTGCTTCCTACGCTGCCTCAATGAAGTAAATGAAAAATAATGAACAAGTTTTAGATGAGGGTTTTGCCTTCCCCTAATGGCACATTAAAGAAGGGAAAGGTAAATATAAAATTTAATTTCAAAAGCTTTTAGTTGCTTTTATTTGTTTGTAGGAATATGGATAATATTTTCTGAAAGCAAAAAAAGGTTTTCGATGAAAAATAAATTTTACAACAATTATTTGTTATTTCCTAAATTATTTTATTTTTTTTACATCAAAGTTGTTAAATATTCTAAAATAATGAAAATCTTGTACACCTTCGTCAGTGGTGTTATTAGGAGATAAACATCATTTACAGATTATAAAATAAAGCTGGTTACAGTCAGAAAGTTGCCAATAGCTAAAAATCTAATATAATTTTTTGTGCCCTAAAATAGCTAAAATTCAAATATACTGAAGACCGGAAACATCATAAAAACAATAGTCCGTCACGTGGTTTGCGTTGGTAGTAACATAAACATTTTGACGATAAAATTTTGCTTTCGCCAAGTTTAAGGTCGTTTTTCTCATGCTATGCCGACTTAAAAATAACAAGATAAATAAGTTGTTCACATAAAGCTAAACTGTCAATTGTGACCTTCCGTACTATAACTTTTCCTCCGGTAAGATGAAATTACGCACATATCACATGTCAATCAACACCTCTGGTAAGCCCGGCTTTCTATCATTTGAAAGTACTTTTTTTCTTTTTTTTTTTCAGCGCAGAAATTAAGTAATGTTTGTTTCAAAATACATTAAATAAACTTTATAATTTCTAATTTTCTTAAATTAATTTAAAAAAAAACATCATAATTGATTTTTAAACGATTTTTAAACGGAAAATTTCACTTTTGTAAAAAAAAAAAAGTCAAAAAATGGCTGACGATAGATTTTCTGTCAATTTTGCTATAAAATTTAAGATGTGTTCAATTTTGTCGTTAGAAAAAAAAGAATCATTTCGTAAGCAGACGATAAAAGGCCGCCATTTTGAAATTTCTTACAACGTGAAAGGGACACTGAATCAATTTACTTAACATCTGAATGTTAAAAATGATTGTGAAGGCAGAAAATTGGAGCCTTTCTCTCTGTTGCTTTTACCCTTTCTTTCCTTCCGTTTCTTTAATTGCTCTTCTCTCTCACTCTCACTTCTGCATCGATAACCACTCTCTCCTTAGTTTCTTTCTATTTCTCTCACTTTTCACTCACTCTAACACACTCTATTTCCTTCCTCTCTCTCTCTATATTTTACTTTTTTCTCTATCAATCTCACTATTCCCCCCGTTCTCCACTCTCTTATTTCATTCTCTTAATCCCACCCCCGCCTTCATTTGTTTGTGATTTTAGAAGAAAATTAAAGTAAATCGATTTGCTTTTTTTTCTAAAATCTAAATATTTGGAGTCATTTTATTTTCGGTTTCAGAAATCGACTTTTTATGGTTTTGAACTTTTTTATTTTCTAAAATGTTTTTTTGTCTTTGCATTTTCAGATTTCATTTTACCTGAAAGAAATCTAAAAATGGCTTCGTCATTGAGGAATGAGATTAAATGAAGCAAAAATATTCGGCCTGCAACTGGAGAAAGAAATCGAAGATTTTGAAAGTCGGATCTGTGAAATGATTGAAGTAACGAAGAAATCGATTGAACAATTGTCAATCGATTGCGAATTGAATTGCTCAAAGGTCAGACAGGATTTACACTATTCGGACTATTGCCCTCATCTTTGTCGCCAAGGACACATGGCACAGTGGATAAAGGCGTTGGTTAGATCCAGTGACAGATACAAAGTGAGTTCAATACCCGGTTAAGGCAGTGGATAACTTTCTGAGGGAAAATCTGACATAACTGATATCCATCAAACATGGCACGTGGAACTAGAACAGTCTACCCCAGTGATCGAAATAAAGAGTTCAGTTCGAAATTCCAACGGCCGAAACGTTGTGATAAATATGGCGACAAAGATGGGGACAATATAGTCCGAAAAATATAAATACTGTAAATAATACCTCATCTCAGAAATATAGACAGAATATGAGTCTGGCAGGAATTTGGTGAATTTCTGGAAAAGACAAGGATGAAGGCCGCAGAGTTGTGGTTCCAAATGATACTTGTTCTTATACTGAAAACAAAAAAAGATCGATTATTGATTACAATGAATGCAATGGATTAAGAAAGAAAAGGGAGTGAATCCATTACAGCGTTGATAACAAAAAATTCAAGAGTTGCTTCCTTTAAGAAACGAAAAATAGGGATTTGTACCATCTAAAGGACAGAACCGGTAAAAATTCTTCTGGATTTATGTAGTTTTTGTCTTTGTTTCAAATTTAAAAAATAAAACAATTCACCATTAATAGCAAGGATTTCTGTTTGTTTGTTTTTTGGCTGACTTTACATTAACGTCAAAATAAATCAGAATAAAATGTGACTCATTTCATTTTCTCACTGTAAAATATAACAAGACAAATTAAGAAACGAAGAAATTAAAATCTAAATATAAATATAAATTTATATAAATAAATTTATATAAATATAAATATAAATTTATATAAATATAAAAGACATTAAAATTCTCAACTTGCATCATAAATAATAATGCATTTTTCATGTAAAACTTTCCTCATTTACCTGTTTTTTTTCCTTTCTGCTTTCAAAAGTTCATTGAGACCAATTGAATGGCAGGAATTCGATAATATATGTGGAATTCTTGTCTGAGTGCCAACATTCCAAATATGATATTTGAGTCATTGTTTATTTTTATTCTGTAAAGTGGGAAAAAGTATAGCAAAAAGATTCTTTTTAATAAAAAAAAAACTCTATATTGAATATGTTATTACAACACCATTCGTTTGAATTTAAAAATTCTATTCCATATACTAAGGGGATAAACTGAAGAATTAAGATAACAAAAAAGAAAGACAAATGAAAAGAAAATCAAGTCATTCATACAAGAAAAAGAATAAAGGGTTCGATATACCCAGTTAATTCCTTGATTGGACCAATTTTTTTTTCTATTTCCCTCTCATTTGTTTTTGTCTCTTTCTTTAGGATCACTTTTGATATGAAGAAAACAAAACTGTAAGTATAGAGTACTCAGTATGGATCAAACTCACTTCAGAGTAGTAATGGTCGGTTAGATTAGAACACTAGCCATTAAATTGAAAATCTACATGAATCGTCTTCAAGTTTTCTTGCATTCAGATTCAACTATACTTTTCTTAATTGTAGCATACCTCAGACTATTATTTCATATTAACAGCCCATTTTCATAGATTTTGCTTTCATCTGTAGTAATTTACAATGTCATTTTAATTAATAACATCTCTTCTTCTTATCTACAAGTTCATTTGAACTCTACAAAAAGACAGAACTGCTATAATTGTTTATAATGATATAAACATATATAATATGATATAAACACTGCTATATTTTTTACAATCCATACAGTTGTGTTTGGTATGAGGAAGGTTTAGGCTTAGGTGCAGGAAACGATTTTGTAGATATTATATGGGGAAAATGTCTGAAACAATGTTGAAATTAATATATTGCAGCTACCTTCTTCACAAACAGAGAAATAATTATGTAGCCAGTCATAATTGAGTAATATAAATCTGAATCCATTGTTGGTGTTTTCTTCAATGGCATCATGACAATCAGGAGGCAGGAAGGACAGTTTGAGAATAAACAGCTAGACTTCTGGTGACTGCCTTTGATTCTGCTCGATCACTAAATATTGCCAGCAATGTTCTAGTGCAGGGGTCGCTAAAGTGGTCGATATCAATCTCTGGGGGTTGATGGGACTATTTAATGGATTGATAAATGCCTGGTGTTCAGAAGGGGTCAGTAAATACTGGGGCGGGGTCAATTGAAATTTTGAGGTTGAATGATGAAATTCATATAAGATTTAAAATACATTAAAATACAACTTGTATATATATATATATATATATATATATATATATATATATATATATATATATATATATTGCTGACCATCCAACATACTTAGTGCGCATAAAAACCTACAGTCACACGGAGGCAGCAATGGTAATTCTTTTACTTATGGCATCATTAAACAGTGCAGAGACAGAACCCAACTGTAGGTAGAAGGCTAGAAGGTAAACATACAAACACACAGAAACATTCCAACCACTACACACACACACACACACACAAAGGGAGATAGAGATATATAGATAGATAGATAGAGAGAGAGAGAGACATATGAGTCACGTACAATTCTCAGCTTGGTCAACTTTTTCCTAATTAATGTGACTAAATGTTGTTCCTCTCCTGTTTCCCAGCATTCGCTTTTGTCATGACCCCCGTCGAGATTCTCATCCCCCCACCCACCAGTTTGTTTGTGTCCCCCTTAATCTCGGATGGTTCAGCCTCCCCTTTTTTTTTTTTCCTAGACCATTTTTTTTTTCCCCCTCCCATTCCATCAGTGAGTATGCTGCCTGATTCTGTCTATAGGCAGAATACAATGACCATTCTTATTATTTTTGAAGGGGTCAATGGGTCCTACTAAAATGTTTTTGTTCTACTTTGAATATTTGTTGTATTTTTTGTTTGTTTTTTGGTTTCATCCCCCACCCCACGCCATCATTTCATGTTTCATGGAATTTTTATATATTTTTGTAAAAGAAAATAAAAATGAAAAAAAATCTATAGAAATTTTGAAGATTTCCACATTTTTATATAATGGTTTTTGTAGGTTCCCTGGGAATATGAGGAATTGTGGTAATTGTAGGAGTGAATGGCATTGGATAAATTCTTGTGGTGACTGTGTATTAAATGAATGAGTCGTGAATTCTATTAACTAGGACTAGGATAGCTACTGATGACCAACACAGTTATGTATCAAATCGTCGACTCTCCCGTCATTAGTCCACACCTACCGGGGACCCTTTTATGATGTATGAGGGCCAGACAAACTGCACATATGATTTGATTAGATTGGTGAAGGTTTTGTGAAAAAACCAACCAAACATTTTGAAGAGCCGAATACAGAGACCTGCAGAAACCAGTTTGTCCTATTTACGCATAACTGGCGGCGTGGGGGTGGGGAGAATAGGATTCATACTTTTCAAGTGAATGTAATTCTCCGGTTACTCAATCCGAGCCGCTATCCATTTTAGTCCACTGTGCCTCCATATTTTTATTAAGTATCAAATATATAATAAATATATATTCCTTTTTGTGTGCTTATTGAGATATAAAAATAAAAACTGTCATCATACGGGCATTAGATTCTAAGAACTGGATAAAAATATAAAAAGTTTATGGGATATAAATATAAAAAATTGTCCGAATAATTTGACTATTGATATATATATATATATATATATATATATATATATATATATTATATATATATATATATATATAGAGAGAGAGAGAAATATATATATATATATATATATATATATATATATATATATATATATATATGTTTCATTTTGAAAGTTTTCTTATTTTCTTCTTCTTCTTCTTCTTCTTCTTCTTCTTCTTCTTCTTCTTCTTCTTCTTCTTCTTCTTCTGTGCTCCACTCAAACCATTACATTTCATTTCTGTTGAAAGGTTTATTCACCTGGAAATATATATCTTAAATATTTCTAAATTTACACAATTTAAAAGCTTATCCATTCATATATTCACAAACTATCAATACCTGGTAATTAGTACTGCATCAGAAATTCATAATTTTAAATAATTACAACATACTTACCATACAAATGTTGTGATTGAATCTCAAGTTCAATCACTAATAATTTATGCATAGCACTATACCTGCCTTCATATATAAATCGATAAATATATCTAATAATCATGTCATTGCTATTAAAGTACTAAACTATTTACATTATTCGGACTATTGACCTCATCTTTGTTGACATATTTATCACAACGTTTCGGCCGTTGTATGCTCCAGCCTTCTTCAGGTGGTTGGAATGTCGAACTGAACTCTTTATTTCGCTCGCTGGGGTAGACTGTTCTAGTTCCACGTGCCATGTCAGTTATCAGTTATCTCTTGTTCATTCATCTCTGCAAGTTCTCCACTACCTTAACCAACTCTTTGGTTCCTGTCATTGGATCTAACCAACGCCTTTATCCACTGTGCCATGTGTTCTTAAGGACATCTGTGTATGAATTTCTAGGGGCGGCGTGAAAAGAAAGAAAGAAAAAAAAACGAGAAAAGAAAGAGAAAAAATGAAAAAGAGAGGAGAGAAAGAGCGAAAATGTAAATAAAAAGAAAGAAAAAAAAAGAAAAAATAGAGAAGGTAAAAGATGTGAAGGGAATAAAAAAAATATTTTCTACGATTCTTTGACTGACATCAGAATTTTAATTGTCGAAAAAACCTGCAATAAACTCCAAAAATTAGCAATCAAAACAATTTTATTCTCACCAAATTTACATTTTCATTTTAAAATTAAAAAATATAAAAGAACAAATCATCGTTAGAAATAAATTCAATTTATTGACAGATTTTAAAAAAATATCAAAATTGCTTCGTAAAGAAAAATTTTAAAAGTTTTTTTTTCTTGGTACAGATTAATTTTGAAAATTTTAATTAAATATTTTTTCCTTCATCTTTAAGATAAACAATTTTTTCTAGAAACAATAATCTTTAAAATATCTTCAGATTTTTTTTTGTACAAAACTTTTTACGGCAAAATGGAAAAAAAAGACACAAATATTTACATATTGCAAAAAGATGCGTCTGTGGAAGTAGATCGCCCGGTTCATACTCCTTTCCCTTCCTTTGAACAGGAGTAGAATTTTGAACCATGTTTTCTGTTTAAGATTGAATTTCCGGTTCCTTTTCCTAAAGATTTATTCTTTTTCACTCCTTGCATCTTAGTGGCATTATCGCCTTGAAATGATTTTAATAAATCAAAAAAAGATGAGGAAAACTGATATAATGGAATATGCATACACCTGAGTTCCCCCTCACTGGAATATGATTGGCTGGTGTCAGCCATAAATACAGACTGATTAGAAGAAATTGTAAGTCTACACGATGCCCATTAAATTCAGTTTCAAATAGAGAAAATCATTTTGATTACTAGAAATGTTAAATTGAATCTATTAGCTTGAAATTAAAACTAAAATAAAAGTTTCAATAAAAAAGTTGCATTTTTAAAAAAAATTGTTTTTTAAACCTGAACTATGGCTTTTATTTGGAGATACTTTAATGTCATTACAGTTTGAATGTGAGAAGAATTTGATTGAAATCATCACTGACAATGGCTTTCGAAACTAAGGTGTCAACTTAAAAGGTGACATCATCAGTTGAAATGAAATTATAAAACTGTGACGATAAGTGATTATCTGTTTGAAGTGACAGAGATTAGGATTTATTTGTTAATTTTGTTTTCTTTCTTGGTCTTTTCTTCTATTTTTACTACTGACATATTACCAGGTAACTTGTGTCTTAATATATAGCACACACACACATTATATATGGCCTGAAGATTGTGTCTCAGTGTTGACTTCAGTATTATATATATATATATATATATATATATATATATATATATATATATATATATATATATATATATAAATAAAGTAAAAACGAATTGGTAAAGAAAGATAAAAAGAAAACATAAAATGTTTACAAACCACACACGCATACAGAAATAAATGAATCCATTATATATATATATATAATTATTTATTTAAAATATGATTCCAAATCGCGACATAAGAAGTATCATGTTTCAAATTAAATTGAGTTCAAGTAAGCTCTGTTCCATCTTCAAGCGAAATTTTCTACTTTTGTATCGAGCACTATTTTTAAAAAATAATAACTAAAATACTAAGGGACTTTGGATTATTTACCTAACCAGTTCCTTCCTATTTTTATATATATATATATATATATATATATATATATATATATATATATATATATATATATATATATATATATATATATATAAATTATTAGGAGGAGTTGATAATTATATTTAAGTAATTCATCGAGTCTGAAAGCTCAACAGAATGCAGAAAGAACTGGACCAACTGTTCAAATGGGCCTCGGTGACGAAGTGATTGCAAAATCAAACTCAATATAGCGCCGCTCGCTCACATATTCCGTGGTGGAACTCTGTTGAGTTTCTCTCTAACCATAGGGCTGTTCCACCTGAAAACCCGTTGGAACAGTTGGTATAATGTCTGCTTGGCAACCTAACTGTCAGGGTTTCAATTCTCAGTAGTGGATGCACACTGCTGATGAGTCCCAAATATAGGACGAAACGGCCGTTCAGTTCTTTCTGCATTCTGTTGAGGTTTCAGACTCGATGATTTACTCTTATATATATATATATATATATGTGTGTGTGTGTGTGTATTTAGGCAGCAATCCTTCATTCATGCACATTACATTCAATAAATCAGACAAGGTGCTTTGATTTAGGTTTTTTTTTTACAATTTCTCATGCGATCTAATATTTTTTTCTTTTCAGATGATAAATTATACAAAAACTTTTTTATATATATAACAGCAATATAGATATATAGATAGAAAGATAGATACTAAGATAGATAGATGAACTAATTTTTCTCAACATGTTTTCAAACCACACCCACATACAGAAATATATGAATGCTTTTATATATATATATATATATATATATATATATATATATATATATATATATATAAAAGGGACAGAATAAATAAATTTACTATAAATTTATTTGTACAACAAAGGGTTCTTTTATTGGAAATTTTAAATTTAATTCATCAGTTTGAAATTAAAACTAAAATAAAAGCTTCAAGAATGATTTTTGATTTTTTAAACTTCATTTAAAACCAGAGACATCCCGTTTTCCGTGGTGATGTCTAAATTTGTATAAAATTTATAGAATTTAATTCGATAATCATTTCGTTATTTTCAGCCTCAATCATAATTTCTTCTTTTTTTTTTTTTTTTGGAATCAATTCGCCGAAGAATTGACCTAAAGTTTTATTTCTCGAAAGTTGTTGTTGTTGTTGTTGTTGTTGTTGTTGTTTATTTCGTTTCATTTGTCCTTCGATAAAAAATATTTACAAAGATATTGTGAACAGTGAAAGAAGTTGTTTTTCTTGTTTTTGCCGCGGAAAAATTGACCTAAATTTTTCATTTCTCGTAATTTGACCGCCAAAAATGAGTTTCATTTTGTCTTTTATGCCCTCATCAAATTATAGTCGAAATTCTTTTTAACTTTTTAATTTGAAAAAAAATTAATGTTATTTCAGATTTTAATTTCTATTAAATACACACACAGACACATACACACACACACATATATATGTATATATATTTTAATGAATTTGCTGAATTAAAATATTGCCCATAACTTTTTAAAAATATTTTACAAAATGATTTTAGACAAGTTTATTTTTAAACAAATAATCTCATATTCAATATGTACAAGTAAATGAAAATTAAAAAAGAAGTGAATTGTTGGTATTTTAGTAAACACGTACCTAAATACTTTGATATTGTAATAGGCACCACTACGCTAGTAAATTTCATAATGTCTTTGATTTTGCTTCCTGCAAGGCCACCTTTATTCTAATCTTACCTTTAAGATGGCTTTCATATTTTTTTCTCTGTGAATTTCTTTTGAATATTTTTTCTTTGCTAATTCGTTCTTTCCTTACATTTGCATTGTGTAGTTTTACTCATCTTTTTATCGCTAATCTTTGATCATAAAAAAGAAATGCCCATAATTCTCTTCGGGGATTTATTGGTTGAAGAGAGTTCCAAAAACGGTTTGCCCCCTTGAAGGCATTTACAGAGAAATATGTTGTTGATGGTTCTTAGACAACAGGACACAGAACTTCAGAAAGAATATTTTGAATAATGAAGCCGTGAATTTATATGAACAAGAGATTTTGTATCATTCTCATCTGATGGAAGACTGCCAATTCATTCCAAAGTACTGGATAAGCTACAGTGAGCAATTGGCTTGTTTGAATGACAATTCTTAAATCGATCTTTAAGCTACCTTTTAAAATCCCAAAGAGGAAATGAAATAATGAATTGTTGGAATCTCTCTTTCTTTAATAAGTTCTATGGCTATACCTAAAGCAACACCGTAAAATCGACTTGGAATTTCCATCTGGAATCTTCAGCACAAAAGTGCCAATACTTTCTTCTATTTTACCAATTCTTCTTCCCACCTTCTCTCTTTCTCTGTCTCTCTCCCTCCCTCTCACCCACCGTCTCTCCGTCTCTCCCTCCCTCTCTCAGTTTTTTCATTCACTGTCTCTAGTTACTTTGCAAATTCGGTCTTAAAATGATCTGAAAGAAATAAAAAGTAAAATTCATTTGGCCAACGAATAATGAATGACAATTTCAGAAAATTATCGAATCTCCACAAAAAAATAAAATAATAATAATAATGGCGGGGGGCAAGAAAGAAAACCCTAAACTAAAAAGAAATTGGTTTTGATTAGACACAACAGACGGCCTCATGGCCGGTGCAACAGTCTTGCTTGCGGCAGACTTTAGATAAACCTTTCCCTTGATCCTTTTGATACATCGTTTTATTGGCTTTGTTTTTGACGGGTACTAATGTTAAATATTGCCATGATTTTGTTTAAAGACAGGAACACCAATATTTCACTGTCGACATTAATTCGACGATATTTCTATTTTGCCTATCGTTTCATGTCATGTATGTAAAATGATATATAGAGATTGAAATTCGTGTCCTGCCGTAGAGCAACGGTCAGTAAGTCCTTGTTAATCATCATCATAATCATGTTATTTTACTGATAATAGGAGTCCGAGTACGTTTCCAATATATATATATATATATATATATATATATATATATATATATATATATATGAACAAGCATTCTTTTATTTCCACAGTTTTTATTCGTTTCATCACAGCACACATACCTGGTGTTCATCGGGTTGCAACGACCCTTTCGCATATCATTTCAAGTTTCCAGCCCATCCCATGATATTTTATCCTTAAAAACATTTACATGATTCAATATAAAACACAAAAGAAGTAAATTTCAATCTACCATGAAAAGATTTTCTTTCTGTTGATATGTACGCCATTTTCTGAGACATTTTCAATTTGAAGTATTTTCAAGTTTTTGCCTCGAACTTTTAACCAGTCTCTTCACGAAATGTTTTCTGTTTTCATAAAATACATGTTTTTGTTTGATTTGTAGAATTTAAACAAGAAAAAATAAATTTCACGTACCAGGCTATCTATCTATCTATCTATTTCCGTCTTCACATTATCTATCTACCTATCTATATATCTTGTACGCAAAATCATTAGCATTTACATTTTTTCTACCCACATTCGATTGTCAATGCTCAACTATAAAAATAGCCATTGTCTATCTGTTTATATAAATTGATTTTTTGTGTGTCATTTCCATTTTATAAATTAAAAAAAAAAACACATGGAAATGGTTTCTTAACAAATAACGACAACTTTTCATTTCCAGTCGAATTTAAAATTCACAAAAATTGTCTAATTATCAGATTTTAATAAATTGTTTTCGTAATTATATCATTAAAGATGAAGATTCTTTTCAGATAAATTTCCACTGACAATTATCAAGGTAACATCTTTTGACTACCACCCTAAAGATCTTTTTTTTAAGTTATAATAGGTAACAACATTTTTTAAATATTTTTCCATGGTTATAATTTATTACATTGGAATCGTAATCAGGATCCAATTCATCAGACCTACAAATTCAAAAAGAAAACAGAAAATATAACTCCGGGTATAATATACATAAGCCATTATCAATATTGTCACAACATAAAGCAATATGTGTATGAATATACATACATAAATATATATATATATATATATATATATATATATATATATATATATATATATATATATATCATGAACATTGTCTATCTGTTTATCTATCTTCATTGTCTATCTATTGATTTCTATATTTCTTTTACCCTTTCTTTCTTTACCTTTCCCCCCCTCTCACCTCTGCATCGATAACCACTCCCTCCTTTGTCTCTTTCGATTTCTCTCACTTCTTGCCCATTCCTCCCCTTCCATACTTTTCCCTCCCTTGTTATCTCAAGTAACGTCCTCCAGTCCAGTGGTGGGATTATTCTCGTCCAATGAAATGCTTTAAACTCGAATGACGTCACAGCGCTTATTCCCCCCTCCCTCCCCTTCATTTAATCTCTCCAAGTTTATGGCTTTACATATGAGTGAAGAACAAATCCAATGGCAAACAACAACAACAACAACAACAACAACAACAACAATAATCGTGAAGCGTTGTTAGTATTATTGTTCATTTGAATGAAATAAACTGGATTAGTATATATATATATATATATATATATATATAAGAATATAAAACTTATTTGTTAGTGTTTGCCTATTTGTACATGTCTTTGTGTGTGTGTGTGTGTGTGTGTGTGACGCCAGTGATTTTAGTATTAGATCGAGAAAAGTCTTTTATAACTAATTGTATACAAGTGAAATTGTTTTTATTTGTAATATTGTTAAAGCAATTAATGAAAAAGAGGTAAATAAATTTTACCAAACTACCAACAATGAATTAGAAAAGAACCAAAATAAATAAGTAAAAAAAACCATAGCAACGAAACTAAAATTAAATAATAGAATAAAACAATGAAAGTAAAAGCATTCATTAAATTAAAAGATCAGAAAGACATTTTTTGTTTAAATATACCAACATGAAGACAATGAAATTCTACAAAAACTAATATGGGAAAAAGAAGCCAAAAACTAGTAGAAAACTTGTGTAGGAAACTAAGAAAAATATACAATGTAGACGAATGGAAAAATACAAAAGAAGCCAAAAAGACTCCCCCCAAAAAAAGTCCTCATCGTCTCCAGAGTTTGGTGTCTCACTCAGACCAGAATCTATGATACGGGGGCACCCCCCTCTACTACATCTCGACAATGTAAAGTGAGTAGAAATAAATGTAAATGTTGCTGTTTTTACGTACAAGATAGATAGATAGATAGATAGATAGATAGATAGATAGATAGATAGATAGATAGACATGAGCAGACGCTGGAATAGATAGATAGATAGATAGATAAATAGATAGATAGATAGATAGATAGATAGATAGATAGATAGATAGATAGATAGATAGACATGAGCAGACGCTGGAATAGATAGATAGATAGATAGATAGATAGATAGATAGATAGATAGATAGATAGATAGATAGATAGATAGATAGATATGAATAGAGGCTGGAATAGATAGATACATACATACATACATACATACATGTAAAACGTAAATATGAATTAATTTTTCACAAATGTTTTGCAAAGTCGCACACACATATACAAATCCACATACATACACACACACACAGACAGAGACTAATACACGCATCCTACCCACCTACCCACAAAATAGTTTCATTATTAAAATCTTGTTTCAAGTTAATTAGTAGTAGTATTAGTATTAATAGTAGTAGTAGTAGTAGTAGCCTAAAATTTTCATTATAAGTAAAATTCGTTGAGTTTTCTTTTAAAACAATAATTTCTATAGACTTTTAGATCAAATGATACTAAGTCTATTTAATATTCAAATATTCTGCTATTATTATTATTATTATTGTTGTTGTTGTTTTTGTTGTTGTTGTTGCTGTTGTTGTTGTTTATTTCTTTTTATTCGTCTTTCAATAAAATGATTTTTACGAAAGTTTTGTCCTCAAATCAGTTGTGAAAAAAATGTTTTTGCTTTTTTAGCCGCGGAACAATTGACTTAAATTTTTATTTTCAAAAGAAAATTCATTTTATCTCGGAAGTTAATTCCTATTAAATATATTCTAGAGTTTAACTTCCATGAATTCGAACTTAAATTACCTTCATTAATTAATATTTAAGCATTTGTTGACTTTTTATGACATTACATAACATGTGCGTGTATGGATTCAACTTTCAAATGCATTTCAATTTTATATTTATTGAAAAACATTTTAGTTTTTATTGCTTTTAAACAAATCTAGAGAAATATCTCAAAGTTTTGGTAAAATGTTGAAGAATAAATCCAGAGATCAACACCAATAATAATAATAATAATCATCACAGAGGCACTGATGGAAATTATAGAGGCTTGGTGTCACTTGATCCGTACTGAACAGACATTATTGTTTTAAAACTCAATGCCTTTTACTGATGAAGAAATTAGTGATGATTATATTACTACTGCTACTAATATTACTAGTACTTGTGGGAATATAATATATTCAATATATGCTTCATTTTTATAAAAGTCGAGTGAATCGAAGCTGAATAGTCGATGGTCAGGAATAAAAGCAACTTTACTGAGAGTCTAGAGATAATAAATCATTTCAAGTCTTAATTTCATTTTACTTTTTGCTTTAAACAATTACTTATTATGTCAACAATAATTACTAATTATTATCGTAAAAGTCGTGTGATTAGAAGTTGAATTGTTGATGGTCATGAATGAAAGCAACATTATTGCGGGTCAAGGGTCAATAGATAATTTGATGTTCAAATTTAATTTGAATTTCAACAAGGTTAGATTTGCTTGAAAGGAAATTTTAATATTGAAACAATTTTGCTTTCATGTCAACAACAGTAAGAAAAATAAAAAAGAAGTCGCAAATTGTGTCGGTCTTAATTTACAAGAGATAATGACAGAGTGAGAGAGAGAGAGAGAGAGAGAGATAATGACAGAGTGAGAGAGAGAGAGATAATGACAGGCTTGTATATCTATCTATCTATCTATCTGTGCGTGTGTGTTTATGTATATACACTCTGCATAATTATCTCATTTGTTTTCGGTTTTAGCTTAACAAGTTAATGAAATATTTATTGCATGTAACTGTTAATGAGAGAATGCGGCAGAGAGAGAGACAGAGACAAAGAGACAGAAGGAAAGAGAAAGAGAAAGAGAAAGAGACACACACACAGACAAAGAGACAGAAGCAAAGAGAAAGAGAAAGAGAAAGAGAGAGGTTTGCAGACATACAGCCGGGTAGATACATATGGCGCTGCCACATATTACTGGCATAGAAACATTTTTACTGCTCCACTGATTACAATTTTGTATACCTGACATTGTATGTCTTCTGACCTATTTCTCTAGAGAAAAGAAATTAATCAGAAGACATGTTTGGTGGAAAATTTATGTTAAAAGTAGATTGTCTTTATCGAGATCTAATATGTATATATATATATATATATATATATATATATATATATATATATATATATTTATACTGAACTGTAAAGGGGGTTCCAATAAGTTGGACCGATTTTAATGTGAATTAAGTTTAAGCATCTAATGACATTTGGTCGATATTATTATTCACACAGAATTGCCATGGCTTAAATAACATGATATGGAAATAGATAAAAATAAATAAAGTCTCACCAATAACACTAATTTATTTACTGCTGACTTTGTTCCGTCTTAAGGAAACACCCTCTTATATAATCCGTCTTAATGAAAAAATATTTATTTCAAAATTATGAGAATAAAGTTTTATGCAATAGGAATTTCTCCAATCCTAAGAATTTATTTTATGTATTGAAGTCAATATTGAATGAAAAGTAAATAAATTTAAGTCATTTATTTGATAAAGAATCCAATTGTTCCAGGGATAAAATCAATTTACATAGACAGACTAGTATAGAGAAGATGGACAGATATTCAGACTGATAGATAGATAGATAGATAGATAGATAGATAGATAGATAGATAGATAGATAGATAGATAGATATACAAGGATGATAGACAGACTGATAGAGAGACCGACAGGCAGACAGGTTGATAAAAAACTGACAGACAAATCAGTTGATAGACAGATATACATACAGATATACAGAAGACGTACTTGGTATTTTTCTGATAAGATCCACGTCCATTGCCCTTACCTTTGTACATGTCATATCTTCAGACACAGAATCACTTCGGAGCTGCTTTTCTCATTCATTCACACCAACAACAGTTTCTCATCATCTTCTTGGGTTTTTGGATGATGCTTTATTAATTATGAGGCATTGTGGAGTAATGGATAGCGGCTCGGACTGAGGAATCAGAGAGCCGAGTTCGAATTCCAATCGAATTCATTACATTCACTTACGTGTAATACACTTGGGAAATGTAGGAATCCTCTACTTCTATGGGTAAATATGTGGAAAAATCGGGTTCTATAGCCTTGGATGGCAACTGGCCTACCGCAGAAAGAAATGGAAACCTACTGCAGGAAAGACATTTTATTTCATACATTATGTTTAATTGTGGTACGTACAAGATATGAAGAAACTTTATAATGTAGACAAATTAAAAGCCTGTATAAATTGGCACAACCATTTTCTCTAGATGCGTTTAATATTACACTTATCATTTTGTAAGTAAAATATATTCTTTAGCTTAATTAACCCCCTTATATAATACTACCATATAATAAAATAATAAAAA
>CAHIKZ030004784.1:45000-46703 GCA_903632075.3 Acanthosepion pharaonis
AGATATATAGATAGATAGAGAGAGAGAGAGAGAGAGAGAGAGAGAGCGATAAATTCTTACAAAATGTAAATATGTATTATGAATTTTTTTTTTACAAAAGTTTTGTTATGTCACATACACACACACACACTCAGAATGCTCACATACACACACGCACACATATATACAATGACGACATATATACACACATACACATATATACAATGACCACATATATACACACTAAGTGACACATGTGTGACGTCAGTGATTTTCTCACTCTTTCTCTCTCTCTCTCTCTCTCTCTCTTATTACTTCTTCCTCCCTTCATATTCTTTCCCTCCCTTGTTATCTTAGGAAACGCCCTTTAATCTCCTGTGGTGTGATTATTCTCGTCCAATGAAATGCCTTCAAATCCTATGACGTCACATTGCTTTCCCGCTCAATTCACTTGACGAGAAACAACACCAAGAAGAAGACGTCATTTTTTTTGCTTTCCCAAATTTCAAGAAAAACTCATTTTATTCAAGTGAAATTGAAACGAAATCAAATGTAAGTCAGAATTTTTAGATCGATTTTCAAATAATCGAAATTTCACAAATGTTTTCATCAAAACAACGAAAATTTCTACTTTTATTTTCTCTTCTTTTTTAACCGCATTCATATTTAGAGACAAACTTTTTATCTTCTATTTTTTTTCTCTCTCTGTATAATTTTAAAAAAATGTCTGATCCGAATTTTGTGTTAAAATAAATTCGTTTTTAGTTAATATTTCGGATAAATTCTTTGCAATGATATCAGAAAGATTAAAGATGACTTTTATTTCTGTTTATTTATGTCGTCTGCTTATTTCTTTTCTTTTTATCATCGAATTTGTTTTCTTTTGCTTTCTTCCTTCTTCTTTATTTCGTTTTTAGACAATTTGTAATATTTCTTAAAACTTTATTCACTTCTTGGCGCTACTTAAATATATTGGTCCCATTTTTATTAAAATGGTGAATATTTTTTTGTGGGGGAGAGAATTATTTTTTGTAGATTAAAAATCATTGGATTTTCTTCAAACGACGACGACATTTTTCAGAATCAAAAAATATTTCATTATTTTTTAGATTTATAAAGTGAGGGTCTTGTTCATGATATCAATATCGAGTAAAATCGATCCCTGACTTTGGAAGAATTATTTGACTTAAATTCTTATTTACAAACATTTTTCGCTTCTTTTTTTTATGGGGGGGGATTTTTTTTATCTTAAATGAAAAATAAACGAATTTAATAAATGTGACTTTTTTTTTTTCGTACAAAACTTGTTCATTTTTTTCTTCTTTAACGAATTTTTTCATTAAAAAATTAAACTTTTTTAGAAAAATCAGGGATCGATTTTACATTTTAACGATATTATAAACAGGACCCCCTTTATGTAAAAAAAAAAACCAAAACATTTTCGTTTCTGTCAATCGTCATGGCTTTGAAAGTCTAATAAATGTTAATCTACAAAAATATTTCACAGGCCCCCAAAAAATGACCCCATTAAAAAAAAAAAATATTTTAATGAGTGGATCAGTTTATTTAAAATGGATTCAATTTTGTCATAAAAAAAAACTGAATCGTTTCGGAAGCAGACGATAAAAATCCGCCATTTTGAAATTTCTTAAATCGTGTCAAGTGAAAGAAAGAGTGAAGCAATTTAATTAACATCTGAATGTTAAAAGTGATTGTGAAGACAA
>CAHIKZ030004785.1:0-27732 GCA_903632075.3 Acanthosepion pharaonis
AAGGACACCGATTCAATCGATGCAATATTTAAGCTCAGAATGATATCAGCTAAAAAATAAATTTATATTAAAGCTAAAGGACGTATACGGACACTCGATTTGAACCGATGCAATATTTAGCTCCGAAAAAATAGGACAAGTATACATGTATTTTGGGTACGTTCGAAAAGGACAAGCACAGTGCGATTCAATCGATGCAATATTTAAGCTCAGAATGATATCAGAAAAATAAATATAAAAGCTAAATGGACGTACACCTGTATTTTGTAGATTATTAGCTCCGAAATAGGACAAGCACAGTGCGGGTACGTTAAGGACAACCGATTCAATCGATGCAATATTTAAGCTCAGAATGATATCAGAAAAATAAATATAAAAAGCTAAAAGGACGTATACATGTATTTTGTGCCGGATTATTAGCTCCGAAATAAGGACAAGCACAGTGGGGGTACAGTTAAGGACAACTGATTCAACCGATGCAATATTTAAGCTCAGAATGATACCAGAAAAATAAATATAAAAGCTAAAGGACGTACAAGTGTTTTGTGTAATTTTGTAGATTATCGATGATTCATAGCTCCGAAATAGGACAAGCTAAAGAGCACCGGGTACGTTAAGGACTGGCCCCGATTCAATCGATGCAATATTTAAGCTCAGAATGATACCAGAAAAAAAATAAATATAAAAAGATTATTAGCTCGAAAAAGGACGTATTCAACGATGCAATATTTTGTAGATTTATTGGCTGTACCTGTGTTTTGAAATAGGACAAGAACAGTGCGGGTACGTTAATGACAATTTGATTCAACCGATGCAATATTTAAGCTCAGAATGATACCAAAAAATAAATATAAAAAGCTAAATGTCGTACAGTGCTGTGTTTTTTTGTAGATTATTAGAAAATAAATATAAAAGCTAAAATAGGACCAGAACAGTGCGGGTTCGTTAAGGGCACTGGGTTCAACCGATGCAATATTTAAGCTCAGAATGATACCAGAAAAAATAAATAAAAAAGCTAAAGGACGTATACGTGAGTTTTGTAGATTATTAGCTCCGAAATAGGACAAGGACAGTGCGGGTTCGTTAAGGACACCGGGTTCAATCGATGCAATATTTAAGCTCAGAATGATACCAGAAAAATAAATATAAAAGCTAAAGGACGTACACCTGTGTTTTGTAGATTATTAGCTCCGAAATAGGACAAGCACAATGCGGGTACGTTAAGAATACCCGATTCAACCGATGCAATATTTAAGCTCAGAATGATACCAGAAAAATAAATATAAAAGCTAAAGGTCGTATAACTGAGTTTTGTAGATTATTAGCTCCGAAATAGGACCAGGCAGGACGTTAAGGCGGGTTCGTTAAGGGCATCAGGGTTCAATCGATGCAATATTTAAGCTCAGAATGATACCAGAAAAATAAATATAAATGCTAAAGGATGAAAAATAAATACGTGTATTTTGTGTTTTGTAGATTATTAGCTCCGAAAAAGGACAAGCACAGTGCGGGTACGTTAAGGACAACTGATTCAATCGATGCAATATTTAAGCTCAGAATGATACCAGAAAAATAAATATAAAAGCTAAAGGACGTATACGTGTGTTTTGTAGATTATTAGCTCCGAAATAGGACAAGTACAGTGCGGGTACGTTAAGGACAACCTGATTCAACCGATGCAATATTTAAGCTCAGAATGATACCAGAAAAATAAATATAAAAGCTAAATGACGTATACACCTGTGTTTTGTAGATTATTAGCTCCGAAATAGGACAAGCAAAAGTGCGGGTACGTTAAGGACACCGATTCAATCGATGCAATATTTAAGCTCAGAATGATACCAGCAAAAATAAATATAAAAGAAAAAATTTCGTACACCTGTGTTTTGTAGATTATTAGCTCGAAATAGGACCAGGACAGTGCCGGTCCGTTAAGGGCACCGGTTCAACCGATGCAATATTTAAGCTCAGAATGATACCAGAAAAATAAATAAAAATAAATATAAAAGATTATTAGCTCGAAATAAAGGAATTATACGTGTATTTTGATACCAGAAAATTAAAAAAAAATTAGGCTCGAATAATATAGGACAAGCACAGTGCGGGTACGTTAAGGACAACCGATTCAACCGATGCAATATTTAAGCTCAGAATGATAACAGAAAATAAATATAAAAAGGCTAAATGACGTACACCTGTGTTTTGTAGATTATTAGCTCCGAAATAGGACCAGGACAGTGCGGATATTTAAAGGCACAACGATGCAATATTTAAGTTCAGAATGATGAAAATATTAAAAGCTAAATGACGTACACCTCAGAATGCTCCGAAATACCGTTAAGGACAAAAATAATCGATGCAAAAAGCTCAAAGGACGAAAATATATAAAAAGCTAAAGGACGTACAAATGTGTTTTGTAGATTATTAGCTCCGAAATAGGACAAGCACAGTGCGGGTACGTTAAGGACACCCGATTCAACCGATGCAATATTTAAGCTCAGAATGATAACAAAAAAATAAATATAAAACGCTAAGGACGTACACCTGTGTTTTTTGTAGATTATTAAGCTCCGAAATAGGATAAAAAGTTTAAGAACGTAAAACCTGTGCGGGTACGTTAATGGACACTCGATTCAACCGATGCAATATTTAAGCTCAGAATGATACAGAAAAATAAAATAAAAAGCTAAAGGACGTATACGTGAATTTTGTAGATTATTAGCTCCGAAATAGGACAAGCACACTGTGCGGGTACGTTAAGGACACCGATTCAATAAGACCGATGCAATATTTAAGCTCAGAATGATACCAGAAAATAAATATAAAAAGCTAAAGGACGTACACCTGTGTTTTGTAGATTATTAGCTCCGAAATAGGACAAGGACAGTGCGGGTCCGTTAAGGACACCTGATTCAACCGATGCAATATTTAAGCTCAGAATGATACCAGAAAATAAATATAAAAGGTAAAAAGTATACGTGTTTTGTAACCTTGTTTTGTAGATTAATAGCTCCGAAATAGGACAAGCACAGTGCGGGTAAGTTAAGGACAACTGATTCAATCGATGCAATATTTATGCTCAGAATGATACCAGAAAATAAATATAAAAGCTAAATGACGTATACGTGTGTTTTGTAGATTATTAGCTCCGAAATAGGACCAGCACAGTGCGGGTTCGTTAAGGACACCCGGTTCAACCGATGCAATATTTAAGGTCAGAATGATACCAGAAAAATAAATAAAAAAGCTAACATGTGTTTTGGACTTACACCTGTGTTTTGGTTAGATTATTTAGCTCCGAAATAGGACCAGGACAGTGCGGGTACGTTAAGGACACCCGGTTCAATCGATGCAATATTTAAGCTCAGAATGATACCAGAAAAATAAAAAAAAAAGCTAAAGGACGTATTGTGTTTTTGTAGATTATTAGCTCCAGAAATAGGACAAGCACAGTGCGGGTACGTTAAGGACAACCGATTCAATCGATGCAATATTTAAGCTCAGAATGATACCAGAAAATAAATATAAAAGCTAAAGGTCGTACACGTGTGTTTTTGTAGATTATTAGCTCCGAAATAGGACCAGGACAGTGCGGGTTCGTTAAGGGCACCGGGATTCAAGCGATGCAATATTTAAGCTCAGAATGATACCAAAAAAATAAAATAAAAAGCTAAAGGACGTACACCTGTGTTTTGTAGATTATTAGCTCGAAATAGGACAAGCACGTTAAGGACACCTGGTTCAACCGATGCAATATTTAAGCTCAGAATGATACCAGAAAATAAATATAAAAGCTAATCTAACCTGTATTTTTAGAATTAGATTGAAATAGGATAAAAGCTAAGGACGTATACGATGTATTTTGATACCAGAAAAATAAATATAGCTCCGAAATGAAACAAGACCAGACAGTGCGGGTACGTTAAGGACATCCGATTCAATCGATGCAAAATTTAAGCTCAGAATGATACCAGAAAATAAATATAAAAGCTAAGGACGTACACCTGTGTTTTGTAGATTATTAGCTCCGAAATAGGACAAGCACAGTGCGGGTACGTTAAGGACAACCGATTCAATCGATGCAATATTTAAGCTCAGAATGATACCAGAAAAATAAATATAAAAGCTAAAGGACGTATAACTGAGTTTTGTAGATTATTAGCTCGAAATAGGACAAGGACAGTGCGGGTACGTTAAGGACACCCGATTCAACCGATGCAATATTTAAGCTCAGAATGATACCAGAAAAATAAATATAAAAGCTAAAGTATCGTCCGAAATAGGACCTTTTTAGGACACCCGTGATTCAAAGATTATTAGCTCCGAAATAAAACAAGCACAGTGCGGGTACGTTAAGGAATACCCGAAATTCAATCGATGACAATATTTAAGCTCAGAATGATACCAGAAAATAAATATAAAAGCTAAAGGACGTATACGTGTATTTTGTAGATTATTAGCTCCGAAATAGGACCTGGACAGTGCGGGTTCGTTAAGGGCGCCGGGTTCAAGCGATGCAATATTTAAGCTCAGAATGATACCAGAAAAATAAATAAAAAAGCTAAAGGACGTACACCTGTGTTTTGTAGATTATTAGCTCGAAATAGGACAAGCACAGTGCGGGTACGTTAAGGACACCCGATTCAATCGATGCAATATTTAAGCTCAGAATGATACCAGAAAAATAAATAAAAAAGCTTAAGGACGTACACCTGTGTATTGTAGATTACTAGCTCCGAAATAGGACAAGGACAGTGCGGGTTCGTTAAGGGCACCGGGTTCAATCGATGCAATATTTAAGCTCAGAATGATACCAGAAAAATAAATATAAATGCTAAAGGACGTATACGTGTATTTTGTAGATTATTAGCTCCGAAATAGGACAAGCAAAGTGCGGGTACGTTAAGTACACCCGATTCAACCGATCCAATATTTAAGCTCAGAATGATACCAGAAATATAAATATAAAAGCTAAATGTCGTATCCCTTTTTTTTGTAGATTATTAGCTCCGAAATAGGACAAGGACAGTGCGGGTACGTTAAGGATCCCGGGTTCAACCGATGCAATATTTAAGCTCAGAATGATACCAGAAAATAAATATAAAAAGCTAAAGGACGTATACTGTATTTTTGTAGATTATTATTAGCTCCGAAATAGGGACAAGGACAGTGCGGGTACGTTAAGGACACCCGATTCAACCGATGCAATATTAAAGGTCAGAATGATACAGAGAAAATAAATATAAAAGCTAAAGGACGTACACCGTGTGTTTTGTAGATTATTAGCTCCGAAATAGGACCAGGACAGTGCGGGTTCGTTAAGGACACCTGGTTCAACCGATGCAATATTTAAGCTCAGAATGATACCAGAAAATAAATATAAAAGCTAAAAACGTACACCTGTGTGTTTTGTAGATTATTAGCTCCGAAATAGGACAAGCACAGTGCGGGTACGTTAAGGACAACCGGGATTCAACCGATGCAATATTTAAGCTCAGAATGATACCATAAAAAATAAATATAAAAAGCTAAAGGACGTACACAACTGTGTTTTGTAGATTATTAAGCTCGAAATAGGACCAGGACAGTGCGGGTACGTTAAGGGCACCGGGTTCAACGATGCAATATTTAAGCTCAGAAATGATACCAGAAATATAAAGAAAAAAAAAAAGCTAAAGGACGTACACCTGTGTTTTGTAGATTATTAGCTCCGAAATAGGACAAGGACAGTGCGGGTTCGTTAAGGAGCAATCGGATTCAATCGATCAATATTTAAGCTCAGAATGATACCAAAAAAATAAATAAAAGCTAAAGGACGTATACGTGTATTTTGTAGATTATTAGCTCCGAAATAGGACAAGCACAGTGCGGGTACGTTAAGGACACCCGATTCAACCGATGCAATATTTAAGCTCAGAATGATACCAGAAAAATAAATATAAAAGCTAAATGTCGTACACCTGTGTTTTGTAGATTATTAGCTCCGAAATAGGACCAGGACAGTGCGGGTTCGTTAAGGGCACCGGGTTCAAGCGATGCAATATTTAAGCTCAGAATGATACCAGAAAATAAATAAAAAAGCTAAAGGACGTACACCTGTGTTTTTTAGATTATTAGCTCCAAAATAGGACAAGCACAGTGCGGGTACGTTAAGGACACCGGGATTCAACCGATGCAATATTTAAGCTCAGAATGATACCAGAAAAATAAATAAAAAAGCTAAAGGACGTACACCTGTTTTTTTGTAGATTATTAGCTCCGAAATAGGACAACGTTAAGGGCACCAGATTCAATCGATGCAATATTTAAGCTCAGAATGATACCAGAAAAATAAATAAAAAAGCTAAAGGACGTACAACTTGTGTTTTTTAGATTATTAGCTCGAAATAGGACAAGCACAGTGCGGGTTCGTTAAGGACACCCGATTGAATCGATGCAATATTTAAGCTCAGAATGATACCAGAAAATAAATATAAAAGCTAAAGGACGTATACGTGTATTTTGTAGATTATTAGCTCGAAATAGGACAAGCACAGTGCGGGTACGTTAAGGACACCCGATTCAATCGATGCAATATTTAAGCTCAGAATGATACCAGAAAATAAATATAAAAAGCTAAATGTCGTACACCTGTTAGATTTTGTAGATAATTAGCTCGAAATCAACGGACCAGAATGAGAAAAATAAATATAAAAAGTGCGTTTTGGTAGCTCGTTAAGGACACCGGGTTCAACCGATGCAATATTTAAGCTCAGAATGATACCAGAAAAAAATAAATAAAAGCTAAATGACGTACACGTGTTTTTGTAGATTATTAGCTCAGAAAAATAGGACAAGGACAGTGCGGGTACGTTAAGGACACCTGATTCAATCGATGCAATATTTAAGCTCAGAATGATACCAGAAAAATAAATTTTAAAAGCTAAAAGGACGTACACGATTGTAATTTTGTAGATTATTAAAGCTCCGAAATAGGACAAGACAAGGGACAGTGCGGGTTCGTTAAGGGCACCGGATTCAACCGATGCAATATTTAAGCTCAGAATGATACCAGAAAAAATAAATAAAAAGCTAAATGTCGTACACCTGTGTTTTGTAGATTATTAGCTCCGAAATAGGACAAGGACAGTACGGGTACGTTAAGGGACACCGGATTCAATCGATGCAATATTTAAGCTCAGAATGATACCAGAAAATAAAATAAAAAAATGGACGTAACCTGTGTTTTTTAGACGTACAGGACGGTTCGGGTTTTGTAGATTATTTAAGCTCAGAATGATACCGAAAATAAATAAAACAGACGTACATCTGTGTTTTTTCGTTAAGGAAAATAGGACAACACAGTGCGGGTACGTTAAGGACACCTGATTCAATCGATGCAATATTTAAGCTCAGAATGATACCAGAAAAAATAAATATAAAAGCTAAATGTCGTACACCTGTGTTTTGTAGATTATTAGCTACCGAAATAAAAAGCTAAAGGACCAGGACAGTGCGGGTTCGTTAAGGACACCCGATTCAATCGATGCAATATTTTAAGCTCAGAATGATACCAGAAAAATAAATATAAAAGCTAAAGGACGTACAACTGTGTTTTGTAGATTATTAGCTCAGAATGAAAAAGGGACTAAAGTCACACTTGTGTTTTGGGTACGTTAAGGACGCCTGATTCAATCGATGCAATATTTAAGCTCAGAATGATACCAGAAAATAAATATAAAAGCTAAAAGGACGTATGCTGTATTTTGTAGATTATTAGCTCCGAAATAGGACAAGTCACAGTGTGGGTACGTTAAGGACCCTGATTCAACGATCAATATTTAAGCTCAGAATGATACCAGAAAAATAAATATAAAAGCTAAAAAACGTGTACCTGTTTTTGTAGATTATTAGCTCCGAAATAGGACAAGCACAGTGCGGGTACGTTAAGAACACCGATTCAATCCGATGCAATATTTAAGCTCAGAATGATACCAGAAAATAAATATAAAAGCTAAATGTCGTACACCTGTTTTTTGTAGATTATTAGCTCCGAAATAGGAAGGACAGTGCAGGTCAAGCACTATTTATCCTATAGCAAAATCATTCCGAAATTGTACATACCAATATATCGAGACATTTCGTCAAAACAGTTAATCTGTGTGGATACCAATAATCGACGAAGATATTTTGCGTAATTAATAAAAAATAAATTATGATGACTGTGGAGGTATATTCATTAAACTAACTTCACACGACTTTATCAATATAGCAGTTATCATATTTAACGGTATAAAAGACATACAGACATCTTAGACGCTGCACTATTACGGTCGGAAATATTCAGGGAAAGTCTGCAATGTATTTAATCGTTTAATCTTTAAAGCATGTTATCAGTACATTACAAATTCACTTCAATTATAGTAGAAGACATTACTGTTCATCACACGCAAGATAACAGTATAGCTGAACATAATACAAGAATCACAATCGTGAAAATAATCTTCATTCTTTCATCGATGACAAGAATGGACATAATTCTCTATGTATTTTATGTTATATTTCCCAACTTAGTCTTTTGCTATTATATGCATGTCCTTTCAGCCACGATTCTCTCTTCTGCAGATATCAGCCAGTTAATGATAGAGTGTTGTGAGGCATATTTAGATATGATGAATGAGCGGGTTTCCGTGGAGCGCCGGTTATAGCGTGTTTGCTTTCATAATAATAATAATAATAATAATAATAATAATAATAATAATAACAATGTTAAACGTTATTTGAGAAGAGCGCGATTTAAGAAAAAGAAAAGCACCGATGCAACATTGTCTAACAATGTTAAACGTTATTTATACATTTTGAAGTATGTTTACACCAGAAACCAAATAAAACGATAATAATAATAATAATAATAATAATAATAATAATAAGAAGAAGAAGAAGAAGAAGAATGTTGAAAATGCCAAGAAATACATAGCCTATCTCAGTCCTAAAACTGTGAATTTCAAAATAATACAAACAAACCATGAGTGTCTCACATTTTATCATAAATGCAAATAAAACGATTCAATAATCTATGTTGATAAACGAAGTTTACAACAGACATATTTTAATTTTCAGTGTTTTCATACAAACATAAAGTTGAACATTTTACAAAGATATTATGAAATTATTTATTTTAAAATATATGAAGTCGGGTTGATGGATAATGAGATCAGCCTGTAAGTGGTCGCGGGAAATGGGAAAATTCTCTTGCAAATCTATGTACGGCATCCGACCTTTCCTTTGTCTGTGAGTGAGTAGTTAAATATCAACAAAATTTGGACTGTTCTCGTCTTTCAGCGATGTGAAAACAAAAATTGGTGCCGGTGATTCCAACCCAGGGACAGTACCTACTTTAATGCATCGACGCCGGTCTGACAAATGTCACGGGGATAAGATTTTTTACCCTGGATATTTACTTAGAAATTACCTCACATTAAAAAGATCTTGTTCAAATTATAAAACTATAAGATAGCTGATAAATACCATTAAGATTAATTCAGGTAATATCGTAAAACATGGCTGTTATTGCTAGATCAGTGTCAATGACTCAGGCTTTTGGCCTTGTGTCAAAACATAGTTGCTTGCGTCGCTGTAGAGGGATTTTTATCAAACGTATGATAAAATCTCCATTTTATTTCCTTCACTAGAGTGTTCAAAGGTTTATTTTTGTGTAATTTTCTTTTTTGGTCAGGCACACGTAAGATACGAAAATATCGATAAAATAGTGGGGTGTCCTTTGCAGTATTAAACTTAAATAAAATTAGACATTGAATCACGAAAAAGTCGCAATGTGCCTGGCAAATATTCTCGCATAACATTAATTCCTTTTACGATTTCGTTTCTTATCGAGTCTACACACTTCTGGTTTTTTTTGCCGTCGTATTGTAAGCTACGTAAATGTTAATAAAGGTTTGAATGTTCAATGTTGATAAATTTAAATGAATTTAATTAAATTTGATATTCTTCTTCTTCTATATCAATGTCTGATTACCTGGTGTCGCTGTGGTTTATAATTGTAGCAAGTTCGATGTATATTCTTTATTGTTGTTAGGCAGTTTCTACTTGTAAATTTGCCTGAAAAAATGCTATGTAAAGACCTCTTATTTGCCTCTCCTCGTGACATTCTACACATACCTTATAGGTAGTAATATAGTTGAGATTTTAGAAGATATGTTTCAATTTACTGTGCTGTTAATAGTTTTCTCTATCTGTCTCTATTTCTGAGATGTTAATCAAGTACACATGGCATAGTGGAGAAAGGCGTTGCTTAGATCCAGTGATAGGACCCAAAAAGTGTGGGTTCAATACCCGGTTAAGGCAGTGGAGAACTTGGAAAGGGGAATTAACAGGAGATAACTGATAACTGACATCCACGGCACATGGAACTAGAATAGTCTACTCCAGTGAGCGAAATAAAGCGTTCAGTTCGACATTTCAACCAACCGAAGGCCGAAGCGTACAACAGATGGAACCTTGTAATAAATATGGCGACAAAATAGTCCGAATAGTGTTAAGTATTTTCTTTAATCACTCGCCACCAAGAATACTTTATTTTTCTGTTCAAACACTTCTGGTTTCATGATGTGAACATTGGAAAATTCTGTTAGACACCTGCAGGGTCAGGTCGTGTCAAAGTTCATGTCTTTCAACAATTAGACATTTCGTTTTTGTTTTCATTTTCTGGTGCCCCCCTTGAATAAATGCTGCCCCACTTTCCCCAATGACCGATCTATATCCTGCTCAACTTAAAATTAACAATGCAGTGTTCCCGTTGATAATTTTTATAATTCACAGAAGAATGAACTCAACAAAGACTCGAAATTATAGCGGGAGATTAACGGAAAAGTTAGGAAAATGAATATTCGCAAATATTATACGTATTTTTTTTATGTCAGTGATCACTATTCCGCTAGAAATTAATGCAAAATTTTAAATTATTTAAAAATTTATACATTATTCTAATTACTACTTTTACAAAAGAAAACAATTATTGAAAAAATTAATTTTTTATCGAAATATATTTTTTCGCAAGAGACTAGCGTCCATGATATATTTTATTCATAAAAGCAATTAAAAGCTTTTTTCAAAATAAAAATCGTCTTAGTTTGATTGCATTTATTTTTTAATTTTACAGTACAGGACAGATTTAACGGGACGCCCCGTTTGATCACAAAAAAAAAAAAATGACTTAAATTCTCCGTGGACTTATCCTTACAGCTAATAAAAGATGTTCCAATAACTTGGGCCGATTTTAAATGCGAATTACGTTTAGCGTCTAATGATTTTTACTTTTTCTTTCAGATTTGGCGGACATTCGTGCGATATTATTTTTCACACATAATTGCTATGACTCAAATAACATGATCCAATATAGAAATAAATAAATTTTCATTAATAAGACTGGCTTATTTCCTGCTGATTTTGATCCGTCTTAATGAAACAACCTTATATATAATTCGTCTTAATGAAACACCCATTAGAAACATTAAGTGCTACAAAAAATAATTTCTCGAATGATCATAAAATTTATTAAGTTCGTGGAGGAAGGTAACCGGTAACTTGAAACATTAAGGATTTGACCCTTCGCAACATATCAATAAGTTGTTAAAATCATACATAATTAAACGTTTTCTGAAGATAAGTTCACTTTTTTTTTTTTTTCTATTTGACTTATTGACCCCTGTGCTGAAACAGGCCGTAAATATTTAATTCGTATTTTTTAATTGATAAAAAGGGAACAACTGAAAATAAAGAAAATGCTATTAAAATAATGGACCCAGTACTTGACATTTTGTGACCTACATAGAAAAATTTAACAAAAGTTTAATGACCTTTTGCTGAACAAGAAAGTTTTAAATAGATGAAATCTGAGACTCATGCTATTTCCAATTATAGGTTTGAGCTGTACAAATTAATCTTCGTCTATGTTTTTTTTTCGTAAGGTCATATTTTCATGGCTTTTATGTTAATGCTCCGTTTTTCTATGACAGGTGTTTTTATTTATAAATGTGAATCTAAGCATGATGAACATCATAAAACACACCAACAAAATACAAAGCAGAGCAGATTACTTGCTAAATGGTGATTATTTTTCCTAACTGGACGTTCGCATGAATTTTCAATAGGCCCTTAAAAGCTAAGTTTTGTAATGATGAAAAGCTAGCTTATCACCTTTAAGAAATTAGCGCATTTTTAATACGAAGATTGTATCAGTTAATACACAATGTGTCTCTTCATCAGATGAAAAGTAGATGGAATAATATGAGTTAATATTCTGATTAGCAATAAATTAAAGTCTAAACATGATTTCTGGGATAATCCACACTGTTTATCTAGAGTTTCTATCTTTATGTCTTAATAAGTCTTAGTAAATACTAAATTTAAAGTCTTAGTAATTACTAAATTTTTTAATAAATTTACTAAAATTTTAATAATGACATAAAATTTTGTAAATTTTAAATTTAGTAATTGACTAATGATATGTTTTATTAAATGTTTAGCAAATGCCTAAAGGCAGCTTTTTGTAAAAATTTAGTAAATGACTAATGAAATATAAAATTTTAGCTAATGACATCTATTAGTAAAGATTAAGTAAATGACTAATCATACGTAGTAAAATTTTAGTTAATGACATCTTTTAGTAAAGATTTAGTAAATGACTAATCCCTTGTAGTAACATTTTAGCTAATGACATCTTTTAGTAAAAATTTAGTAAATTACTAATCACATCTCGTAGTAAAATTTTAGTAAATGACTAATGACATGTAGTAAAGTTTTAGCAAATGACCAATGGTATCTATACAGTATACGAGAAATGTTTAATCAGTTTCAATCTCACAATGTTTTTCTCTGAGCAGTCTATTACTTCTTTTTAGTTTATATGTGCAGTCATTCAATTAGAGAGACGCATTGTTTTTGCAATGAACGAAGATAAATCAATGCATTCATCACCGTTGTATTTTCAAAGATGTCATGGCCAATCACAGATAATACAGAAAATTATTAATCATGACAGCATACGTCCTGAATAGACATGGCTACAAGAATGGAAGCTCGGAAGATGTCATTCCTCTTTGTACCATTCTAAAATTTAATCTCCCCATAACATCGAATCCCTTCTAAACAAATAGGTCACATTAAATTGTAAGGCAATATTGTCTAACGAATAAACATATTTAAAAAAAATAACAATCATTACAAATTTGCAATAAAATAAAAAGTGTGTATATATTTCTATTAATATTTCAGGACATGACTAATCACATGTAGTAAAATTTTAGCTAATGACATCTTTAGAAAATGACTAATGGCATCACATTTCAGTAATATCGTTGAAAAAGCGCTTAAATCTTTAAACTTTGATGTTGACAAACGGAAGTATTAAGAAGATATATATGAACAGTTTACTAATAAATTTAGACTATATTTTATACATGAAATATAATAAAAAATACAATTATTAGTAAAAACTAAGGGGAAATTATGAAAAAATATAAAGACGCAGAAAACAAAAGAAACGTCAGAACTCATGAATTTGTTTCAGTAATCATGTAAATATTTTAAGAAAAGTCAGGAAAATATTTATTATTTGATGTTAGATTTTGTTAGGTACCTCCACTTTTTCCGGCAAAATTCCGATACCTAACTTTAAAATAAATTTTTAAAAATGAAAAAAACATGCTTGAAGATTTCATTTTAGCTTTAATTGAAAGTTTCATCATTAAATTTATTATTTCCATTAAGGAAACAATTCTGGTGTATTTCAGATAGAAAATATATACATTGGAATGTCAAATTTAAATTTGGAAGTTCAAATTTTCATAATTCCCGCCATTTTCTTAATTTTACGAAATTTGTAAACAAACACAAATTTATCGATTTTAAAAATATTTAAAAAAGTTTCTGACACGTTATTTTAGTAAAATTAGAAAATTTAATGTTAAATTAATCTGATTTAAAAGAAATATTACTTACTTCTAGTATAAAAAAGTAATATACAACCAATTATTAACGATTGGTACTGTTATTTTTATCCAATACTTGATCTACGTGTTGATTGACGAGTGATGACAGCTACTACGGATGACCATAAATGAAAATTATTAGAAATCTGAGTAAACGCTTTTTTTTAAGTTTTAGTGAATGGGCAAAACTCTTTTTTCTAATAATGGCAATTTCAGTCTACTGTACATGGAAATACGGAACGTATTAATTAAAAAAATGCAACATAAAAAATTATATGAAAAAAAATTAGCACCACTAAGTTTATTAAACTTTGCAATTTTGAACTTGTAAATTTTGTTTCTTACTAATTATCACAAGGAAATAGGCTAATACAGAATTTTGCAAGATTTTTAAACTATTATAAAATATTATAATTAAAATGTAAAACAAATGAAAAAATTCTTGTAAAATTTAATTATTCATCAGAAAAAAATTATTTCTTCAGGCAATAATGACCTTAATATTACTTATTTACAAAAGCAATTAAAAGCTTTTCTAATTAAGTAATATCATAGATTTATTGGATTCATTATTTTTCAATTCAGAGCAGATTTTTAGTTAATTAGCGCAAATTGAAAAAAAAAGTGTAGGTGATTTACCATCTCTAATGACTTTTACTTTAACAAAAAAAAAAATTGTCAGGAAATAAAAAGGTTTTGAACGAAATTTCAGGAAAATAAGTAAGTGGAGTGTAACATATTTAAAAAAAATATTTTTTACCAAAATTTTCTAGAAAGAAATATTTCAAAAATAATATCGTTCATTTGTGAATAAGTCCTGAAAATTTCATTAAAATCGGACAATTACTTGATTTTTACAAGAATTTCCAAATCAATGTGTTTTCAACGGAAAAAAAAAGCGAAAAAAAAAACAATGATATTTTAACAGCCCCGCGATGACGTAAACAAAAGAAGACTTTTAACCAAAATTTCGAACGTGTTAAAAAATAATAAAAAATTTCAAAAAATAATTAAAAAATACTTTGGTCTTTCATCTTGATAATAACATTTTGACGATAAAACTTGATTTACGTTAAGTTTGTGGCATTTTTCATTACGCTATGCCGTTTTCCCGCGAAAAAGTGGACGTGCCTAGATTTGGTTATCATTTGAAAGATAATAGACTAATGGCTATTATCAATTCAGAAAAATAATTTTTGATCTATTTACAATTTGAAAGGGCGTTAGAATAAAGGAGGCTCAAAATATTGTATTAATTCATATCCTATTCAATACATTATCTTCTAAAATATTCCGAATCTGTTAATAAGTCATTACAAATAATATAGTTATGTTTAATTCTAATGATACATTTTATAACGAGATTTCAAAAGATTAAAAAATTACTATAAGATTAAAATAAATTAAAATGTTTGTCTATTCCTAAGATTTTAATAGATTTTTAAAATACATTTCATTTGAAAAGGCTGGTAAATAGATGAATTTGAAGTAAGGGCCACCTAGTGAGGATCAAACTCACAAATCAGTTGAAACAGATCTAGCGAAACAAGCTTGATAAACATTAAACCACATCGAAGTGCTCTATAGAATTTTTCTAAGCGTAACTTAAATATAGCACAAAGCCGAAAATATTGAGCAAACGGTGAAGATCGATCTCACGAGTGTCGTAGTAGAACGGGTGAGGCAACATTGTGACCATTACACCACGTCGAAATTCTCACGTAATTAACAAAGTGGAGCTTAATTGTGGCACAAGGCCGAAAGAAAGGAGCATTCTGGAAGATCGAACTCACTACTCAGTCGTAAATGAGACAAATTTGATAACCATTACTACACATCGAAATACTCAATGAAGTCAGTGATAAACAAGCATAATTTTGAATAGAAAATTAAAAGAGTGTTTAATCGAAATATCTGAAGTCTTTCGAAGCGAAATAATAGAAGCATGCTGCTTAATAAAAGAAAAAAATATCACGTGACTTTAATCTTCACATCTGAGAAAACAGCTACGATAAACGAAAAGGAAAATCAAAAGTATATTGAATAAATAACATATGTTTGCAAAATAAAACCTTCAAAATGGCGCAAATTCAACTAAATATCTATCAATACTCCTCTGGAGAGTTAAATTAAAACTGATCTTTAATTTAAATGCTTAATTATTTATATATTTCCATGTTTACAAACGAATATATTTATATAACTCAATAAGTATAAAATATGTTCATTATTTCAAATTGAAAGAAAGAAATAGGCCAAAATATGAAAAATCACATTAGCATTGAACAGACGCTAATGTGATATCAACTAAATGTGTTTAGACGTTACTCCGGATATTTCACTTAAATTTAAATGTTAATTAATTATTCATATATTTCCATGTGTAAAAACGACTATATTTATATTATAAATCATTAAATATAAAACGTTAATTATTTCAAATCAAAAGAAAAATACGCCAAAATATTTTAAAAATCCCATTAGCATTGACAAAGAATTAGGCAGAAGGAAGAAAATGGTTAAAAAATAAAATTGTTGAAATGCGTAATTAAATAAAATATGGACAAATATTTATCTGAAAGAAAAAACAATAAGAAATAATTAAAATTAAGTTTTCAGTTTTATAAAAGAGAAATTCTGCTATATACTAATCAGTATGAAATATATGAAAAATCGAAAAATAAGAAAATCATCACGACACAAAATCATGTTACATTATAATGAAATACATATACAAATATAAATCCACAGAAATATAAAAATGCAAAGAAAAAATTAGAAGATAATTTGAACTGAAAATTTGAAATATTTCAGATTTAACCAAATCTCTGATAATGAAATACGCCAGAAAATACTGATTATCAATTTGAAGGAAAATTAAAAAAAAAAATCAGGTTTCATGATCATTTATTTGATAAACTCTCGCAAATGTTTCGGCCCTATCCATTCCAATCAACATCATACCTTGATTGTTCACAGACACACATTTCGGATGCACAACACCATCTCTTTCCTCAAGCGTGCTGATTGTTTTGTGATTAGTCAGAGAGATTTTCGAAACTCGATTCTCTTGTGCGTCCTGCGTGATGTAAACATGATTTTCAGAGAGATCGATGCTCGATGGACAGTCTAATTTATATGTGGTTGAATCGCTTCCTTTGTCCCATAACAGCAAGACAAAGTTGTTTTTGTAGTCAGACACCGCGATATAGCCTTTTTGATTACGACGAATTCGCCGTGAACTGTTTGGGACGCAGATATCGACTCCGTATATCGCCAAATCGACAGTTTGCACACACATTAGCCCGTCGTAAATGTAAATAGTCGGTTCGTCTTTTGCAACGCACATCAAACAATTTTGTGACACGGCACACGCTCCAGAAATCTGCACTTCGGTTTTGATCTTTATATACAAAAAAAGCTGAGAGTTGAGAAACTTGACAAAAAACAGTCTTTTTGAAAGGCATGGCACAATAAATCTATCTCCATGGCGGCCCAGTGAAAGTGCTTCATTCTCAAGTCTAAGCAAACTGAGTACTTCTCCGTTGCAAGTGACAAATTTCATATGATATGGAAAAAGTAGAAGGATATGGCAATCATCCAACAACTGCACATCTACGATGGTCCGGGAATCCGTTACGCTGTTGAAATTGTTATCCACTTGAAAATCGTGCTTCATACTTGAATTTCGATTATAAAAAACCAGGACAATTTAAGTGCTGAAAAAAGTCACCGACATAAAATCCGCTGGCTCCAGCAAATTTCCGTGTAGCCTATGGGGTACCTATGCAAAGCCAAGGTATCCAAGTTCTGGGGTAAGTGGTCTGGACATTAGGCTTTATATAGGACGGCCAATCCCATTATTCTATGCCTGGTATGATACACGTGACTGGGCTTAGCCAGTCATTGGTATGGTACACGTGTTACGGCTATGCCAATGATTTTCACGTACCGGAAATGTTTTGTTCATGATTCAAACATTTTAACTTAATTTTTGAGATGCGGAACTATCATGGTTAGAATTAATCTGTGTGAAATTTTGTCTTCGTGCTGTTACAGCCAATAAAATATGTACATAAAATATTTTTCATCAACAATTGGAACCTTAATTTGTTTAATTTTCGTAAAACATGTTTTACGTTTCCCTAATCTATAATTACCGAAATGTTAAATTTCGAAATTTAAGAAGATGTAAGTTATAAAATGCGACTCGAATGTCAGTTTATAAAGTAAGAAAACACCTAAACTTTACTACTAATTCTAATTTTATTTCGGACAGAAGAAAATATAACATAAACTTTGTCATATTTTTTTTCTTACGCACTTTCGTATATTAAAATAAAACGCACGTCTGCGGGAAGGTGAACAAACACATCTCAGAATATATTTTATTATTGAATTTGGTTTGTAAATTGAATTAGAGATACGAAGAAGACGGACAGGAAATGAGAAATAAAGGACCTGTTTGATTTCGTAGATAATTTGAAATATGACAATGAATGAGATATAGAAGAATCATGAGATTCGCTTCCTGTATAAAATATAATTTCTTAAAAATATGTAAAATTTCCAAAAGAAAATAACTCCTTCGGAGAATGCTAATTAGATTATAATATAATGCAATTTCCTACAAAAAAAAACAAACAATCAAAAAAATACAACACAGACAATATTACTCAACCAAACCTTGAATTATTTTTATCTAGATGTTCATTTATTTATACCTATGTTAAATAGATAATATAAATTGTACGTGTCATATATTGTATATTACGTATATTGTATTGTACTTCATGAGTGTCGGCCCGTGAAAATAAATGCCAAATAAAATATGTAAATTAGCGTAGTATGCATAAAATAGGACATAATTATTTATAGATATGTAACCGTATCATTTCTGTGTCGAATATTTAAAAAAGAACTATTTTTACCATCTCTTTCTCGAACATGTTGTCGCCTTCTCCCGGCATTCAAGGGCTTCATTCATTCCAGATTTCTATGATTTTTCAGTAAAATTTCAGTTGTATTAATGACGTTTGCACATTTGTATTGTTTTTTCACGAAGACAATTATATTAGTAAAAAATTCAGCAACTGATTTTATTTCTGATAATATTAATAGCATGTTAACGAAAATTCGAAACTGTTCTGTTAATACGGCATGAAATAACAAAATACATTTTAGATTTAGCTGAAGAAAATTCTTCGTGGTAATATCAACACGATAATTTTATTTAAAATAAAATTACGCCCGTATGCCATTAATCTCTAGACATATTTATTTTTCATGACAATCAATTTCCCTTTCCTGAGTTCTATGGTGAATATTAATGCTTGAGATCGAAAATATTTGAGCGAAAAATTTTCTGATTTATATATTGTTAAGAATTTCATCCCAGGCCACGGACATATTGATTAATATACATCTATATAGCATTATAATTGTAAGAATTTTATAAAATTAATATCAGTGGTTATCATTTTGATTCACTATTTTTTAGGTTTACCATATATATTAATAAATATTCTTTCCACGTATGAGTTAGATAGATTAATAACTGTCATAATGATATTTCCACTTTTTTTAAACATTATCTAAACGAAAAGCTATCGATTGTTATGAGAATATTTCGTGGTCATCTCACAGTTAGATGAGATATGCATCTTTTGGAAAATGATTGATAATATTCCCCGGTAAAAGGAGAAAAACTTAAAATTTCAATATCGTTATGTTACACTTTTTTCTCAACATCTTCAGTGATTTATTTTCAGTTTTTTTCAAATAAATACATGAATATATCTGTCTGATTTTATTTATTGTTCATCAAATTTTGAGTATTTTGAGCATTGTTCTATAAATAGGTTATTTAGATGAGAATATTGATATATTGTCGGACTTGTGGGCTCAAAATTATAAATTAAACCTTTGTGTATTTCGTTAACATTTATGATAAAATTATCATATTCCTTTATCATTTCTTTTTTTATTTATCAATCAAATATATTCTCATTGATGTGTCGTTTTAAATGTTCGTTTCTCCATTAAAAAATCATTTTGAAATGCATCCAATTAATTTTTGATTGTACGTATATGGTTATATAGGTGTTGCAATTTATTAGTTTTCAAACAATAATTAATTCCTTTATTGCTGATTAATGAAAGGCGATTATGATTTTTTCTAATTAGCGCACAATTACTCAGCTCATACGAGGTGCTATAGAATTTTTTTCTTCTAAAAATCAAAATAATTTTTTTTTAAAGACGAATAATACAAACTTTTCATTTTTATTTTGACCCCAATTCTAGAGTTTTAAAACCGACATTTGAAGTTTTACTCATGCAATGTTCTCTCTAATGTTCATAATGGTGTAACAATGAAGGGACGTTGAAATTTAATTTGCTGCTACCAAATGGCAAGATAATTAAATAGATTCATGGAGAAGAATGTGAAATTAACTGACACAATCTGAGCCGAAATTAGATCTCAAGATGCTGCTTCCGTTTTTTATTTATAACCATTATGTCACTACATATTTAGAATTATAGATTTATTAGTAAAGATATTAAAATGAAGGAAACAAAAATCAAAGCAAGGTATATAAGAGCGAATATCTATAATATTGTTCAACAGATTCACATACATGTTTTATATACGTCCATATAGAATTTAAATAAATGCATATTTAGAAGATGTATATCTATATGATATTGTTGTAGCCGAATGTTCCACACTCCCTATCGCCTATGTGGACTGACTATATCAGTAGCTATATATAGTGAGCACAGAATATACTTGGGGACATGCTTCGGGAATTAGTTGGAAAATCGTGTCCAGCTGTGCTAGACAATCTCGGGTAGAGAGGAACCTATACGAGGCTATGACGAAGGGCAGAGTCTCGTTTGGGGTGGTAGACAGATAGCCGACCCCGTTGATTTGTAGATTATTAGCTCCGAAATAGGACCAGGACAGTGCGGGTTCGTTAAAAGCACCGGGTTCAAGCGATGCAATATTTAAGCTCAGAATGATAACATAAAAATAAATACAAAAGCTAAAGGACGTACACCTGTGTTTTGTAGATTATTAGCTCCGAAATAGGACAAGCACAGTGCGGGTACGTTAAGGACACCCGATTCAATCGATGCAATATTTAAGCTCAGAATGATATCAGAAAAATAAATATAAAAGCTAAAGGACGTATACGTGTATTTTGTAGATTATTAGCTCCGAAATAGGACAAGCACAGTGCGGGTACGTTAAGGACAACCGATTCAATCGATGCAAAATTTAAGCTCAGAATGATATCAGAAAAATAAATATAAAAGCTAATGGACGTATACGTGTATTTTGTAGATTATTAGCTCCGAAATAGGACAAGCACAGTGCGGGTACGTTAAGGACAACCGATTCAATCGATGCAATATTTAAGCTCAGAATGATATCAGAAAATAAATATAAAAGCTTTAAAGGACGTATACGTGTGTTTTTGTAGATTATTAGCTCCGAAATAGGACAAGCACAGTGCGGGTACGTTAAGGACAGATGATTCAATCGATGCAATATTTAAGCTCAGAATGATATCAGAAAAATAAATAAAAGCTAAATGGACGTACACCTGTATTTTGTAGATTATTAGCTCGAAATAGGACAAGGACAGTGCGGGTTCGTTATGGACACCCGTTTTCAACGATGCAATTTAAGCTCAGAATGATTTAAGCTCATAAATGAAACTAAAGGAGAAAAATATTAAAATTAGCTCCGAAAGGACAAGAACCTGTGTTTTGTAGATCAACCGATGCAATATTTAAGCACAGAATGATACCAAAAAATAAATATAAAAACGTACACTTTTTTTTTTGTATTATTTCCGAAATAGGAAGAACGAAGTGCGGGTTCGTTAAGGGCCCCGGGTTCAAGCGATGCAATATTTAAGCTCAGAATGATACCAGAAAAATAAAAAAAAAGCTAAAGGACGTACATGTATGAGTTTTGTAGATTATTAGCTCCGAAATAGGACAAGGACATTTTTTATGGATATCTTCGGTTCCGATGCAATATTTAAGCTCAGAATGATACCAGAAAAATAATTAAAAAAACTAAAGGACGTACACCTGTTTTCTTAGAATTATTAGCTCCGAAAATAGGACCAACAGATGCGGGTTCGTTAACCTGATTCAATCGATGCAATATTTAAGCTCAGAATGATAACAGAAAAATAAATATAAAAGCTAAAGGTCGTACACTGTGTTTTGTAGATTATTAGCTCCGAAATAGGACCAGGACAGTGCGGGTTCGTTAAGGACACCGGGTTCAATCGATGCAATATTTAAGCTCAGAATGATACCAGAAAAATAAATAAAAAGCTAAAGGAAGTATTTTGTAGATTATTAGCTCCGAAATAAGACAAGCACAGTGCGGGTACGTTAAGGACACCTGATTCAATCGATTCAATATTTAAGCTCAGAATGATACCAGAAAAATAAATATAAAAGAAAAAGCACGTATACGTGCGGGTAGCTCCGAAAATAGGACCGGGACAGTGCGGGTACGTTATGGACACCTGATTCAACCGATGCAATATTTAAGCTCAGAATGATACCAGAAAAATAAATATAAAAGCTAAATATCGTACACCGTGTTTTTGTAGATTATTATTCCGAAATAGGACAAGCACAGTGCGGGTACGTTAAGGACTCCGATTCAATCGATGCAATATTTAAGCTCAGAATGATACCAGAAAAATAAATATAAAAGCTAAATTTCGTACACCTGCGTTTTGTAGATTATTAGCTCCGAAATAGGACCAGGACAGTGCGGGTCCGTTAAGGGCACCGGGTTCAAGCGATGCAATATTTAAGCTCAGAATGATACCAGAAAAATAAATATAAAAGATAAAGGAATTATACGTGTATTTTGTAGATTATTAGCTCCGAAATAGGACAAGCACAGTGCGGGTACGTTATGGACAACCGATTCAACCGATGCAATATTTAAGCTCAGAATGATTACAGAAAAATAAATATAAAAGCTAAATGACGTACACCTGTGTTTTCAAGATTATTAGCTCCGAAATAGGACCAGGACAGTGCGGGTTCTTTAAGGGCACCGGGTTCAAGCGATGCAATATTTAAGCTCAGAATGATACCAGAAAAATATTTTAAAAAGCTAAAGGACGAACAACTGTGTTTTGTAGATTATTAGCTCGAAATAGGACAAGCACAGTGCGGGTACGTTAAGGACACCTGATTGAATCGATGCAATATTTAAGCTCAGAATGATACCAGAAAAATAAATATAAAAAGCTAAAGGACGTATACGTGTATTTGTAGATTATTAGCTCCGAAATAGGACAAGCACAGTGCGGGTACGTTAAGGACACCGATTCAACCGATGCAATATTTAAGCTCAGAATGATACCAGAAAAATAAATATAAAAGCTAAATATCGTACACCTGTGTTTTGTAGAATTATTAGCTCCGAAATAGGACCATGACAGTGCGGGTTCGTTAAGGACACCGGGTTCAACCGATGCAATATTTAAGCTCAGAATGATACCAAAAAATAAATATAAAAGCTAAATGTAATACGTGTATACGTGTATTTTTAGATTATTAGCTCCGAAATAGGACAAGCACAGTGCGGGTATAAAAACGTTAAGGACGTACCCCTGTGTTTTGATTCAATCCGATGCAATATTTAAGCTCAGAATGATACCAGAAAATAAAAATAAATATAAAAGCTAAAGTTCGTGTACGTGTATTTTTGTAGATTATTAGCTCCGAAATAGGACAAGTACAGTGCGGGTACGTTAAGGACACCCGATTCAACCGATGCAATATTTAAGCTCAGAATGATAACAGAAAATAAATATAAAAGCTAAATATCGTACACCTGTGTTTTGTAGATTATTAGCTCCGAAATAGGACCAGGACAGTGCGGGTTCGTTAAGGGCACCGGGTTCAAGCGATGCAATATTTAAGCTCAGAATGATACCAGAAAAATAAATATAAAAGCTAAAGGATGTATACGTGTATTTTGTAGATTATTAGCTCCGAAATAGGACAAGCACAGTGCGGGTACGTTAAGGACACCCGATTCAATCGATGCAATATTTAAGCTCAGAATGATACCAGAAAAATAAATATAAAAGCTAAAGGCCGTATACGTGTATTTTGTAGATTATTAGCTCCGAAATAGGACAAGGACAGTGCGGGTTCGTTAAGGACACCTGATTCAATCGATGCAATATTTAAGCTCAGAATGATACCAGAAAAATAAATAAAAAAGCTAAAGGACGTACACCTGTGTTTTGTAGATTATTAGCTCCGAAATAGGACAAGGACAGTGCGGGTACGTTAAGGACACCGGATTCAAGCGATGTAATATTTAAGCTCAGAATGATACCAGACAAATAAATATAAATGCTAAAGTACGTATAACTGTCTTATGTAGATTATTAGCTCCGAAATAGGACAAGCACAGTGCGGGTACGTTAAGGACAACCGATTCAACCGATGCAATATTTAAGCTCAGAATGATACCAGAAAAATAAATATAAAAGCTAAATTACGTACACCTGTGTTTTGTAGATTATTAGCTCGAAATAGGACCAGGACAGTGCGGGTTCGTTAAGGACACCTGGGTTCAAGCGATGCAATATTTAAGCTCAGAATGATACCAGAAAAATAAATAAAAAAAGCTAAAGGACGTATACCTGTGTTTTGTAGATTATTAGCTCCGAAATAGGACAAGCACAGTGCGGGTACGTTAAGGACACCGATTCAATCGATGCAATATTTAAGCTCAGAATGATACCAGAAAAATAAATATAAAACCTAAAGGACGTATACCGTGTGTTTTGTAGATTATTAGCTCGAAATAGGACAAGGACAGTGCGGGTACGTTAAGGACACCTGATTCAATCGATGCAATATTTAAGCTCAGAATGATACCAGAAAAATAAATAAAAAGCTAAAAGGACGTACACCTGTGTTTTGTAGACTATTAGCTTCGAAATAGGACAAGCACAGTACGGGTACGTTAAGGACACCTGATTGAATCGATGCAATATTTAAAATCAGAATGATACCAGAAAAATATATATAAAAGCTAAATGTCGTACACATGTGTTTTGTAGATTATTAGCTCCGAAAGAGGACCTGGAGAGTGCGGGTTCGTTAAGGGCACCGGTTTCAAGCGATGCAATATTTAAGCTCAAAATGATACCAGAAAAATAAATATAAAAGCTGAAAAAGGACGTACACACCTGTGTTTTGTAGATTATTAGCTCCGAAATAGGACCAGGACAGTGCGGGTTCGTTAAGGGCGTTAAGGGTTCAACCGATGCAATATTTAAGCTCAGAATGATACCAGAAAAATAAATATAAAAGCTAAAGGTCGTATACCTGTGTTTTGTAGATTATTAGCTCCGAAATAGGACAAGGACAGTGCGGGTACGTTAAAGACCACCGATTCAATCGATGCAATATTTAAGCTCAGAATGATACCAGAAAAATAAATAAAATAAATAAAAAAGCTCGAAAGGACCAGGACGTGGTTACCGTGTTTTGTCGATGCAATATTTAAGCTCAGAATGATACCAGGAATATAAAAAGCTAAAGGAAGTACAACTGTATTTAGATTATTATTAAGGACACAGTGCGGGTAAGTTAAGGACACCGATTCAACCGATGCAATATTTAAGCTCAGAATGATACCAGAAAAATAAATATAAAAGCTAAATATCGTATACCTGTTTTTTGTAGATTATTAGCTCGGAAATAGGACCAGGACAGTGCGGGTTCGTTATGGGCACCGGTTCAAGCGATGCAATATTTAAGCTCAGAATGATACCAGAAAATATTTTAAAATAAAGGACGAAAAACTGTGTTTTGTAGATTATTAGCTCGAAATAGGACAAGGCACAGTGCGGGTTTTATGGACAACCTGATTGAATCGATGCAATATTTAAAGCTCAGAATGATACCAGAAAAATAAATAAAACTAAAGGACGTACACCTGTTTTTGTAGATTATTAGCTCCGAAATAGGACAAGCACAAACCGGGTACGTTAAGGACACCTGATTCAACCGATGCAATATTTAAGCTCAGAATGATACCAGAAAAAATAAATATAAAAGCTAAATTTCGTACCTGTGTTTTGTAGATTATTAGCTCCGAAATAGGACAAGGACAGTGCGGGACCATGACTGTGCGTGTTCGTTAAGGGCACCGGGTTCAACCGATGCAATATTTAAGCTCAGAATGATACCAAAAAAATAAATATAAATAATACGTGTAATTTGTAGGTTCGAAAAAGGACAAGTACCTGTACGTTTTTCAACCGATGCAATATTTCAGCTCAGAATGATACCAGAAAAATAAATAAAAAAGGTTAAGACGACCTGTATTTTGTAGATTACTAGCTCCGAAATAGGACAAGCACAGAGCGGGTACGTTAAGGACAACTGATTCAATCGATGCAATATTTAAGCTCAGAATGATACCAGAAAAATAAATATAAAAAACAAAAGTACGTATACGTGTAGTTTGTAGATTATTAGCTCCGATATAGGACAAGCACAGTGCGGGTACATTAAAGACACCCGAAACAACCGATGCAATATTTAATGTCAGAATGATACCAGAAAAATAAATATAAAAGCTAAATGTCTTACACCTGTGTTTTGTAGATAATTTGCTCCGAAATAGGACCAGGACAGTGCGGGTTCGTTAAGGGCACCGGGTTCAAGCGATGCAAAAATTAAGCTCAGAATGATACCAGAAAATAAATAAAAAAGCTGAAGGATACTCTTGTGTTTTGTAGATTACTAGCTCCGAAATAGGACAAGCACAGTGCGGGAACGTTAAGGACACCCGATTCAATCGATGCAATATTTAAGCTCAGAATGATACCAGAAAAATGAATATAAAAAAGCTAAAGGACGTATATGCGTGTATTTACCAAAGAACCAAGATTATTAGATTCTCCGAGATAGGACAATATAAAACAGTGCCGGTACGTTTAGGACACTCGATTCAACCGATGCAATATTTAAGCTCAGAATGATACCAGAAAAATAAATATAAAAGCTAAATATCGTACACCTGTGTTTTGTAGATTATTAGCTTCGAAATAGGACAAGCACAGTGCGGGTACGTTAAGGACACCCGATTGAATCGATGCAATATTTAAGCTCAGAATGATACCAGAAAAATAAATATAAAAGCTAAAGGACGTATACGTGTATTTGTAGATTATTAGCTCCGAAATAGGACAAGCAAAGTGCGGGTACGTTAAGGACACCCGATTCAACCGATGCAATATTTAAGCTCAGAATGATACCAGAAAAATAAATATAAAAGCTAAATATCGTACACCTGTGTTTTGTAGAATATTAGCTCCGATATAGGACCATGACTGTGCGTGTTCGTTAAAAGCACCGGGTTCAACCGATGCAATATTTAAGCTCAGAATGATACCAGAAAAATAAATATAAAAGCTAAAGCATGTATACGTGTATTTTGCAGATTATTAGCCCCGAAAAAGACAAGCACAGTGCGGGTACGTTAAGGATCCCCGATTCAATCGATTCAATATTTAAGCTCAGAATGATACCAGAAAAATAAATATAAAAGCTAAAGTACGTGTACGTGTAATTTGTAGAATATTAGCTCCGAAATAGGACAAGTAGAGTTCGGGTACGTTAAGGACACCCGATACAACCGATGCAATATTTCAGCTCA